>OX465426.1:14814393-15414393 GCA_950005045.1 Agrotis exclamationis
TGCGTTCAATATACAAAAAAAAAATTAACCATTAAATGGGTGAAGAAAGTTAGTGGCTCGATATACTTGCTCCCAAGTGTAAATGGCCGTAGACCGTAGCCTAGGCGCCATACTGCTATACGACTTTACTTCTATACTGTTATACCCCTGTATTTTCATAAACAGGGTTCGTTGTCGTTCGAATCGTGCGCAGTCGAGATAAGATAGGCGCGCGTGCGCAGTGCCCCGCCGCGACCGCTAATTAAGTCTTTAGCTTCGATATGATTTTATAGTTTATTTGTTAATACATTGTTACAAGTTGAACTAGATCTATGGCTCTGACGTTATATACTGATAAATGAAGTTAGCTTGGGTTGTGTTTTGTTGTTGGGTTTAAACTTTTTTTTTTCAGGCTGTATTGGGAATAAAAATGATGGGAAAGCTGAGAAGATACATTTTTGATTACATAATTTAGTGTTATTCAGATAAGCAACACAAAATCGACAAATGAGTCCTCCTGCCCAGGCTAGAGCAGAGGGAACTATACTAACTAAAAATCACTTAAGACAGTACCTTAGAATACCTAGACGTTACAACATGCAGGAAGCTGAATTTCTGTTTTCTATGTAAAGCAAAAAACAGTTGAAGTGAGGTTTTTTTGAAAAAGATCATAAAAACGTGCAAATGCAATTTGAAGATAGCAAATGTTGCAAGTTTCAAAAAACTAAAGTACCGCCAATTTGAAAAAAGAAACAAAACTCAGGTGAATTTACACGAACACCTCAACTTAAAAGGTGTACTTTTTACAATTCGAACAATGAGCCTAACTCTTGTTTACGTTAGTGACAATAAAACTGCTTGGTCCTACGGGTATGAGGGTAGACAAAGCCGCTTGTGGCCGCCTGTCATAAATGCATGATTTACGCAATTACCTTGCAAAGACGACGATAAATTACTGTTCATTTCACTACAATAACATACAAAGATAATTTTACACTTCCAAAATTTTAACCTAAATAATTTCCACTCTATTTCTGAAAACATAAAGATGCAGATTCTGAAGTTAAAATAAGGTGGGTGCATAGCTAAATTTGTAAAGATGTAAGACCTGATTATTCACAGATATTGTATCGGTATTACCACCCGCTAACTTGAGGTGACGCAAAAGAAATTCTTCATAATTTTCCATTATATTTCAAAGGTACAATAAACGTTTTAAGTATTAACGATGCATGTTAAAAATTAAAGGTAATATTGCGTACAGTGCGGTTTTTTGAAACGGAAACAATGATAAAATATGGTCTTTTTGTGCTAATTTCTGAGGACCTGTTTTTTTATTTGTCGTGGTTTTTATTTACACTTGAGCACGTTAAAGAACACCGGAGTTGTAGAATTAAACTAAAGTTTTTTTTTTCAATATTCTGCTTGACCTCATTTAAATCACAAGAAGACTTGTATCACTTTGTGAAGCCTAGACCAGATGGAACTCAGACTATTATATACCACTGAATATTTGATGGATACTTTAAATCTCCAAGCTGCACCATAAGAATCCTGGCAGGGATAACTTTTCCATTGCGGCATGCTCCAGGGGTCTCGCGATCCTCAGGAGCCCTGAGCTCCTGTGAGTATCAAAAGAAAAGCTATCGTATTTGAAACGTTCGTTGTGCAAAAATATTCAGGGTCACTTTGGGGTCACTCCGCTCCCTCTTCATTTTATGTGGGTCTTAAAGTGCCTACCTCCAGCAGGTTGTAGACAGCCCTATATCTGGGCAAAACTTCTATCTAGAATTTAAGTATGAATAAGAGAACCTGGCAATGGTGCTGAAAATAGGGAAAAAAATACACCCAAGAGCTATATTTAAAACCAACAAATTAAATCTGACACCACAGCCACATTAAAAGTTAATCGTTAAGCGTTGCCAAATCACGTCGTGTCGGCAACATTTAAAGTTTTGGTCAACACGAAAACCGCTTAACAGTATGCACATACAAAACAGTTTTTATGTAAAATATGACCTTGGATTTGCCTTGGGATCCTTCATGATCTTTTAATATTATGGTGGCCGAACTTGACTGCTTTCGAAAGCACTGCACTGGTGTAATTACCAGAATTAATGTTTTGAACCTGGGTGTTATTAATATACTCCATAATTTGTATTCGTGCAAGGCAAGATAAGAGTTTAGAAATAATTTAGTTAAATCTAAATTTTTGTTTTTTATCTGCCTTTTTTGGGTGTAAAAATAACAAACGAGTCCTCCTGTTTAGGTGGAGTAGAAGGAATTGTCATGATCTTTTTGACTAAAAACCATTCTGTTCTTTCACACACATCACACCTGCGACCCCTGCAGGCGTTTGACCCTATAGGAGCCTTGTCATTTTTCTGACATCATCATCATCATCATTTCAGCCATAGGACGTCCACTGCTGAACATAGGACTCTCATTTAGATCTCCACATACACCGGTTGGAAGCGACCTGCATCCAGCGTCTTCCGACAGTTCCTGGAAATTCGCGCTTGATCGGACGGTGAGCCACACATTACTGGCCGTTCGCAATCCTGTTTTTTATCGACCTACAGTAGAAGTCATTCAACTTGTGCTACATAAAAATAAAAACTTCATTGCCTAAAATCTCAATTCTAAAATAGGAATGACACAGCGAACAAAATTCCTTCAATGAATGCAAATGTAAGACCGATTATGTTTATAAATTCTAGTCAAAGTCTAGGCTTGTTAAACTCAGACAACCGAAGTCTAAACATGACCAAACACGTGTAATCGGTCCCAAAACACAGTTCCATCCATCAACATCTAGTGTCCCATAATAATTATTCCTTAAACGAACATATCAACATGACAAGAACTGATCTGCTTAGCAAATACAACGCTCAGGCCTTCCTAATGTGTTGTCAATCATTCTCCTTCTAACCGCCCATGGATTGAATAACAACACGTTTTTTGTATGGACACTCGCCACTGAATATCAATTTGTTGATGTGTCATGTCCTCATCATGGAATTCCTTAATAATAGTGCGATAAACTCTTGTATGGACTGTAGTGTGATGGATGATACTTGTATGGTGGAACTATGTCGTTGACGGAAAAGTTTGTTGGACATCGGTTTGTTTGGTTCCTTTAGGGCTTGCGATTTAGAAAAGTATTGCAGCAGGATCCAACGTTACAGAGAAATTAGCGATGGTTTTGGAAAATTTTAGAGTGAAAATAGAAGTATTAAGGAATTCCTCTTGAGTTTTTTCTAAATGATCCGCCGATTCTTAATTTGGACGAGGTAGATACAACTCCTATCGTTCGCCCAATAAATAACATGAAAGGCGCTCAGACAATTCAATCAACCGCCAGCGTAGGCTTCAAAAGTGATGTAAGACAAAACAGCTAGCAATTTATTATCAAAACAACAGCCGATCGCTTAATTCACACCACAAATCACGGCACAAAATGCAAACCTTGTCGACTATTACGCATAATTTGTCAAATAACTATTTATTGACTCATAACCTTCTTATAGTTGGTACTTATCCATCAATCGGAGATGGTTATCACACGCGAACACTTCCCTAGTCTGCGGTAGGTATAGTGTGTAGATTTAGATTTCCGATTGATATTGATAGCCGATCGGTCACGTCTCTAGCGGTTTGCTTCGCGACTGCTAATTAACAGGATTTTACTCAAGCGCCTTCGGTGACGTCAGGCCATTGTACGGTGTCACACTTAAAATAAACTGCGCGTTTTAGATGATCGTGTGCTGTTAATCCGATATCCGGTTATGCAATAAATAAAATGGGTGTTTTGAAATTTGTAGCTTTGGAAGACAAAATTGTAGTTTTGTAATCACATAGAATCTGTCTTTAGTTCTTGTTGATTTCAATGCTGTCTTGAGCTGACTTCATGCTCTTTGGTCAATAACTCATGGCTTTATCGAATGCAATTAGGTGTAAGATATCATTAAATCAGCTTGTAATAATCCTTCTACTGTTGAAGTATAATTAATCCACCAAATATGGAGACACTTGCAGTGCAATGTTTTCTGGACATTCTGCTGCTTCCGCATGTTGTTTTCCTTCAGCGATCTGAAAGCAAGCAAAACATATGATTTTTTATGAATAAGATTAAATAATATCATTTTCAAATTAATCTCCAATACCGCGGCTGCTGCAATATAAGAAATCATTCACAAAATATTGCCATATCAGTTACACATTTTGCAAAATACGGTAATTTATAGCAGTGTGGTGGTATCGACCGTTAATACTGTCATGTATATAAATAGTCAATATCCTTAATAAGGCATTATCCTTTCTAGAATGTCTTAGTCACCTTTTATGACAGTTGCAGGAAGGAATGTAGTAGTCTATAAGTTAATACAAATGTTGGTATTGTATACTTAATGTGCATTTCTTCATTTGTTTAGTGTTCGTGTTTAGTGAAGATATATTTCCGAATCGAAATGTATAAAAATACAAGTAAAAAAACAAAAATGAGAAATTTTCCACTATTTCTAGGGGTTATGTTAGGGGTTTACGAGTATTGTGGATACAGCTCCAGATGAAAGCCTATTGGGATATTTTTCAAATCTATTTTGATGAAAACAAAAGGACAAAGTCACAAAAAAAGTAATTAAATTCCCTTTTGCAAAAGCAATTTAGACTTTTTTTGTCCAAATTCAATCCTTCTATAAAATCTTGTATCGTAGCTAGAATATTACAACTTAGTGATGACATCACCTACTTTTAAACCTACACTAAGAACTAAAGAATTCCCTTACCGGTAAATTCCTCCACTTTATCTAGGTAACAGAAACCAAAGTGCCCCAAGATGCACATCTTGTTAACATCACTAGGTCGTATTTACACAACATTCACTTATGCTAACGCAGTGTTCTTACTTGTTACTAAGCGTTTTACTAATTATTCTGACGCATACAAGGAATGTTGGAGCTTTCCCTACTTATCTACATAAAACTTACTTGGTAATTCTGCGAAATAAAAAGTATGTCCTTCTTGGATTGTAGGTTAGCATCAGGTGGCAGCATCTGTCAATAAATTCCAAATTTAATTAGCACGTCAGGAAGAGTTTAGAAAAATAATGGATTACCTATCCACTATCCCATTTTTTTTGTTGAACTAATGCATGTTTCCAAAGAAATTATAGGACATCAAAATTCGAGAGTGCCCGCTCGTGACGTCAGAAGCAAGTATAAACTGTACTTGTTTGTGACGTATTGGAAATTTTAAGTGTTGTATCTTCGTCAATTTTGGTTTACGTAAAAAAAGAAAAATACATGTCAAATATTTTTAAGCTATTGCATAGCTTTTATCGCGGGCTCTGAGCGCGGCGCGGCGATCGATTCAAAAATTTTCCAAAAACCTGACGAAAACACCTGACACCACGCATCGCCTAACATCGTTTCAGTTCGGGAGACTTCGGCAATCATAAAAATATCCGTCATAAAACAATTTACTTTTTCTTACTGATTCCAAAGCAGTGAGCAGTGGTGGCCCAGTGGTATCAGCCTCGACTTACGAGTTGTAGGTCGTGGGTTCGAACCCAGTCAGGCGCATTACTTTGTGTAATTTATTTCATCACCACTGCTCTCAAAACGGTGAAGAAAAACATCGTGAGGAAACCGGCATGTCCTAGAACCAAAAATTCGAAGACATGTGACATCTACCAATCCGCACTGGGCCCGCGTGGTAGATTACGGCCTGCACCCTCTCACAGAGAGGAGGCCTGTGTCCCAGCAGTGGGAACATTTAAAGGCTGATGATGATGATGATGACTGATCCCAAACGGTCAGCTACAAAAGGAGTTTTTACAATCAAACCTACTTATAAAATTCTCCTACAACAAAGAAGTTCTTTATTACAGTAGTGCACCACAAACATTTTAAATAAATTATATTTTCGTTAAATATACGCGGTAGGCGATTTTCTTATTTTAAAATAATAAAAAAATGTTATGCAATAGCTTCACCGCGGCAGTCTCCGAGTGCCACATATATTTTTTGATAATCTGAATCTTACTGTCGAACTTATAACATTTTTTTTTAGTTAAATACCCTGTCATGGCCAACCTGAAGTCTACTTTAATCGTTAGAGACTCATCTCTACTCATTTATGGAACACAGCTCTCCAGCTGTGTTCCAGAAGTGAGACTATTACAAAGTGATGATCACGGCTGTGTTACTTCTTCTTCTTATGAAACGCTGACGTCTCTAATGCCGTTTAGGGCTGAAGTTTCTGGTAAATCACGTGACTGTCTTAGATGGGTACTGCGGCTCTGAAACGCATAAGGTAACCAAAGAAACAGTAGTATTTAGCCAGTAAGAGTCTGACCCGACGCTTTTAAACACCCCTTTCTTAATTAGGAACTTATCGACATCTCCTTTAAGTAAATATATTGGTTTATACTATTGTGTCACCTAAATCAGTTTTCTTAGCGATAAATACTTACCTGTGCCAAATATGTCCTTCCTCGACTCAACCCCACAAATCCGCGCCATACCCAATAACTCAAAATATAGTGTATAATTGAAATTTGAAAATGCCAAAACTACTCAATAACAATACCGAAATAAGGCATTACGGTCCGTACCGCCGCATAAGCCTTAATTAAATAAAATTGAAATGAAAACGCCAAATGGATTTTGCGTGCTCCCATTAACGGTGCGTTCGGTATTATTTTCGAACATTTATTATTGTGTTGTAATGCGCATGAGTGTGATCGTTATTCATGTCTCGCTTATTAAGCTGCTTCAAAAACAACATGTTTTCATTAACGATTGTGTGCAACGCTAATATTGTTTTGTACTGTTTTAGTTTATGATTAAAATCTGTTGTTTAATGGTACTGTGTTGTGAATATCTGTTTTGTTGTTTAATGTGATTATTTTAATGTATTGGTCGTGGTTTAGGTTACTGATGAGTACTTAATTTATGAGAACTTTCTTGACCGTTTTTTAAGCCTCTTGCAGACACACGCGATTAATCGCGCGGGGCGACATGTCGTGGTCCATTCGCAGTATTTTAAGAGTGGAAATTAGCTTGGCTCGTTGTCGCAGCGCGATTAATTGCGTGTGTCTGCAGGAGGCTTTATGAGAAAAATAACTTTTTCACGAAAGTAGAAAGTTTCTAAGTAGAACAGGCTTTGCTTTGAGTGTTGAAGATATCAACAGTGCGGATATAATTTAATGAAAGCGCAGAATTCTATTCATACCAGTGTGCAACAGTTTTTTTTGAATTGCTAATGCAAAGTCTATAATATACTATGAGTAGAATAGTAAAACAAGAAGAAAATGTACCCATCGTTTATTGTGTAGACGGAGAAAGAAGAAGCAACATTTCAAGTTACTGAGAAATGAACGGGGCAGTTGTAAAACTCAACACCATATTATAACTTTCACACAAGAAAATGTCTTCACAAGAAAATTTCAACACTAAAATATTCCTCTTAAATATTTGAGGTTACACGTGTTGATAAACAAACAAACATAAATAATAGAGAAATTTAACTATCCTCGGGTGCGGTTCGTGTTTATCATTACAAATGACCTAGGAAAAACACTGAGACATGGCTGTCTACTCACAGACCGTATGAAGACTAAAAATAAGTAAATGTGCAGAATTGTTAATGTGACCGGTAAATTTAAATTCACCTCAACGGTTCGCCCAGTTGCAGCGAACGGGTTAAACCGACGGGCCTGACATGAGTTTTCTCTATTATGTGAATGCTGTCTCATCATGTAGAAAAACACAATAAAAAATGTAATTTATATATTGTTTTTGTTTCGTGTGATGATGTGGCCATCTTCTGGGGTCAGACTTAATTAAGCCGCCTCTGAGAACACCTCAGGCCTCTGACACGGGTTTGGATTTATATATCTATTATACAAGTCCAGTTTTCCTCACGATGGAGTTTCTTGTCCATCCTTCTACACCCATTCTCATGGTTAGGTTTGTATGAACAAACTTACCTATGAGAATGGATTTAGAATCAATCCCATCCCATCCCATCCCATTTCCTTTAAATTGTAATATTCGACATATAAAAGTGCCTCTTTAATAGCCTAATTGTAATAAATATCAGTGAAGATTTTAACTTAGAAAGTACATAATGAATTAAAAAATACACATTGGTGCGTGAGGTTCAAAGGTTCAACTTCAAACCCAAGCAGGTTTGAAGTTGAACCTTTGAACCTCACGCATGAAAAGCGAGGTGCTAAACCTCAAAATATTTTAATGAATGTTAACTATTTTTGTCTTTTTGTAGTGTTTCACGATGAGTGTTAAAATTGAGACGGAGTGGTGAGAAAAGACACGTCATATTTTGTGGGTGTGTAACTTGCAAATTTTCCAGAGTTTATAAAAATGAATTTGTGTACTTTTCTATGTTGTAATCACTGTTCTTACATCTCTCATGACTACACGAAATATGACGCTACGTTTCAATTTTATGTATAATGAAGAAAGAAAATGAATTAAAAACTGTTGTATGTTTATTTTTTCGATTTCTTTATTTAATTGTAGCAAAAATACCCGATGTTGCCAGAGCAAAGACACAATTTAAAAAAACAACGAAAAATAAAATATATTCTTTTCTCTTATTTATATTATAACAAACACACAACAGTCACACAAAGATCTATTTATTACATTTTAAGTTGTTTACCGGCCACTGTTTGCTAGACAATGTCCCCAAAACATTTGTTAGGGAGAGCCGCGTAATTTTTTACGCGAAAAACAGCAATGCGGTACGTTTTACAAAAAAAAAAGAGATGAGAATAAACAGACGAGGAATGGCGCGAGAGAGCGCTCGAATTTTGAATACAAATGTAAATTAGTATCTCCACTAATTACCTCGGTAGACACGTCCAGGGCTATGCGTCTTGCCGGCTTACTGGGGACGTTGATTTTTTTTTCAGTAGCGAAATCTTCGGCCATTTTTCACGTTAGTATCAAAGCGTAATTTAGCACAGTGTGTGGAAATCGGGGGTAATTAACGAATTAGTTATAGCTATTTTCACAGGTCTTAGTAGCTATTTGGGTGAAAGATTTGTTGGAGAGAAATTCGACGGTTTTACAATTGCTTTTGGATTTTTCTTGTGCAGGACCTGATCATTTCTTGATATTTCAATCATTTTTTCTCATTGGTTCATGAGTGATCAAATTTGTAATTGGTCACATGGTACAAATCTATCAGATATTTTACCTACAAAGTAGGTTAACTTCAAAATCCTGTTTCTTTCATTAATCTTAGTGTTTTTGTTTTAATATAGAGTTGTGAAACGGAGTATGGAATCTCTAAAATGAAATACCTACCAACTAAGGCTCTTTAACGCAATTTGTAAAAAAATTGCAATCTTCATCATAATCAACACGTAATCAAGTCATAAAAAATGTCCAGCACCTCAACTTGGTATTCCACGGACGCAGCCCTCAAGTGGCGCTGTCCACATTTAACGCATTATTTATCATCGTCTCTGCCACCCTTTTCATCGCCGCTTCTTCGCTGGACGGTGATGTTCATTTTTTTAAATGACCTTTATAAGTGACGATATTTAAAACATCGTATACCTATGTAACCGAGATATTGAAATTAGAAGCAAAAATTTCAAGAAGCTTGAAAGTGTCTTGCAAGGATGGGGTGAACTATCATAAATTCAGTATACATATTTTGTATTATCTCATATCAATAAGCCTGTGGCGTTTACAACAGCGCTGAAATACCGACAACTCAAAACAAAATGTAAATATCCCCTTTTAAGTTCTAATGAAAGTGTTAGTTGGCCACACCAGCTAATAAGTATATTATATGATTCTTCTGGCTTTTAAGTGCATATTAGAAAGAAAAAAAACTACTGCTCACAGCTTCAATTTTCTCCAATCCAGTCTAGTAAAGTTAATTTGCTAAAAGTCATTAAAAAATGAGTGCCCTAAAAACCTATACAAAATTGAAAAAAAAAATCGCCTACGACCCTCTGTGAGAAACCTAAGTAACTCATTTTTCAAAACAAAATACCAGTGTGCCACTAAAATCGTCGCGTATAAAAGTCACAAACGCACAACGGCCGTCCCTCGTCCGTCGGAACTTTATAAAAACGTTATCATCTTTTATTTTTCACGTTCTCAATTTGCATGTCCCGCTTCAGAGATGATGCTCTATAAAATTATGCTCTAAAAGTTATTTATTGTGTCTGTGCATAAGTTAATGAACGGGCTTTAATTACGTGAATTCATATTTATTTTATTCCACTAAGTGTTAATGAGGTAGCCGTTTAGTATATAGCATTAAGGAAATAAATATTCATACAGTGTATAAAACATGTGACCTAATTTAATTGGGAACCTGTTAGGTGGCTTAGCTATTGTATAGTATTGGTTGGTTGATTTTTTAAAACAATCATTCATTAACAACCATTCATTTATCATTGTTCTGTGGTCCTTTGGGTCAGTGTGTAACCCATTTCTGGTTCAAGTAATACTTGTATATAAATCAATGAAAACATGTTAAAGAAAACAGAAGCCGTTTATTTTCTTCTCGAGCAATAATTTTTGAGGGACTCAAACGAGAATTTAAACATTTCCGGTGTTACGCAGAAGCTCAGTGTTCCACTTCATGAAACAGTTACTTTTATTTTTGACAAGCTTCGCCTTCATTTTCATAAATAGATGCTAATTTTTACTCACACAGAACATCCATTTCACACACTATTATTGTAACTGTTAAGTGTAAACTTACAAAATTTAATATCTTGAGGTATTTGCCGTTCAGTGGTGATGGACACTTTAATCATTCGCCCACTGGTAGTGATTCAGTTCTTTTGATCCAGGAAAAATGTGGTCTCCTGGGCTATAGTTTTATCCATTTCATCCGATAAATTTGTACTAATACGATGCTATCAGTGTGTGCCTAGCCTTCACCTTGTTCATACACTCTGCAAGTTTTAAAATCAGTGTTTGTAAATTAATTAGAAAACAAAATACTCCAGGCATGAAAAAACAACTCTACTACTTAACAATTAAAATAAAAACAAAACTGAAATCAAATCTGACACATACCTCCAAGCATTTAATCATAGTTACAAACCTTTTGTTCTCTTTGTTCCAAATAAGAGATACAATTACAATTTTACAAACGCGTACCCGGGATGACGTCATAAATTTTGGGGTGAAATTTAAAATTTATTTAGAAGCAAATGCGGAGTTAATTTTTTAGTGAATCACCGGTGGCCCATTTCGGTGATTAACTTTTTCTGGAACAGCTGATACGTTTTACAGTTTAATGGAAAATTTAATTTCTGTTATTGTTTGGGGATTTAAGTTTAATCGCTAGAGAGGTGGCAGAGTTTCGTGGCTTCATGTTATAAAGTGCTTGAGTGAGCTTGATTATACATAACTTAACCCATCTCTGATAATTAGGTTGTTAATACATAGAGTTTTTCTACAAAATGTCTGATTCCTCTGTATGTACATTTACGTAGATACGAGTACGGTATCCACGCAGATTCTGTTATCCACTTTTCACCGCACTCATCATATTTGGAACAGGGCTTTTTCAATGCTGAGAGACCTTCCATTATTTTGAATTATTTTCGTGCGGACATAAATTAGAGCGACAAAAATACTAGGTACTTAAACTTTTCCACTACAAAATTCGTTCGAAAGTAAACCACACTAATTGCAATAAACAGTCTCACAAACTCTTGAACCCAAGTCACGTGTCACTTACGACAGCCTTACAACTTGTCTATTTTTAGAAGTAGCCTAAAAAACTACCACATGCGGATATTTAAATACCTACAATTAACATTCCTCCCAGAGGCTAGGGCTGACTTGAACACTAATTTTCATTCAAGAACATCGGTTGTTACAGAATTTCTACTAACTTAGGATTTGTTTATGGAAATGTAACCAAAAAAGGCACCTATGACCTAATCACAAATATTCAACTTTATTGCTGCAGAGGTATCAGTTACCTCTGCAGCAATAAAGTTGAATATTACAATTTAAGTCCAATTATTTGATCTAGGATTTAAGCAGGTGAAATTGTATTGCGATCATAAATAGCTCCTGTCTCTAAATATGCATACGAGGTCATAGTTGGTCAAAACCTCTTTCAATTGAATATCCTTTAGCCTTAATGGCTACTAACATCTTCACATAGTAAAAATGAACCCAATGATCATTAGGGAATGATCATTATCATACATTAATTTTTACCATGTGAAGATGTTAGTAGCCATTAAGGCTAAAGGAAATTCAATTGAAAGAGGTCGGAGGAGCCGCAAGCCCAAGGTCTTGACATACTTAATGTGATACCACCAGTTATACAGGCAGGGGCCTGTAGGGGATCGTGGCATGAACTGGTGGGCTTGCGGCTCTCGTCTCTTGTCGAATTGATGTTCCATTCGACCATGAGAATTAGTACGAAGTTCTAACCCGGCCATACAACGCACCACCACCGCAAGCGCAGCGTTGGAGGTGAACAGACGATTTGATATCTCAGGATTGCGCTAGATGCAAGTCGCCTCGTATAGGTCCTATTGGAAGTCTATAGGGGACATAACACATAAAACAGATAGGTTGTAAATAGGTTCGACAATAGATAAACCAGGACATTTATGTTTTCAACCAAAAGACTAATGATTAGATCAAAACACCTGGCATACGATTGATGGTCAACAACATCGCATTACTAGTCGTCAATAACTTTTAACTTAGTTCTTTATGCATATAAATGGACTTCTTACGTCCATTATGTTGCATAACATAATGGACGTAAGAAGTCCATCCATTTACCATAGAATGGGCTTATTTTCTATGGCTCATAAATTCACAACCGTAGCGTCGTGCATTTGAAAATGTTCTGCAAAAGAAATGTTGCCGACGGGAACGGGTGTGAAATGAACTTTTTATTTTATTTATTCTATTGAATGTTTTTCCATATTAAATAAAGTGGGTAGGACAGTTACTAAGGTATATCTAGTATTTGACTAACAAGTGGAGACTATGAAAATAAAGGCTAAAAGCGAAACCTAGAAGTTTCCTTTGTGATCCTGTTTCATTTCCATACATGCGTCAAAAATGCTGTAATCAGAGATAGTTACAAAATTGACAGTTATTTAACAAACGGTATAATTTGCAAAAGCAGTAATTACACCTACCTTTATGGAATTCCAAAAGCTATATCAGTCTAGTTTGTCTGTCTCCTCAAACGCCACACATCGTCAATTTTACCGTCAGGTGAAAAAACTAGGCCATTAGCAACAATTTACCATAAAAAAAATAATCGTCGTCGAGTTGGCCCGGGCGCAACGCACAATAAATTATTAAGCTGGTACTAAGAATCTTAATAAAGCTCTCCAGCTATTTGTAATAAATGACGAAACAAAAATAAGGACTGAATACTTAATGCCCGCTAAAGGGGACCCAATAATGTGCTAGCCATGACAGTCGAAGGCAATTCTGAGCTACATACGGATTTCACTTTAGAAATATTGCGTGGAGCTTCTGTTAAATATTGGCAATTACATTTTAGCGATACGCAAAAATCCTAGCGTTGTAATTTATTCTCCCAAATGCTTATAAATTTTGGGATTACTTACGAAGGTTTCGATGTAGGTAACGAGAAGGTTTTTGTGTTTAATTCTGATAAAATGTAAAAGATTTATGTGTGATTGTGATTAATAATGACGTATTGACGGTGAAGATTAGTTTTAAGCATTTTTTTTTATTTAGGTCATACAGCATTGTTCGTTTGTACCAACGACAGGAGAAATTCCTAGAGTGGGGAAAAGTTAAAAGAAAATGTTTCATGCTAGAATCAAACTCACGATACACACCGCAGTAAAAAATCGCTCAGCTACTGTGCTGGGCTTGGGAACTGGATCTCTTCTTCAAGGAAAAACAGCGGCATTTCTTTTGTTTTAAAGATAGCATCAAATTGCGAAAATTCAGGTTTTCCTTCAGGTCGGATCTCGTAGAGGTCATCATCGCGTTTATCTGTTGTTATCATCAACTTATTTAGAGGCTGCTGTGCTCTTCATCTAACTTTTAACTATCAAGAAACGATATTTCCGAAAATTCGTTTGAATTTACTCAAATTCATTACCAAAATGTGTAATGTAGTTTTGGACGATAGTGTGAGAAATGACGTCCTAGTTTAAAAGAGGATGTCGGGGCAAAGGTTGTAAAGAGTATGCTTAGATGGTCCTGTCAGGATGAGTGAAAAAAAACTAACAAAAGAAATTTGTAAGGCAGATGTGAGAGGAATACCTAGGAAGACCTTCACTTCAGTTAAAATATGTATGTAACTCCCGAAAAGTTAAAATCACCTAAAAACCACTACATTACAAGCTGCCAAATACTCCGTATCTTATACGTATAGTAAACTGCACCACCGAATACCAAACTAAGACGATTCCAAGCAATAGCAATGATGTTGGGACCGCAGGTTAGGTGGTCAGACCAAGACATTAAAGTGCAGTAAAGAAACCACCTCGTCTCGAAGTTAAGCGCCAGACTTATTTGCCAAGTTAGGCCGAAACGCTGCGGTTGGAAGGACCGAATGTTGTGGGTAATTGTTTAATGATGTGCTTAGGCAGATGTTTGCTTGTGGTTGTTGTGTTCAAACAGAATGTTTAGTGCAGTGAATGGTACCTATATACAGGGCGTCCCACGGCTATGCCACATGGAGGGAAAGTAACTTAAATTTTGTAGATAGAACATTTTACTGAAAGAAGACATTATTTTAATTTAATAAACAATTTAAACTGCATTCATAGATTTTTAAATAATTACATGGTTGTTGTTATAAACCTAAATTTTCTTTTAAGTTTTTCATTATGAGTCCTTTCACGCTGAGTGGAGCGGCAGGGACTGTCAGACTCTTTAATTTAAAATTTAGTCTATTCCTTCGATAGCCCTTTGGTTCAAGGTATTCTGCTTGAGGCTAGCGTGGAACGCGACGTGCCGTCAACTTAGTCCTTTTCCTTGATTGGTCCCGTGATCCTGTTATGCGTTTATCCCTAAGCCTAAGGTCCCGTCAGTTTGCAGACAGGTCCTAGAGCCGCGCGTTGAACACGATGGGCCATCGACTCGAGCCTGTTCCTTGATCAGACGGCGAGCTACCCACTGCTTGCCGTCCGCAAGCACTTATCGAGGGCAGAATTTTCAGGGGTCTAAGTTTTCGTTTATTTAGTGGATTATATACATAGACTCGGCTAGGCCTCGACTTACGAGTTGTAGGTCGTAGGTTCGAACCCCGACAGGCACATTACTTTGTGTAATTTATTTCAACACCACTGCTCTCAAAACGGTGAAGGAAAACATCGTGAGGAAACCGGCATGTCCTAGAACCAAAAATTCGAAGACATGTGACATCTACCAATCCGCACTGGGCCCGCGTGGTAGTGTACGGCCCACTCCCTCTCACAGAGAGGAGGCCTGTGTCCCAGCAGTGGGAACATTTATAGGCTGATGATGATACATAATATTGGGCTATTGCGAAGAGTTTCATAAGCCTTAATAATTATAATCTGTGTTAATTCATTTCAGCTTACATTTTAATGTCATTGTGTAATGTTCAATCTCTAAAATAAATAGAGCTTATTTTTTAATAAAAATATCAGAACCAGTTCTTGGTCCACTTCCATTTCAAACAGATAATTGTACCAAAAAACAAAGGAAAAGCCACACTTATGAAGCTATAGATTCACGGCTATTTATTCGAAACACAGTTGAAGCAAATATAATTCGCGTTAAACCCCCATAAAAATCCGTCGCCGGGGCCGCAGGATGAATAGACCAGGCTACATTCAGCGAGCTCATGAAAAGAGCGACCAAAAACGAATATATTTCAGGAGAGAAACGGCTGAAATACGTCGACCGGTCGCCACTCGTGCGCCGTACAGATCTACTGGAAGTGGTAAGAGTGGACTTCGGTTATGTGATTGAGCGTGGTCGGATTTTGATGAAATTAAAACATTTATAAGCCTGTTTGTACGAATATTTAGCGATAAAAAAATAAGTATTCTAGAAAGTATTCTAGTAAAGAAGATTTTTGAGGAAAAAACAATTCAGTTGCAAGTGGGATTCGAACCCGCATCTTCTGGATAAGTACTCTAGACGCCTTACCAACTAGGCCATTGCAACCCACACCTGCAAGCTGAAATTCTCTATTCCTCGTTTGAACGCTTTACGGTAGCGTGGCGTTTAAAAAATAATTAATAAGTATTCTAGTAATTGTAAATATATTCAATTTTGAATTTACCTACCAATTTATAATCATCATCTCTGTCCCGCTGCTATTCAAGCGTAGCAGCATTTCGTTTTATCCTTAACTTTTATCACTCGGCGTTTTAGTAGTCACCTCCTATCTTGCCATCTCATAACATTTAACTCACACAAAAAATTAAGTAACATATGTAGGAAAAGAAAAATAAATGCCATGTATCCAACTAGTAACCTGCCTATTTCCTTAAATATCTCCTAATATTAACGTTGGAATTGGGAGAGCTCCTAAAAGTAGCACATCCAGTAATGTTACAGATCATCATGCTGGCTAAGCTACATAGCAGCGGGAATACCTCGACGGGAAAATAAAAATATAGCCAGAATATAGAACGTAAACATGTTTACCGAATCCATGCTCCGATTAAAAACTGACGATTAGGTAAACATTCATTATTCATTGAAATAACTCTACGTAAATTTTTGTTGAAATGGTTGTGATGCAGAAATACATTTTTAAACGGAATTGGCTACTTTATTAAACCTTTTCTTTTTTAGGATCGATTATTATCAAAATGGTGAAGGAAAATATTGGAAGACATGGTGATATCCGCGAGAGGATTCCCGTGGTCATTATGGCTAATCCATCTCACAGACTGAAACCCAGTGTCCCACTATTGAGAACTTTATACACTGACTAGCAGTTCGCCCGCGACTTCGTCCGCGCGTATTACGAACTTTTTATCTGTGAATTTCTACTCCCGGCCACCCTCCTTATAGGATACTTTTGGAAAATCTGAATCAATATCCAACAAAAATTCTATCAACCCAAAAACAACCCCTCAGGGGTTCAAATTTCGCAAAATCGCGCCTGAAGTAGCACCTACGTCCTAAAACAAACCCAAAAGCAAAATTTGAGTCTCTTAATTATCAAGAACAAAGTCGCGTCTTAGTGAGCATCTTTTTTTTAGCGTGTTAAATTCCTCAAATGAGTCCTCTCACCCAGGGCAGGGTAGGAGGGACTGTCAGACTTGTACTGACTAAAAGCCACGGTGTCCTTCAATAGCCCTTTACGTTCCAGGATCACGGTATTCGTTAGTCCCGCGACCCCGGCAGGCTTTGGTCCTCTAAGGGGAGGCCCCGTCATTGTGCTGACACTCTGTGAGGCGCGCGTGGAACTTAACGCGCCGTCGACCCGGGCATGGTCCATGGTCAGACAGTGAGTCGCCAATTACTCGCCGTCCACATGCCCGCGCCTACGGTGGCCGGAAATCGTCTTGCGACGTCCGTCGCAGTGTGCGTCTACCACTGCGGCTGGGCTGTAAGGTGGACGCTGTCCTCTCCCTCACTGGTCCCGCCTCTTCCTTCGCTAGCATGCCCGCCGTGATTGCGGCATGCCCGAAAGTTTGCGATGGCCGCGTCCTAAAAATCTCCCAGCATTTGTAATAACGAAGTTTCATGCAAACTATCAACCCCATAAACATCCTTTTAGGGATAGAATTTCAGAAAATCCCATCATAGGCAGCATCTACATCCTAAAAAGAATCCCTATGCAAAATTTGAAACTTCTACCTCTCAACTCCAAAACAACCCTTTGGTTGGATTTCGTAAAATCCCATCTTAGTGAGCATTAAAGTCCTAAACATAACCCCCATGCAAAATTTGAAACTCCTAGTGCTTGTAGTAACAAAGTTTCATACAAACTCCAAGCCCAAACACAACCCCTTAGGGTCGAATTTAGCAAATCCCGCCTTAGTGAGTAGGTAATTACTTCCTAAAAAGAAACCATTATGCAAAATTTGAGACTCATAACTATCAACCCTAAAAACTACCCCTTAGGTGTTGAATTTCCAAACATCCCGTCTTAAGTATCACCTACGTCCTAAAAAGAACCCTCATGTAACATTTGAAACTCCTAGTACTTGTAGTAACAAAGTTTCATACAAACTATCAACCCCAAAAACAACCCTTTAGAGGTGAAATTTCGCAAAATCCCGTTTTAGTGAGCACCTACGTCTTTAAAAGAATCCCCATGCAAAATTTAAGACCTCTATCTATTAACACCAAAGACAACCCCTTAGGGGTCGAATTTCGCAACATCCCGTCTAGGTGAGCATGTACCTCCTAAAAGTATTCCCCATGCAAAATTTGAGACTCCTAGCACTTATAATAACGAAGTTTCAAACAAACTATCAACACCAAAAACAACCCCTTAGGGGTCGAATTTCGAAAAACCCCTTTTGTAAGTAGCACCTACTTCCTAAAAAGAACCCGCATGCAAAATTTGAAACTCCCAGTACTTGTAGTAACAAAGTTTCATACAAACTATCAACCCCAAAAACAACCCCTTAGGGGTAGAATTTCGCAAAATCCCGTCTTAGCAAGCGCCTACGTCCTAAAAAGAACCCCTATGCAAAATTTTGAACCCCTACCACTGTTAGTTTCCGAAATTTCGTGTCCTATGAGTGAGTGACCTTTCGCTTTTATATATTATATATATATAGATATAGATTATGCGATGCTATTTGTATTGAAGGAAGACTATGACCAAGCAGAGCCGGATTTGAAATTTGAATATTAGACGTTTTCACAATTGAAAAACGTATGCGTGATTTTCTTTTTCGGAAAAAGATTGCAATTTTATTATTTTAAATCTATTTTAGTACTAAAATTAAGTCGAGATTCGGGTAAAGCAGGATTTGCCTAAAATCGGGCTAGATTGTGATGATACCTAAATGTGTTTTTACTAGAACATGTAGATATTTTGTAAGAACTTACGAAGGAAATTAAAAACAAATGCAAACTTAATTTTGATTGTCTTTCATTTCAGATAAGTAGATATCTAATTGCTGTTTGTGTATGTGATTTTCCCATTTGCAAATGCACTCACGATACTGGATAAAATATTCCTAGTGTGAGCAACGTTTACACAAAATGAATCGAAATGAGAAATGCATTGTTAAGTTAAGTTTTTTTTTTAATGTATTAAACACGATAATTCTTACTTAAATTGCCCTGAAATTTCTCTATCGATATCAAATATCCTGAAAGTGGTTTGAACATTGCAACAGTGTATATTTCAGGGGAGATATACGGGCGAGGCACTTAAATCGACAAATAGCTACGTTGCAATTGACAGTGTATTAAACAGCTGCCTGCATGCCAGAATACGACCAAATATCCGTCTGAAGGGGGCTTTACACTATCCGTAACAAAATGGTCTATATTCCGTAACTATCAACTAAAAACTTCTGTCAACAATTATTTGTTTTGAAATTTCAGTATTTTATTACAATGAATATTTTACGCACAGCGTCGCCTCTCGCCACAAGGTTGTAGAGTTCAAAGGGCAAGTATAAATGTGTCTTTTACAATGCACACGTCTTGCTACCTCTCAAGTCATTGGGAAAACCTAATAACAAAGTACTAAGGACAAAGTTGATCTGAAAAACACTGCGTGACATAATTCATGTCTGTATGTATTGTTATTAAGTTTTCCCTGTTTGCCTCCATAACAAAAACGTAGGATATGGAGTCTTCAAATTATGATGACGTCAAAATTTTACGATGCACAATTGATTGTCGCCATACTTAAATGATTTACGGGTTCCAAAAACGTTGAAGAGTATAGAGGAAAGCCCCAATTACATTATCTTGAAAAGGAAAGATATAAAAAATACTTAGAATGTGCTTACGGGTTACTTAATGTGCTTTTTCTCAGTAATAATGATTCGTTCTACATTAATAATTTATTATTTATTAACTAGCTTATGCCCGTGACTGCGCCAGCCCGGACTTCTCCCCTTGGAGTTTTATGCTAAAAAGTACTTAGCCTTTAACTGTTTTCAAGGTCTCATCCATCTGTGTACCAGAATTCATCAAAATCATTTGCTGAAACGATTTTGATTTATGTATTTTCAACAATATTTACTTATTTTTTGATTTTCACCAATTATTTTCCGGGACCATTATTATTTTTCACAACATTTTCGCACTACTTAAATCATTGTAGGTGTGCCTCCAATATGTAAGCTCCCTAACTCTCAGAGGGGGTTGTCACGGCGCCTAGCGGGTTGCCAGGGAGCTACAACTTTTTCTTTGATAGAGTTCGAATAAATCCAAGCCAAGAACGGCAATGCAGACGCTAGCGGACGACTAGAATATCGGATTTGCACTTTCCAAACGAATCATTTGTTAGAAAAGAAACATTCAATCTTGCTTAGCTATTTGCATTGGGAAACAGATATTTATGTGACAAAATTTATTGTTATACTATTATAACAAATGTGTGAGTTTGGATGGATGGATGTTTGGTATTCAATCAGGTCAGAACAGCTGAACGAATATTAATGAGATAAATCAAAGTAAGCTACAGCGGAGGTCCTAGAACGGAAGGTCATGTGAATAAATAGCTACTACTCTCATTTTGTGAAATTTTTCGCAAATACTAAAAATACTAGTACAAACTGTATATTTCCTTATAGAAAACATTTTAATGCAAACATCAGAGATCTCTCATTTAGTCAGTTGGCAAAGCCTTAAGATAGCGGTCTTCGCATAAGGAAATTCCTGCATTAAATTACTATTAAAGCAAGCAATTTGAGTTGCAGCTACCACCGGTACTGCACTTCATATCTACATTTAATCATATGAATAATAAGAGATCAAAACGACTAGATCCTAGTAGATGTCATTTATTTTATTTTAATGATGGATTGACAGATGTTGATACTTGAGTTGCATTGATTATAATCAAAATAATGACTGTAGAAATATTAAATAGAAATCTATAATCAAGTTTTAGAAAATACAACAGTGGTGCTAATGTGTTGGTGAATAGCTGTTGACTGGTGTATTAAAAGATAAAATATCCATCATAATATAGAATATAAATTATAAACTGAAATTTTACAAGTGAATGAAGAGTAATTCGAGATTGAACTAAGCTGTAAATGCAATTTAAACGATGTTCACAACATTCTGTGAAAGGAGACTCAATGTAGTTCAATTTGGACAAAATAATATAGGACATAAACAACAGTACACAAGGAAAGGTTAGTTCTTGTGACCTTCTGGCAATAGAAAGTCTGGCAATAAACGAGTGGGGTGCTAAGATCATATTTTAGAAATAAAATTTGATTCTGTCAAGAATAATTTGTTTACCCACAATAAAAATAAACCTTGAAAAAATATTTATGCTGTTTTCATTTTAAAGAAAAATGAAATTTTCTCTTTGGCAGGCTTTGATCTAGGGCACTTGGCACATGAGGTATCTTTTTCATTGCCTAAGGTTTAGTATACTATTCCAAGACTTGAAAAAATATTTCTTAAGCTTCTTTCTCAGTTGAAGTTTGTTTCTTTTTGGCAGTATTTCATATCAGTGAATATTATAGTTGTAACAAATCAAATCTGCCATAATACTTCGCGTCTAATACGAGTCCCCTAAATACAATATTTATGTATTTTCAGACAGTTTCATACTTTGCTCGGGATGTCCGCTCGAGTTGTATCCTCAACCGGATTAGCTTGAACCGCGACTTTCCCCCGAAGTTGGAGTTTTCGTTTGTATTCTTGTTTTGAAGGGAGGATGTGGGGTTCTTCGTATGATGGTCATGTGTTACGCGGAGTGGCGAGTATGAATAATGCATTTTTGTTTTGGATTTTTATGAGCAAAGTTTTGATTATTTTCAGTTCGGCACCGTATAGGTACACGAGTTAGCAAGACTCTTTCAGTAGACAAAATAATTGTTGGGATGTTCTGTTCAGAGGTACAGGCTGTTTGTTTCGCAAAAGTTTATTTGTGGTTTGTATTATTGGCTGAAAATTTTCTGCGTAAATCAGGGAACATGAATAAATCTGAACTCCAATGTTGAATTATTATGTTTACGTTGGTTCTGTTATAGAAAACTTCATAAAATTATTCATAAATAGACTAGTTTGTTTTACTGGAATGTAACAATATACAAATAAATGAAAAAAGATATAAATAGACTATGTAATGAATCTTCTATATTTAACTTAGATTTGGTGAGAAGGTCCTTAAAAAGAATATCAGTTGTAGATTGAATTATAAGGATACAATACAATACTGCAATCAACTATTACACTTAAGATTAAGATCTACTGCATTACCTATGTAGATAATATAAAATAATAAATGATTATTTATTCCTAAAAAAAAAACAAACAAGCAGCTACGTTCATAAGAATTGCGTTGAAGCACAAACTGTCCAAAACGTAGATGCTGCTAATAGAAACGGAATTATCTAACACTCCATACAAATTAGGCGTAGGTACTTGTCTTATATCAATGATGTAAAGCAAATGATCACTTTGTATGTATGCCTAAGTGGTAACTGCTCTCACAGACTCAAATGAAATTTATTTCGATCTACAAATCACATATTAGCTTAAATTACTACCGGGATCGCGGAACTATTTCATCAGGTAACCGTGACCCTGGAACGTAAAGGGCTATTGAAGGATCACCGAGGATTTTAGTCAGTACCAGTCTGACAGTCCTGCCCTGGGTGGAAGGAGTCATTTGATGATTTTACCACGATAAACAAAAAAAGAAGCTTAAATTACTGTTACATTGAAGTGACTATGTTTTCAGTTAGGATAGTGCTATATAATATGTAGTTGGTATTGCTACTGTATGCTACCGATTCCAAACTCTATGCGTTGGAAGCTTGGAAGTAAATCTCCAACGCAGTCACGGGGCGACTTGCAATAAAACTACAAATATGAGCAATAAATCGATCCTGCTACATTAATCACATGTTATTGTTTATGTACAAACTACTTTTGTCATAGTTCGGATGTGTTCATAGATAAATTTTACCGTACGGTGAATTTGGCAAAAGTTACCTGAATATAATTTAATGCTTTAGGTCCAGAGTAATGTTTGGTTCGAAATAATATAATTATAATGTTAACTTGGAAAGTAACTTTTTAGTATCATAAAACTTTTGGAGTTAGCACTAATGCAGATATAATACGTCATTATTTATTTCATCTGTAGTCCTTTCTAGACTACAGTTTTCAGTTTGGATGCAGCTGGACTTCAGTATTTTAAAGGGAGTGAATTCCTATCTGATTTCCATAACCCGTTTTACTCGTAAGCACTGTTATAGGTTGATACATGTGTCAGGTAATGTACATGAAATATTAACTGATGAAAACCGAACCAATTAATTCCGTTGTTTTTATTATTCAAAAATACACAAACTTCAGCGTACACCTTTTACTATTGAGGTAGACCGCCGGAGAATGGGGAGCTTTTTGTTCAGCAATGATACAGGTTACAAAGAATTTCAATCAACAACTCCAGGAGTTAGGGCTCCCACATATAAACACGATACGACGTCGCGTCGTACAACGACCGCTCTAGACGTCCCGTGCTATGGTACGGGACGCTGCTCGACTAGCGTAATTAAATGATCGACTTAAATACCATAAGTCATCTTTGAATTTCGAATAACAACTGCGCAGGATTGCATCGTGAGTCACAACGTCGTATCGTGCATCGACACGTTACGACGTCGTGTCGTAGATTTCCACGACTCGACGTCGTATCGTGTTTATGTGTGGGAGCCCTTAGAAGGTACTTAGCTACCTACCTATATCAAACCCCATAACTCACGCGCCAATTCCATAAATATCCAATTCGTCCTCCACAAAAAGCTTACTCATCCCACATACACGCACATCAGATACCTGGCCACTAAATCAAACGGCCTGGATAAAGTGTGTGTTTATTTGTTACACGGTAGTCTTGCAACATGTTTGTACAAATCTGATAAACGCACTCTCACGCAATTTCGCGGTTCGGAAAAACATGGAACTGAAGTAGAAGACTCGATTTTATCTCTGTTCTGTACTATTTTTATTTTTAACGCGGGGTGTTGCGGAGAGGTTTCTGAAAAGGATTTTGAGGTTATTGATGATTGGGTTACAAATAAAATCTGGAAAATGAAGAAAATAAATCGGTAATACATAAAACGTAAAAGCAGATAAGTGTCACGAAGTTAAAGTAACTTAAAATAGTATCGTTAAAACTTAACTAAAAACAAGAGCCATGGCCCTTATTGATTCTTATTAAAATAGTTGTTTTTTTTTTGTGTTGTAAACATTGGGACACAAGCCTTCTTTATTTGGTCATAGCGGAGATCTACCCCGCTTTTGCTCACGCGTCCGGCCACTCTGTGGTACGGAGTGAGTGGGCATGGAAAGCTAGGCATCTCCTTGCAACTCAGGAACTGAAGAAACAAACATGTTTTCAGTCAGTAAGACATTTTCTTCTGCTCCACATACAGCATCATCCTAATTTCTGTAAGAAAAATTGAGAGCATTAATGTGCTAGAATGTACTGTTTCAACTAAAATTCTCATAACACTATTATAAGTTTGCTACCGGTGCTTCGCGGGACTAACGAATTACCGTGACCCCGGAATGTAAAGGGCTATTGAAGGACACCGTGGACTTTAGTCAGCACGAGTCTGACAGTCTCTCCCGCTCTGCCCTGGGTGGGGGGATGACTCATTTGATGATTTTACCACGCTAAAAAACCGATGCTTACCTACCAACTTTATTCTCCTCGTTGAACTTATTAATAGCCTCAAAAGAAGCGCTATACATAGGTACAAAAAGTAGTATCACTTAAAGCCGACTACTGGTGTCCTGGGCACGTGACAGCGAACCACGCTGGAACGCTGCTTCAACCGAATTTGTGGCAGGGCTGCCAAGGTATCTTTTAGGCGAATTTCATCAAAGAATGTTAAAGCGATCGACACTTTAAACCGCCTTCAACAGCTCTCATTGTTATCATTGTTGGGCAACGTGGTTTTAATGAGCTGATCGTGATCAACTTGATTGGTTATACTCTTGTTAAAGGAAGATAACTAAACAAAACTCCGAAATGCATCACAGCAGAGAGTATGTAGCCCGTATTACTTCTCCATGATTTTGTTAATTAGGTCCTAACAAATTGTTGGGCTGGTCATTTACCATTAATAACTTCACTGGTAACGTTGTTTTGAATGTCACATCCGCTTAGATTTCCAAAAACACAGTCGTTATGTTAGCTATGTTTACCGTCGGCAAGGAAAAAGTACCTAAGTAGCATCAAATTCAAATGAAATATTTCCTTCCAAATATCAACGTATGCCATCCCCAACATACACCCACCATCCAGATTGAACGATTAAAGAAGTAATTAAGTATCGACGCTCATTCTGTCGTGGCGACTCTCAAATTTGCATGTTAAACGAAGTTTAACTTTGGTTTTCGTTTTTTTCACTTATTGAGATGCTGGTTGTTCGCGTGCGTCGCCTCGGGGACATTTGAGGTGCAATTTTATAATTGCATGTTCTTTATCTCTTATTTTAACCTCTCCAAAGTTGATTTTTGTTTGCGTTTCAGTGTTTTGTTGTTGTAAAGTATTGATGGACTTTTTAATTGTATTGTTAATGTCAGTGTAAAGGCGTAGAGATCGCTTGCTTCGATTGTGTGCGGTCAATTCTGTCTTGTATTTGTATTTGATTGCTTTTACCTGAAAACTGCATAGATTATTGTGTTAACTGATTTGAATGTGCGTGATTTAGTTACTGCTTCAATTACCTGTTTAGCTAGTTTATTGATTTGTCAGTGCTTTCATGTCGTATAAAGTAGTCTGAATCAGTTATGGATAAAGTGGTGGAGTTTTCATAATCTTGCCATCCTTATATCCTGCCGATACGCATCTTGAATGTTTCAGAAGAGTTAAAAATATGTCTTTTTGATGTTTTTTTTACAAATCTCGACCCCTGAAACAAACGAAAAATAGATGTTAGATCTCTTATAATCTAATGACATTAATAAAAAAATTACCCCTAACTTTCACAGTACAAAATTAAATTCACGTAATATACACAAAACAAGTATCCAGGAGTTCAAATTACAATCACACCTTCATATAAAGTACATTTATAATACACCTACAGCACATAACTCTTAACTGAGAAGGAAATAAATTATGTACTTACGTCGGTAAGCCATATTAAGCGACCCCAATTAGGCTAGATGAGATATATTGTTATAAAATATATATTTTGTTTCGGAGGGTGCGCGGATCGATTCCCCGTTAGCGGACGGTGGTCAGGCATTAAAATATTAAGGGGACTCTAATCTGCCATGATTGAATTTTACGTTACCGATGGCCGAATGTGTGCCTGCCCTAACTCGGGAACTATGTATCTTGTGTGGCTACTATAGGTTGTCGAATTAGTTACGTTCGACGTGAGGCCTTAAGAAAAAAGATGCACTGCTCAAAAGAAAAAAGCACCGAAACTTCTAGTTGAATGTTATTGTTGGTTACTTTTTTTAACAGCTTTTTTTCAAAATTCTATAGAAGATATTTTCATCTTCATGTCGACTTTATTCTAGTTACAAAAATTAGTGATTGCAAATTCTGCTCCTCGTTGCTTTGGAAATTATCGTCCAAAATACTTATCAATTTTATTACGCACTACTATCACTAGATTATGATAATCTTCTTTCTTTCCTAAACAACTTTAATGAATTAATGAATTTAAGAACAAATCTGGGATATGCCCGTTTGAAGTATCTAAAAATTATCATAATTTGATTCTTCAGCGAGTCTCATCACCCACAGAATACAACAGAGAATCGAGAACCACTAGTTTCAACCAACCGTATGGCATAAATCTGGAGGTGGCACACAAAGCGTGCACAGGACCGATAGCGTAGCATCTAAAGCCGCGGAGGAGAGCCCAAATTAGCATTTTAATAAATACACACCCTTTGAACACTCAACACTCGTAAATTTATACCTACGAATCTCTATAATCAAATACAAACACATAACTCTTGTTTTGAATTGAAAGTCGGGAAAAGTTTGCCGTTGGCTCATTTTTAATTTGTATTTATGACAGACGATGTATTGGGTGTCGATATTTTAAAAACAAAAAATGGCTACCATTCAGTAAGGGTTGGGTTTCGACCCCAAATGTCAAATAATTTTATTGTGAGAATTGAACAAGCTACCGTCCGTCCCTTTGAGTTTGTATTGAAACCGGACACATTGTATCACCGAACCTTGTTGGAACCAATGATGCTTTCGTTGACTTTCCCTACTTTCATGATTGTAGTCGTGACATGTTTGCAAATCTCCAATCAGCTTACAAAATGTCTACGAATTCGTATACATATATCTATCTACAATCATTATTGTCACCTTATCCTTAATTGGAACCACTACTTACTTTACTCTTGCTGACTGCCTCCCTGGTATTTGCGAGTCTTCAACCAAGTCATCAGTGTATATTTCCAGTACTTCTTTACAATTTATGACTGCTTCTCGTTTATGTCTCCCTGGTATCTCCAACCTGTTCACCAGTGTCCTTAAATCTACTTACCCGTCTATGTACCAGTACAGTCTTACTAGACCTTTAGACTAATTCCTCTAAACTTAAATCCTCTCTTAAATCCAAAGGAATAACTCTTGCATTGTTCCCATGACACACGCACTCCATTTAATTACAAACACTGATGTTGCGAGTCTAAAGCTGTACAAGTGGATCGCGGTCATCGTAATCTTGGATAAGGGTTGGTGCATAAATCACGCGGGGTGACGTTGCCCCGGGCCTTTACTTTATCTACTGTGTGCGGGTGACGCTACTGAAACGAAGATACTGGGAGACTGGATGGGGAAGGACTAATGAGTTGAAACTTTTCTAACGAGCTCCTTAAGTTGTCACTAAAATGTAATGAAACTAAACTACATTATTAGACATCAAAATGACTTGTAAACACTTCCCATAATTAAAGGACTGGCTTTTACCTTGGCCAGAGGCTTAGCATTGTGATACAACTAGGCAACGCTGCCAGTATCTTGGGCTCATTACCATCAGACAGCGTTGAGAAAATGATTTTCGGTGCTTTGTAATATGTAGGTCAATTCATTTTAAATTTAAACGTTGAAAAAAATAGATCAGGAAAAGGATAAGCGTTTGTAGCCGTAGTGAGTAATATCAACGAAGACCGTCTGGGCCGAGGCTCAGGAAATTAAATGTCATTACATAAAAGTTAGAAAGTCTTTGCTTTCGATGCTGATGTAAGAAAACTCCATTGACAATATATTACGTAATGAATTTAGTCATAACAACTTTTTTCCTAAATTATACTCGTAATTAATAACGAATGCTAACACGAAAACAAAAATCTATGTGGTCTGATTTAATTCTCACTTACTCTTTAATCTGAACTTTTTCTAGTTTTGCGTAAATTAAAACCTCTTCACAAAAACAAAAGAACAAAATCTAACAACAAAATGTCTCTTCCAGTTGCTCTACACATTCGTCCCCGATAATTGCCGACCACCCCGTGCCCCGCCCTGAGCACCTCTGACCCTCTGAAACTTGCAGCCGATCACAATAATTTATTGTAACGTGCCACCCAGTACCGGAATTTTGCGAAAACTAGTACATTTTAGTGTGTGTAATTAGAAAAAAAGACAGGAGTAAGTAAGTAAATTATACTTGTTTGGGATTGTTGAGACGTTTTATTGGTAGTGTTGATGGTTTTAAATAGTTTATTGAATGGGTTTAGTTAATTCTGTGTTGATAGGTTTTTTTATGTAAGTACAGTCCACGTCACTATGTGGTTACCCTCTTTGGAAGCATCTACGTTCATTACTGGGGTAACCAATAATGATGGAGCCCAGTATGTATAATTGTGTTTTAATTTTACAGCAAATTAGATACCTAAAAAACGTTCCTTGGTCAAGAATTTTATTTCAATTGAATTTAGATATAAAACCGAAACTGATCTTTTTTTTTGGAGAAAAATAATATGTGCAATTGTGCACGTTTCGAACATTAATTGCAAGTCACACATCAAGTTCTATTAGAAAATATTCCCAAAAACTGACAGAGCACAATAATTCTTGATTATTAGAAAAAAATCCAAACACAATTTCTTAATTAATTCAAATTAATTACCCAAAAAATCCAGCACACAAAACAAATGAAGTCTCGAATAATTTATGTCGTGGACTAGAGTCCGCGCGCATGCGTTAACATTGCCTGATTTACACACAAAACACTACCCCGATCTTATCCTGAGACAGGGCGGTCGCATAAATAAATGAACTAATTTGAGATACAAATACTTATATTCTTGGTCCTTATGTCTTTAAGATTAGAAAGACTTAAATATTAAGCCATCATCTGCCTAGCCTGTACTCAACTATGAATGAACCAGGATGGTCTCTGCAAGCAGGGTTGTACTTGGGTAGGTACCTTGGCCCGGGTGGTACACCACAAGCCTTAGGGTTACCACCGTTCAGAATTTTTTAAAGCTAGTTTCAAGGAATCGCCTTCTCAGGTTCAACCTTTTTGGATTTTTTCTATTTTATTTTTATCGATTGTATGAACGAACTATTAGATTAAGATCGCAAGAGCTCGAACCTTGCATACGTGGGCCTCGGATCCTAACTACCAGGATAATGAAGAGCTCTGTAAGTCAGACCAGTCTGATACTGGCTGCAGGTACAAAATTAGGGAAATCCTCAGATCGATGAAGTGCGGTGCGACTCCACAGCCTCATCAAATATCATGATCTATTTTCTGTCCTTGTGTCATTTCACCTGCACATTATCGGACTTGTCAGAAAACACTACCAAACTCTGAGGCTGAGTTCTGGTCGAACCTTATCTACCCATATACGATTAATAAAGGGAATCATAGACACAAATATGAGTCCCAACTACATATATTGAATCGAACTATATCGTCTAGCCTGATTCAGCTGAATGCCAGAATTTTACAGGAGCGACTCCCTATCTCAATCTGTTTAAGGGCGCATAACCAGAAAGTTGGCAACGTCACAAATAGCTGTCAAATATTTACAAGTTTTAATTAATTTGGTAAATTTACTGTATGAAAATAAGAAATATGGCTCTGTAGTGCACTAAAAAATTGATTAGGGAATGCAATAAATAATTTCGTAACACCGAATATATAGTTTTAGATGTAAAAAAAAGTATTTGGAAACTTTCCAAATGCTTTTTTTACACCTGAAACGATTACAACATCAAATTCAGTGTTTTAATCGCATTTCTATATCAATGTTCTAGTGCAATACAAAGCTATATTTCTTATTTCCATACAGTAACATTGCTGAATTAATTAAAACTTGTTAATATTTGACAACTAGTTGCCAACTTTCAGAATAAGCGCACTTAATATTCAGTTCCATGAAAGTTTTTGAAGGATCATTGTGCCAACAGCAGGAGAAAGAGAAACTATTGTCTCTGTAACTGTTTGTCCCTTTAAATCTGGTGTTGTAGACGTCTATAGATCACTTTCCATCAAGTTGCCATTATTCGTGTCTATTGTATGAAATAGAACTGGCATGTATACTCTAAAACTACTGGTACCGATTTTTTACTCTAAAGACATCTCTTTTCAATATTCTAGGTACTTCAATACATAAAAACCAAAAGAAACTCGCCCTAGCGCTTCAGAATGCCTTCATTACCTCCAACATAATCCTGGACTAAATAATTTTCCGATTTATATGTGCCTAGTATCACTATGGGCTAGCTGAAGGCCCAAAATTAAATATTATACCAATAAAAAGGATAATAATGGCTTCCCCTATATCCGACCGCTGCGATAATTCCTGCTCCCGACCAATAAATATACCTTCGACATTTTCAAGTTAACTTGGTATATTTCAAAATAACCTGAGGCAAGACATGAACCTCCCTTACGCGATACGGCAATAAAGGGAATCCCTTTAAACGTATCCTTGGCCCTTCGACTTATAAATATCAATTTATCCGCGATGTCAAATACGGCGAAGCCTGGCCATTTTCACATTACGAATTGTCTGCGATCCGTCTTGCCCGGAGCGGTTTATCTCAATTTTTCTTGAAATTTTTATACAGAGCAGACTTTGGCTTTGCTACTGAAAAACTCGACGTATATTGCGGTTATTAATGGTGTTTGTTTTTAATTATTTTTGTGTGAAATATATAACGCATACAATTTTTGGTACTGTTTTTAATCTTGTATTCTGTTACTCGGTAAATAAATGTAAATGAGATTGATTAAAACGATCCATTTTAATATGTACAAACACACCTTTCTGAAAACGAGATAAATCTCACGCTAGCCTATTTCCAACACGTAAAACAGTCTGAAACAAAACACGAGCGTTACAATTGTGAATGCAACTTGACATTAACATTCATTAAATAGCTGCGTCCCCTTAAATTTAAGTGTACCAACAAAAATAGAGCAATATATTAAGAGGATTTACGGTACAAATATATGTAAAGTTTGCTGGATATATTATATTTTGGGGTTGGGACGAGACGAGAGGGGGTTTACGTGAAAACATTCGAGTACGTGCCTTAGCATAATTCCTTAAGGGCGCTAGGCTGGTAAGCTTCCGCAATTCGTCTTGGAGGAATCCCTAATTTGAAATGTGGATGAGTTTCGAAATTCCTTGAGTTAAAGCAAAAGCCTCAACATTTTGAGAAGTAAGTACCCACCTTATTTTGAAATGATTAGTTTGGTTAAAATGTTCATCACTTATCAAATAATTAAATTAGAAATTTTACAATAATTGACAAATGTTATGCTCTGAAAACGTCATCATTTTTTTTCAACAGCTGAAATTATAACTAACGTGAGACATTCACGAGTTTACTGACTTCTGTTACTGTTTTAAACAGGTAATGTTCTAGTTACAATCTCTTAATCGCCATTAAACGGTCAATAAGATACGCATTTTCGATAAAAACCATTTTTGTACTGAAACACACATAAATTCAATGTTCTTTCATAAATAAAATTATGTTGAAAAGTCATCTACGTCGTAAGATCTTATTGCTTAGCGGACAAAACCAGCAGTAATGCCAACCACTCTTTAAAAATTGAATTAATTTCCTTCAAAATTGCATTATTTTAATAAATAATATCACTCACGTAATATATATTTAAAAAAAAAAATACATGTGGCACTCGGAGACTGCCGCGGTGAAGCTATTGCATAACATTTTATTTATTTTGAAAGAAAAAATCGCCTACTGCGTATATTTAACGAGAATATAATTTATTAAATGTGTTTGTGGTGCACTATTGTAACAAAGAACTGCTTTGTTGTAGGAGAATTTTATAAGTAGGTTTCATTTTGAAAACTTTTGTAGCTGGCCGTTTAGAATCAGTAAGAAAAAGTAAATTGTCTTTATGACGGATATTTTTTTACTATTGCCGAAGTCTCCCGAACTGAAACAAACGTTAGACGATGCGTGGTGTCAGGTAAAAGCCGACAGAAGCTATGCAATAGCTTAATAATGCAATTCCGATAATCCCGGACGAGTACCAACTGGTCTTTTCCAATGCGTTATGTACTTTTTTAGTTTATCTTGAGCATTTCTGTCATGAGCCTGTATTTGTCCACTGCTAGACATTGGCTACTCCTAATTTAGGACACTGATATAGGTAACGAAAAACATCGTGAGTGTCAGGGGCCTGTGTGGTTCCCAAAAGAGGCTATAATAAGTCTGATACCAGGAGGTGGCCACTACATCCTCACACAATAATGAAAAAAAAATACACGTAAAATAAAAAAATTAAAAGTATAACATAGTAGGAACAACGTATCTCACAGAACAGAACTAAAAATCTCTTTCCCAACACTGCCCGCTGCCGTTTTTCTTCATAACCCCCAAAATGCTGGATTTAAATTTTTCGTTTCAAACTTGTTAGCAGATTAGCAACAAAGCAAGCGCGATATCTTAAATGTGGATCTGTTGTAAACAGATTCGCGAGCACAACCGCTATTTATGAGTTTATTTATCATTAACAAATTATATTAAAGCTCACGGGAACACAGTTTTTTGTTGTTCCACACTTTTAGCTTGTAATTTAAACGCGGTAACGTAATATGCGTTTTGATTGTTATCGTAATTGTTAAAGATTGGTGGTGTTACAGGATAATTTGTGGCGCTTGTTTCGGGATTGATTTCTGGATTTGATTTTGTCTTTAAAGTGATTTTAGGACGAAGTTTTTGTACAGTTTTGCTTTTAGTAGCTTGACTTCAGTATTGACTATCAATAGTGGGGTTTACTTACAGCTAGAGCGATTAGTTACATCATTAGTGCGGTTTTAGAAACTATTAGTATATCGATATTTTCTAGCTCGGTATTTTGTTTAGTAGCCAAAGTTTTAACACCTTTTGCCATTAGTTGTTCAGCCTTATCACTAGTAAGTACTTTTTCATCAGTTACAGCGCGTTGTTTTTCAGTATCTGAGTAAGAGTATAGGTATTATGTCTCGATCATTGAAAGCTGGAATATTTTGCTTCGTCTAAATACCTTCATCAGCGTCAATTTTTTAAAGTCTTCCGCAAACAGACATTTCTTTATCTCTGAAGTCATGTTGATTTACGACTTCGTAAATTTTAATACTTGCCGTAAATCATTTACGATTATGTCGATCGTAACGAAACGTACAACAAGACCTACAGGGTGATTTGTTATTCGATGCGGTCCTTGAAATGGGTGATACTAGACCTTATTTGCAACAATTTTAACCCCGACAACATGGGGTCTAAACTGACTGGTTTTGGAGATATCGAACTGTAAAGGTTTTTCGAAAAATTTCTACCTCTCCATCATTAAGTGCTTATTGTTAGAAAGCAACGATGGTCACCACTTAGAACTTATACTTTTCCGATAGAATATGAACGACTGAATCTAGTGAATACAAGTTTGATATAAAACTAATCATATCTTGGGAACTTAAGTGTCATAAAGTTTCTGTTTTGAAGTTTTCTGAAAACTTCCCTTGTCTTTCAAAGCATATTTGGAAAAATAAATGTATAACACTTGGTTTACAAATTACAGGAAAAACTTTCTTGTCTCATTACCTTTCTAAAATGGTGCCACAGTACCCACTTTTAGTTAGTGTCTGACCAGAAAATTAGGGTTGTTACTGACAAGGTAGTAAATCAACGAAAATTGGTTGTAAAGTTTTTCGACCCTACATTATTTTTTTCTGTGGTTTTTGTCCAAACTGTTACCTGATATTAGCTTTTTGAGTCAATGCGCTAAACCCTGGTCGATGACATTAGGCAAAATCGCGCTTTATCTGGAGTATTTCTACCTGTCCTATCAGTAGGGTGACCTAACTTTTATGCACGCCAGTTTAGTTTTTTTTTATGAAACCGAGTTTACAAACATTCCGTCATTGTACTTATGTTTCAAGTAGCTGTTTTAAATGGAAGAGAATTGATGGTTTGGCTATCTGGTCCATAGGTAAAATACTAAAAATAAAAACCGACTTTGCCTGATATGATTATGTGATTACGGCCAGGATTAAGCACATTGACTCAAAAAGCTAATATCAGGTAACAGTTTGGACAAAAACCACAGAAAAAAATAATGTAGGGTCGAAAAACTTTACAACCAATTTTCGTTGATTTACTACCTTGTCAGTAACAACCCTAATTTTCTGGTCAGACACTAACTAAAAGTGGGTACTGTGGCACCATTTTAGAAAGGTAATGAGACAAAAAAGTTTTTCCTGTAATTTGTAAACCAAGTGTCATACATTTATTTTTCCAAATATGCTTTGAAAGACAAGGGAAGTTTTCAGAAAACTTCAAAACAGAAACTTTATGACACTTAAGTTCCCAAGATATGATTAGTTTTATATCAAACTTGTATTCACTAGATTCAGTCGTTCATATTCTATCGGAAAAGTATAAATTCTAAGTGGTGACCATCGTTGCTTTCTAACAATAAGCACTTAATGATGGAGAGGTAGAAATTTTTCGAAAAACCTTTACAGTTCGATATCTCCAAAACCAGTCAGTTTAGACCCCATGTTGTCGGGGTTAAAATTGTTGCAAATAAGGTCTAGTATCACCCATTTCAAGGACCGCATCGAATAACAAATCACCCTGTATATTTTGTGAAAAAGTTTGTGTTTCTTTCACAGATTTTGTCTTAAAAGATTATAAATGTTGTTTGTTCGCTTTAAATAACAAACACAAAACACTTTAAGGCCAATATTGCCCATTTCTTTCAAACAAAACTCACCATCAAAGGTGTTTGATTAACCGAACAAAAAGAACTCTAGTCATAAGATCCTTTAAAACAATATCTTTGTAAGAATTTCTTCCTGTAATAAACCGTTAAAAAAGGTAGGTAAAGGCCTTGTGGGGATGATATTTCCGAGGCCGACGATACAAAACGGAGGTAACAGAAGGCGAGGTACAATGCGACCCATCTGCACCCGCTTCCGACGTTCAATTAAATTTTTACTGGAGATTATCACGCAGACTTAGGTACGGACGGCCCGATTATGGATGTTTAAAATGTTGTTTTTATATTAGAACCTTGTTTGGGATTGGATTATGTGATTTTACTTTTTAAATTAGGTTAATAAGGAATATGTAAAGTTTATTCGGGTCGAATTCATCCAAAGCACTCGCTGCAAGATTGTGTAGGATCTTAGGAAGATATCTTTATTTTTGCATTGATGATTTTTGCAGAGTTTGAACTTTGGGAACTTAGGGAACAGTTTGTGTTGTTTACAAATATTATACTCGTTAAAGATATAAAAAATTAATAGATTTAAAAAAATCTAAAAACCCACGTTTTTAAACGTCCTAAAAATAAGAAAATAACCCCCCTACGGGGCTGAGAGAGGGGTCACTCAAAACGTAGGGGCGTATATTATTTAAGGGATTATTAATATGGGATATATTTACATGACGTGTATAGATCGTGGGTGTAACTTGTAAAGATACGCCCCCACGTTTTGAGTGGCCCCTCTCTCAGCCCCGTAGGGGGGTTATTTTCTTATTTTTAGGACGTTTAAAAACGTGGGTTTTTAGATTTTTTTAAATCTATTAATTATTTTATTATTTTTATCTTTGTTCATCGGGTTTGAAGCTACCCTGAAAATTTCAGCCTGCTAGCTTATCGGGAAGTGCCTCAAAGCCTGTCCGCCATCTTGGACGTCCGCCATATTGGATTTAAGTCACATGAGTATTTTCTTCGTATTCCTGACAGCAAAGCCTTTCATTTGATATCCATATCATAGGGGTGCATTTCAAATAGCCTGTCTGCCATCTTGGACGTCCCCCATATTGGATTTAAGTCACATAACTATTTTCTTCGTATTCCTGACAGCAAACCCTTTCATTTGATACCCATATCATGGTAGTGGATTTCAAACAGCCAGTCCGCCATCTTGGGGAGTCCGCCATATTGGATTTGTTATGACGTTTCTTAGCTAGTCATGTATTGTCATCAGAACTCAGAGCGTGTGCAAAATTTCAGCCTGCTAGCTTATCGGGAAGTGCCTCAAAATTGAGTTGCAAAAGTCCAACCGGTACGACAAACAAACAAGAAAGTGAGTGTATAAAAAAAAAAAAAAAAAAAAAATTAATAGATTCAAAAATCTAAAAACCCACGTTTTTAAATGTCCTAAAAAGAAGAAAATAACCCTACGGGGCTGAGAGAGGGGCCACTCAAAACGTGGGGGCGTATATTATATAAGGGATTATTTATGGGATATATTTACATGACGTGAGATCGTAGGTGTAACTTGCAAAGATACGCCCCCACGTTTTGAGTGGCCCCTCTCTCAGCCCCGTAGGGTTATTTTCTTCTTTTTAGGACATTTAAAAACGTGGGTTTTTAGATTTTTTAAATCTATTAATTATTTTTATCATTTTTCATCGGGTTTGAAGCTACCCTGAAAATTTCAGCCTGCTAGCTTATCGGGAAGTGCCTCAAAGCCTGTCCGCCATACGGGATTAGTAGCCTAGCCTAGCATAAGCCACATGACTATTTTTTTCGTATTCCTGACAGCAAACCCTTTCATTTAATACCCATATCACGGGGGTGGATTTCAAACAGCCAGTCTACCATCTTGGACGTCCGCCATATTGGATTTAAGTCACGTGACTATTTTTTTCGTACTCCTGATAGCAAACCCTTTCATTTGATATCCATATCACAGGGGTGCATTTCAAATAGCCTGTCTGCCATCTTGGACGTCCGCCATATTGGATTTAAGTCCCGTGACTATTTTTTTCGTATTCCTGACAGCAAACCCTTTCATTTGATACCCATATCATGGGGGTGGGTTTCAAACAGCCAGTCCGCCATCTTGGGGAGGCCGCCATATTGGATTTGTTATGACGTTTCTTAGCTAGTCATGTATTGTCATCAGAAATCAAAGCGTGTACAAAATTTCAGCCTGCTAGCTTATCGGGAAGTGCCTCAAAATTGAGTTGCAAAAGTCCAACCGGAACGACAAACAAACACAAGAAAAGTGAGTGTATAAAAACGTGGGAAAAAAAAAAAAAAAAACGTAGGAATAAGAATGGAAATTGTTTCTAAATTTTTACTATACAAAACGAGCATTTTTATTTAGTTAGTGCTTTTTAAGAGTTCATACGGTTTGGAGTGCTCTTGAGATAGAAGCTTCTATTTTTTTTGGTAAAGCAGCCCTTTTTCTTTTGTGTTACTATAGTCCTCTTCACCGTATCCGGCGACAGCGACCCAGACTACTTGTCTTCTCTTTCGTGAGCCCTCTGATGACTAGCAAAACCAAACTTGATCTTGAATACCCGGTCACATCGTGAACAGAGGAGCTGATGATCATCGATGCACGTGTACAGTCACGAGCAATAACATGTATACACTTAACAAAATTCAAACGCAATTTACTCGTGAAATACTGGTTTCCACTTTGAAATAAAACCTATTTCGTAATAGTATGGCTTCCAAAATAGAAGTCTAGTGAAAAGACAAAAGTTCAATCAATATGGTAGCAGAACATCGCTTTTGAATAATGCTTAGTGTATACATACTATTGCTCGTGACTGTACATATAGGAAGGTTTTGGGCGACTTTTGAGTATCTGTTGCTTCTTGTCTAAGCTTTCAAGACGATTTCTTTCAAAGCATTCAATTGCTTCGTGGATTGAAGCGCGCCATTTTTCTCGGTTTCGAGCAAGCTCCTGCCACCGATCAACGGGTATGCCACAGGTCTTCAGGTGACGTTTGAGGACATCCTTGTAGCGTAAGTATTGGCCACCCTGTGCTCGTTTCCCTTGGGCAAGTTCTGAGTAGAAAGCGGTCTTAGGCAGTCTACTGGTATCCATGCGCTGTATATGACCACACCATCGCCTCCATGCCCATCATTCCAGTGCGCCTTAGCACCTCCGTGTTAGGGACACGATCCTGCCATTTTATGCGGAGGATGGATCGAAGACACCGAAGATGAAAAGTGTTAAGCCTTTTAATATCACCTCTATAGAGACACCAGGTTTCCGCGGCGTAGGTGAGTATTGGTAATACTAATAGGCAGGTCGGGCTCTCCCTGCCGCCCTAAGTTAGGGTCCTACATTCCTACATACATTTACACTTCACTATATCTAGTGCCCTACATGTCGTAGTGCACTAGATGTAGCGCAGTGTAATCGGCCTTTAAGGCCTTGTAAACGCATATTTTTGTTTGCAGATTCAGGTCATGAGAGGTCCACACACGCTTGTGAAGCTTCTCAAAGGCGGCGGCTGCTTTAGCAATCCGTGTTGGAATTTTAGGCGTCAGTCTATTGTCGTTGGTGACTTGACTTCCGAGATATTTAAAATGCGGTACTTCTTCCAATGACTCAGAATGCAACTTAACAGTTGGGCTGATATCGTCACATCCCCTTGGTGGTTGCTTTAGAACTTGGGTTTTCTTTACACTAATTACTAGTCCAAATCTAGAACAGTAGGCCTGAAGATTATTTATATAGTCTTGGAGAGTTTCCACACAGTCAGCCAAAAGGCACACGTCATCAGCATAGAGTGCGTCAAGCACAGGAAACCTAGACGTCTTAGTCTTCGCCCTGAAGCGTGAGATGTCGAAGACACTTTTATCAGTGCGGACATTAAGTTCAATCTGCCCAACACTATGATGTAGTGCATCATTCAGCACACGACACAGCCTTGCTTCACACCGCTGGTTACATTAATTAGGTCTAAAAAAACATTTTCATGTTGAACACGCGCCGTCATACCATCGTGAAACTGATGAGCCATGTTGACGAACTTTTCAGGACATCCAGCCTTTTTCAACACTACCAGCCTTTTTCAACACTACCCAAAGAGCAGAGCGCGGCACGCGGTCAAAGGCCTTAACTAAGTCAACGAAACACATGTACAGAGGACGGTTTTGTTCAAGGCTTTTCTCCTGAATTTGTTTCACTATGAAAATGCCGTCGACAGTTCCTCTGCCAGGTCTAAAGCCACACTGCGTCTCTGGAAGTATCTGTTCCGCAAGGTTTGCTAAGCGGCGATTGATGATATGAGCCAGTACCTTCCCAGCAGAAGACAGAAGAGAGATGCCTCTGTAAGAACCACAGTCCGAAATTTAAAAGGGTAAGGGTGAATACCCTTCCTTACCCTTTTAAATTTTACAAATGGAGGCATTCTTCCAGTCTTGAGGTACAATTTCAGCTGCCCATACCTTGAGCACTAAGTTGAAGAGCCTACTTTGTATTTGTGGACCACCATATTTGTATACCTTTGTGTTAGTTGTGTCAAGAAATCTATTCTTATTTTCATCGAAGCTACTTATGTTCAACTCATTTTTTTTTCCAAAAAATTGCTAAAGAGTACACTGCAAAAAGATAAACCTGCCATTTTTCTCCCCTTGTTTATCAACAGCATTTCCTATCTACCACTCAAAATCTTCCCTTTTTCCCCTATTTCTATCATACCTATCTCACACGGAAGCAATAGACTTTGTTCTTGTATACCGACACGTAATAACTCCGTGGTGTTTGCAGTTCTCGCTCGTAAATGAAAAATAAACATGCGTGAGCTTTATGTGACTATGTTATACTTATTAACATTGTTTGTCGTTTGTTTCATACTTAATACTAAAATATTAAGTAAATCTTGTTGTATTATTTTAAGCTTTATGTGATTTTAGTTTTGGTAGGATTTTTAAGGTTAGGTTATATGTATATATTATTTTTCAGTTTATCAATGTAGCTATAAAGAAATCGCAGTGAGGAACTTTAGACTTGGCACGACTTTGTCTAGATTTCATTACTTTTTAGAGATAAATAAGCAGCTCTATCGAGACTTTGGCTAGTTTTTTGCAGAATGTTTTTGGTGGGATTTGTTTTTACGGGAACCTTTATTTTATTCTGTCAGACTTATTGTTTTCGGCACGCGTGACGGGTGGCGATCAACGAGATTACAATTACATTTAACTGTATTGGCATTTCATGTGCCGTTGGCAAGGAGACCTAATAATTATTTTGTTAATGTTAAAAATTAAAAAAAAATTACGGGCCCCCCTTAAAGGGCCAAAGTCTTCCGGGGAGCTGTAATCAACGGCTTTTAAGTGTTTTCTGAGGCACGGAGGAAACTCGGATGTATGGTCAGTGGTCACCCATCCATAGACCGTCCTCGGCAAGCGCTGCTTGACATGGAAAATCGACCTGTGCGGCTGTTATTATTTAGAACCGAGCTTCTCCTCCTCCTCCTCTGCACCAAAATGTAATATGTTACGAAAAAAACATGATTTGGTTATATCTAATTCTTAAACTGCCATAATTATTAAATCAAACAAATCTCAGAACGGATTAATATTTCAGACTTGGTGCCACAGTATTTTTGTTAAGGTTAAAAATACCTATGCAAAGACATGTTGCTATTGGAGGGTGGGACCAGATTTCATACAAACCCTAGCATCATCCTTTCATATTTATATTTATTGCATCCACTATATTAAGATAATATAGCACATAATAATTACATTTTTACGTATACCTTATTATGTCGAATAAAGTACAACAAACGCTAATATCTTTATAAGCGCACCCAAAACAAATTACCATAGGAAAGAGATTCAAAAAAACTTTCCCTACACTCATACCCATTATAAGTTTCCAAAGAAAAACACTTTTCGTGCACACGTCGGTCGCTCCCGGTTTTTTCTCGGCGCACTTTTCTAAGTGCTATAAATCTTTCACGTAAATAATTGAAGCTATATTTTATGCCAAAACATTCCGCGGGTGGGGATGTCGCACCACCTGCCTCCCAACTTGTACCACTTTCCACTTTAATTTGGTTGCGTAATGTATTTTCAATTACTTCCAAGGAACAGTGATTTGTGGTCGGCCTGGAAGAGATTGGAGAATAATTCTTCTTGCCTAATTTAAAGTTGCCTAGGTAACGCTGCGTTGCGGTAACTTTATAAGGTCTTAACGGCTTTTAAATCAATCACGTTCTACTTGTGGCTGGGTAATTATAAGGAAAATTTTCGGTTCTATCTAAATATTACCTTGACAGACATCTAGATCTTGGATTCCAAGTAGGCGCCAAAAACTATCAGATGACCACGTGGTCGGTAGCAGCAATATTAGAATGTAAAGATTGATCGTATCTCCGGATATTAATCGTGCGAAAACTAGGTTTTGGGACAAACTACGTCACTCCTAAACGATAAAACCACCAAAAATCTCCTCAGAGTGCGCTCCATTCACCTCTTCACATAATTTATGACCGCAAAGGAGCATCGTCCGTCAAAGCGCAACCAAACGTGCATTTTAAATGCATGGCCCAACAAGATCTGATAACGACCTTTGTCGAGGCCACAATACACTGGCGTGTCATAAATAAAACCTCACTTTTTCACTTCCAAAGGGAAATTTATCATTTCGTACGACTTTTTTCCCCTTTTCCCAACTTTTTGTACATCTTGGATCACACTTTTAAATGCCATTTATTTCTTCGCTCGCTTCATACCGTTCTATACTGATGAAGGTATCGTAATGTGGTATCTGATAATAAAATGCTTGAGTTGCTTGATTCGATTTGCATGTTTTGGGGCTGCTTTTTTGTGAGTGGTTTATTTGTGTTCGATACTTTTGCTTTTGATGTTTGTGTTAAGATACTTTATGATTGGCGCATTCGTAAATTATAGGTGCTCCATTTACGTCTTCATGTTTTGGTTTGAATAAAGACGAGTGGTTTTTGTACAACAGTAGTAAAGGGTCAGTGTGCTTATAAGGTTTTTTTTTTTCAATATAGCCGTTAGACACCCCAACGACTTAAAGATACTGTACTAGATACTTTAAGAGTTATGATTGTGGTAGCACAGTAAAAAGTTTGCGACACAATAATAGGAGAAAGGTATAATTTAACGCAGCTGAACCCTTCTAAATAGCCTTCGTACAGGATAATAAAATATCATTGTTTAACGGCTGTCTAATACGTTATGTTTATGGCTTTTTATTCACGCTCTATTACACTTAAAAAGTATATCCAAACTGTCGATTAACACGACGTTAATTTTTTGTGTCGTCGGTCCTCGCTGAAGCCGAAACGTGACTAATGAAGCGCGCCAATTCCTTTGTTCAACACAAGTTGTTTTTATAAATCTTTAACATCCATTCAGGAGACTCGATTCCATCTCTTTGTGTTCTCTATATAAGTGCATTATAAATTTGTGCCTCTCGCGGCCATAAGTCATACGTGTAATGAATAAGGGCGATTTGTTTTGAATCCGTCCAAATTTATGGACGATATCGGCGCTTTTTTACAGGCGTTCCTCGCCTCATTCCGCCATTGTGATCGCCTTTTTCTGCCCCTTTTTATCCCCGCCAAAGTTTTTTTTATTGTCCTCAACACTGACACTTTACGAGTTATTAATTGGTTGTCACGAGTTTATTTATTTCTCTATTTTGACATCGGAACGTTTTTCGTCGTATATTATGGAGGCCGGATTGAAAATCTATCATATTCAGGTTGTCGTAAATTTAACGTGATATAGTGCGTTACACGGTAATAATTCTGCGAAACCGTCGCGTAGTGCGGACGGATGTGACGCGGTTTAAATAACGACTTTGGATATTAAAATGGCCGCCGAATATGCGTTTTTGTCATAAATTATATATTAATTTACACTGCGAAAAAAAGCCATTACGTTGTCATCGGTGAAAGAGTATGAATGCGCTTGAATAACGTAATATACTTAATGTATTCAATCGTGTAAATTAGGTTTTGAAGTATCTGTAAACATAACCATAGTTTATGCAGCTGCACTTAACAACCGATATCAAAAACACATCAATCGTGAATGTAAAAGTTTCGTTATTTATTCAAGTAAACAACGTAAATATTCCACCCTTAACATGTCTGCTTGAGCTATATTTTACTCGCTGCCAAAACAAATCTAATGGCGTGGAGATTGACAGTTCTAAGTTCTTAATGGTGCGACTACACATCATTCCTCAACATTTTACCCAATTAATTGAATTTGGATGAAAGGGAAATAGACAAACATCATAGATCATTTCCTCTAGGATTGAAACATTTTATCATCCCCTATTAAATTTTTAATGCTCAGTTTTCTAAAATATCACCCCTGACGTTATTAACAAAACTTCTTGAAAGTACCAGGAGTCCATAAGCGCCCAACAACGCACCTAACCTGAAGGTACATTACGAAACTTGAAGCTTTCTCTTACGCAACACTAACATTCATAATGTATGTACGAAGCCCTGTATGCTATTTCCCGTCTTATGTAGGTTCTTTTTTTCGCCCATAAAGCATTGTTGGCTGCTTTATTCCTTGATTTATAAGAAACGTTGGAAAGACAAATAGCCGGATTGTGTTCCAAATTTTTAAAGCCACATTTCGTTTCGCGCTCGCACCCCCCGCAGTAATACCTTCGGCGTAGTCTTGGTGCTTAGAGGATTGCTAGATTCAGACTTACTAGATTTGCTGAAACTAGTTTTGTATATGCATCAAAAATGTTATAATTTTTGGAATCTAGTTTATAAAGGTGTTTTAATCATCGGTAGGCACCTGGTAGCTTCTAACTAGTGTTTGAAGCATCGCGCTTTGACGAGCCGATTGCAACAAGTCTAAATTTACAGTCTCTTTGATAGATGCTCGTTAATCAATCAACTCCGAGTGTTGTTGCCGCGCGGTGCAAAACAAAGGGTTCACCAGTTTGTCATTCTAAAGATACACTAGTGCGATTGATCATTGGCCACCTAGGTTAGGCAAGATCTCAAGATGCAGATACAAGCTATATTAATTTTCTCTAAAATTCATATCATAAAGGTATCAAAACGTGTCGCAAGACTGCACCAAAGTCTTCCTAAAGTACACCCATATTAAAAAGTGTTTTCCCAACGCTTTTCCACTGCTTAGCTGAACCGCCATCTATCGGCCTGTTAGAGAGATTTAATGGGAATTCTCTCATTTCTATCGGGTCTTACCGCGGAATTTATAACGACATCGCGGATCTTTTTTCCATACGAATGTACTTCGACGAATTTATTGGTGTTAGAAAGTATTTTGAGTTTGGGAAATTACTTAGGATTGTGTTTTTTCGTTTTTATTATGTCGCGTTCGCTGACCTGATGTCGAACAGGGTAATATTATTCATTTCATGATTTTGATGGTGTGTGTACAACTTTGATTGTCCCGATTATAATTAAGGTGGGTTATTTTCAAATTAAATCTTGTCATTAATTGTGACATTTGTGAGTAATCTTGTTCAAAAAATAAAATCTAATTCAAAAAAAAACTCAGGAAACCGTAAAACAACAAACTTAAGCTTAATAGAGAAACTCCGCCAAACTCGGTTCATTGATTCAGCATGTTTCGCCGCCGCCGTAACTGCGAGTAAACACGGGCCAATCTAAAAACAATTGAATAAATGCCTTAAAACAATGTCCAATACGACCGTTCGAACTATCCAATTGAAAATCAACACGTAACCGTTCGCCGACTTAATTTTTACCCCATAAACGCACCCCACGAATCGCGATACGATATGGAAATTCGCCGCCCATCGTCGGCAATATTCGGCAATATTCGGGCGGACGTGAGCCCCGCACTAAATTGCCTATTTATTCTTAACTTCATATATTACTTTGCGCGTGTTGTCTGCGCAAAACGATATTTATTGTTTGACCGTTATTGCGTCAAATGACGTATTGGTTGTACGTATTAACGGATAGGTTAAGGATGGGGGGCGCGTGACGTAGCCAACATTTTGTTGCTATGAAAACATTGAAAAGGAAGTTAAAAAAAAAAACCTATTACACCTACATCAACGCAGTTACCTACTACTTCATGCAGTACGTAGTTGATAGAATTATGAACTGTTTTTTCTTTTGAGAAAATACACTGTACAATACAATTTCCCCAGACCCCAGAAAATGAACTTCGAACTCCAACAACGTGATGACAAACTCAGCTGTTCAAACCACGTGTTGTAAACACGTGTATAACTTACATTCAAACACATGCCGAACTCACATTATTGAACTTCAGTTGTCTTTTTTGCTTCGAAAACATCGATCTTCATTTGTTTTTTTTTGCTTCGATGTTCGAAGCTATGACGTGACCTATGGTATTCCAAAACTTGTAATAGGCACGTGCCAATACAATTTGGTCTTGTTTCGTAATCTCATGGATGAATCTTCACACACAGTACGCCAAGTGATCGAGAAGTGCAACGAGTACAATCAACCATTACTATTGGCCTTCATCGATTACGAAAAAGCTTTCGACTCTGTTGAACACTGGGCAGTCATCCACTCGTTAAAAAGATGTCAGGTAGACAACAGATATATAGAGGCGATTAAGGAAGTGTACCGAGCGGCCACTTTACAGGTCAAACTCCACGAGCTCACGAATCCAGTACGTGTTGAAAGAGGGGTGAGACAAGGAGATACGATTTCACCTAAGCTCTTTACGGCTTGCTTGGAAGATGTATTTAGGCTTCTCGACTGGTCACATAGAGGCTTAAACATCAATGGTGAACGGCTAACCCATCTGCGCTTTGCTGATGATATTATCATCTTCGCCAGCAACGTCGAGGATTTGCAGACTATGGTACAGGAACTATATAACGTGTCACTCAGTGTTGGTCTAAAAATGAATGCCTCAAAAACTAAAATAATGTGCTGTGACGACGACATTGATCACATTCTAGTGCATGGTCAGCAAATAGGAAAAGTCAAGGAGTATGTGTACTTGGGACAGACTTTGAGTTTAGTGAACTCTCAAGAGCGCGAAATAAATCGTCGTATCCAGCTAGGGTGGGGTGCTTTCGGTAAGCTGTCGGACGTACTGAAGTCGAAGCGGGTCCCCATTAACCTAAAGCGTCGCATGTTCGAGCAATGTGTCCTCCCAGTCATGACGTACGGGGCTGAAACTTGGACGCTCACCAAGCATATAATCCACCGCATGCAAGTTACTCAGAGAGCTATGGAAAGAGCCATGTTGGGCATCTCTCTCTACGACCGGGTGAGAAACACAGAAATTCGTAGAAGAACGAGACTTTTAGACATAGCATGGGTGATAGCAAAAAGAAAGTGGAAGTGGGCGGGCCATATATGCCGTAGACTGGATGGAAGATGGGGAAGGAAAGTGTTGGAGTGGAGACCACGAACGGGAAAGAGGAATGTAGGGAGACAACCGACTAGGTGGACAGACGATCTTGTTAAAGTGGCCGGAAGAAACTGGATAGCCATGACACAAAACCGCCAGCAGTGGAAATATTTGGAAGAGACCTACACTCAGCATTGGGTGACTAAAGGTTGAAGAAGAGAGAGAAGAGAGTTTGGTAGATGTCACATTTATCTTCAAAAGTTTAGGTCTAGGACATGCCGATTTTCTCAAGATGTTTTCCTTCACCGGTTTTCTGGTGCCTCTGCCCCATAACAAGGGGGCTTCTACTTATGAAATTACCTTTACCACTTCCTAAAAATAAATTTAGATATTTATGTCCAGCTTTTTAAGTTCCATACAAAAACCCCACCACTTTCTGTCCACAAAAGGAGACCGACCATTTAATTGCAAGTTAATAGTTCTTCCCTATCTTCTTGCCACTAAATATTTTCTAACACACACTCAATGGGGGAGTAATGAATTCGTTTTATTTACGAGCCGCAGACTGGCAGACGACCGATAACGTCCTACCCAATATCATATCGCCATTACATTCGGTTACTGACTGAAATATGTCTTGCTGTAAGTTTTTGTTGAGAAAAATATGGTTTGTTTGTATTTTTGGATGGTAGGTTTGTTCTATGCGGTTTTAAAATAAAACAGTTTTATCTTGGACACCAGTGAAATTGGTGAAGGAAATTATCGTTAGCAAAACGTTACAATACGAGCTCTCAAGCCATGTCAGAAGTCTGTAAAGTTTCCAGAGACGGCTTAATTAACTCTAATACTAGAGGTTAGCCATATTCCCCCAGGAATAGAAAATAATCATTCTTTCTTCAGCCCTAATTAATTCTGGGCGCAGACTGTTTTCTCCATCCACACTTCTTAAAATCACGTCATCGCAGCCGTCAAAAAAAGCAGGAGTCTACAATGTCTATTTTCCCTTTTTTTTTTTTGTAAAGAACGCAGCATTCAAGGAGGCTATAACATTAAAATTAACACCAACCTCCTTTCACACATCTCACGTACAACATCATAAATAACAGCACAGATCAACTTAAAGCCGACCTTATTTAACTTACACAAACTATCTACGTAAAGTATAAAAAAGTAAAACATACCCATTTTACGCTTAGGCGAAAGAATAGGAATAAGTTGACAGAGACTTCGCTCCTGAATTATGTTTCTCAAGATAAACGACGCGGGCGAAATGAAGTCGCACCCCCCACGCCTTGCACCCCCCCTCTTCGTCCCTCCCAGCGCCCTCTAGAGGCAACGCAGGGACATAAATTTTGAAAGAAAAATCCACCACGGTTTCTCTCGGAATGTGTGATTTGGATTTTTAATTGAATTGGTTTCTGTTATCTGTTTTATGGATTTATTTGGTCTAATTTCTAGGTCATGGGATAGGTAGCTTATTTTGGGTGACATGCAACGTTTTTCCAAATAACTTGGTCTAATTCATGAGTTATTTTTCTGATATTAAAATTTATTTTTTCAACAAATTGCTTAGTTGCAATTAAAACTTGTTTTGATTGCTTTACGCAATTAACTATTTTCTCTTGAAGGTAATCTGGAAGTTTACACTGGGTAAGTAGTTAGTATCATAAAATGTGACCTGAAAAAGGTTATAATACAGATTAAGACTACTCGGCCATAATGGCTCTATAAGACCATGTAACTATGGGTAAGCTCCATGAAAACTTGACTTTGGCTTCCATCAAGCGTAACTAAAATTTTATCCCCTCATCAAATATGATTTGCTCATACACGATAATGAAAAAGTTGAACAAACTAGACCGTTAGACCCTATCGTTTCACTATAAGCATGAAAACTCCATATAAACTTCGTCGATATCCACCATTATTTTATCTCCTGGCAATCAATCCTCCTTTTTTTCCTGTGTTTTTCTTACATTAATAATGCGTTACTATCTCCAAAGATATCTATTGCTGACCTGTATTATTGTCATAGAGATATTTACAGCGTTCATTTATTTCTCGATGTCCCCTCTTATTTTCCGTTCTGGGCCAATCGGATAGAGGCGACTGTTGAAAATTTTTCGTAAGCAGTAATACATCTTGTCGTGACTCCTATCTCTCGGTGAACATTCGACGGCCACCCCTATACGGTGATCAAAGATTATGGAGTTTGTCAGAATGGTATGTTTTATGGAAGCACGCGTCTGTTTGTGCCTACTTTCTTGAATAATCAACCAAGAAAGTTAGATTATACCTTTACGGGTTTACTACTGATCGTTGTTAACATTCACTCTTAACAATGTTTATTTGGCTGAAGCTAAAGTTTTGGCTTTCAGCTGTATAGTTTATTTATTTATTTTAAATCTTCCTTACAACTATCATTATAGGTCCTTTAGGTACCTAATGTGATAGTGTGGTTTATCTACTATTATTAAATTAATTACTTTACAAAAGAACATAAACAATATAAATCATAAAAATAGGAACTATAAAATGAGGTTAAAAATAATACGACATACAAAACACAAATTAAAATTTAAAAACACAATAAAAAACAACAATGTAAAAAAATAAAATAAAACAATATAACAACAAACAAAGGTGCACATTAATCTAACTTATAACATAAAATAAACTACGAGGCTTTTGCGAATTCACTCAAATGGCAAGTGTATGTATCAATTTTGGTGTGAAGTTTCATTAATGACACGGGTAAGGGGTGTCTTAGCTAGTAAGTTGGTCCTAGCTGTTGGCACGGCCAGCAGTGGCGGCCGCCGCCTCCACACGTAACGGTCCGGTTCATACAAATTTAACAGCTGCAGTACTCCCGGGTTATTCTCAATACCACGCAATAATTTTACTAAGTACGCTACAAGTGTGAATTCCCGTCTTACCGTCACTTGGTTATACCCAACAATACCCAGCACAAATAGAGTTGGGTACATTAACGGGTAATACACATATACCCCATAAAGTTTTTTGTACTTACAAGCAGCGAGTAAACTTGTTCTGCACACGTTCAATCATCACTGAGTATTTAGCCTCGTGCGTGCTCCGTATGACCGCACTATGTTCGAGATGACTCCTGACTAGTGCGTCATACAGGACCCTGACTGTCGCAATGTTGGTGAAATGTTGCGTCTGCCTGACAAACCCTAAATTTCTGAACGCGTTTTTGCATATATTAATTATATGATCACGAAACAGCAAATCAGGAGTCATACAAACGCCTAAAAACTTGTGTGACTCTTTGCATAGGCGCTGCGTCCACCACATACTCGTGAAGCAGAGGTGTACGCGCGCGCGTGAAACTCATCACTGAGCACGCTGAAATGGAGCTTGTTCTTGTGACTCCATTCCACTATCCTTTCTATATCCTCTTGTAGGCGTTTGCAATCAGATTCATTCTTAACCTGGAGCATCATCGTCATCTGCATAATTATAGTAAACAAGTACTATTTCTGACTACTTCTGGCAAGTCGTTTACCATTATAATAAACTCGAGAGGCCCCAAGTTGCTACCTTGACTCACACCCGATCAGGTGTAATATCGCTCAGAGTCCACGTTCTGCTGTCTTTCTTTCATATAGCTAGCAGACACTGCAATAGATGCGGCGTACTGCTAAATTCTGCTAGCTTCTTTAATAGAATGTCATTGTCGACTGTGTCGAAAGCTTTTCGAAAATCAAAATAAGCAGCGTCGACTTACACTTAAACCATCAATGAATACACTGGGTTCGTATATTGCATTATAGCGCACTCGTCATCACAAAGAGAAAGTCTGTGTGCCTGTAGAGAGAACATCATAGTCTACTTATGCATTGCTGAATTCTGGTAAGTGTTTAAATTTAAGCAGTAAATGTTAAACTGAATAAAGCAAACTGTAAGTTTAAACTTTTCGGTCAATTTTATGACCTTTTTAACATTTCTAGTTCATTCTATTGTCGACTCAAGATGAGTTTTATGGCACCGGCACCATAGAAAAATGCAAGTCTTAATAACCAACTCATAAGTAAACATGACTATAAAGTAAAAATAAATGTATCAACACACGTACTTACAAACCTCACAGGGGATACCATAAATCACAGCCCGACAGTGTCCCATCTCCACATAGTTTGATCTGAGCCCACGCCCCGCGTCCCGCCGCGGCGCGCCGCCCGCCCCAGCTAAAACCACTTGTGCCAATTTTCTCGGGGACGCTTTCCACTTTACTTGAGCTACCACCAACACAACACCTAACGACCTAACTACACCTCCATCCCATTCAAAAATCACTTTTACGCCTCACAGTTTAATGTCTATTTTCGGCTACCCAACCGCCCATATGTTACGGTGTTGTTTACGAACCCTTCATGTTTCGGGGTACATTTGTAGGCCTAGGCATTTCTTTTCCCGCCCTTTACTAATGTCTTTTGGTTGTAATGAGAAGATTTTAGTGGTGGCTCTCATTTTAATTTGATTCTTGGCAGCTTTAGATTAGTGGTTCGGGGAATTGATATTAAAACGTTAGAGGGTGTTTTCCTGAAAAGAAACTGGGGCAAATTTGTATAAACAGGTTCTTTTTTTTCTGTTTTTTTTTTTCGTCACTTAGCCCCATTAGAAATGATGGCATGAAGCGGAGACGATTTATTTTAAATATTTTTTCACTACATACCTATTCATCTAAAATAAAGATTATTTTATAAGCGGAAGTTGTACAAATTGCCAAACACGCACATAAAAATCCGCCGCAAAACCACAAAGAGATGAATAGCAATTTTAATAAAACATGAAATGAAAAATCCGAGAAATGAAAAAAACTGACTCATCCATGCACGATCATTATCCCAGAAACTACTTTTATTTCTTGTCACATGTAGCTAGTGACACCATGACGACAAGCGTTAAAGGACATTTCCTGACTTTTTTTTCAACTATTTAAATCACCGTATGGGGTTATACGGACTTTAAATTTTTCCCTCAGTAAAACTTTATTATTAGAAGTCTATTTTAACAAGGGGACTATAATTGACGTTGTATTTATGTTTTACCATAAAAAGTAACCGTTGTTAAGCCGATGGATTACCTAGCTGTCAATTCAACGAGATTGACTCGCTTTTTGATTTTAATGACATTTCCATCTATAAATTAACAAAATGATTCCTAACAAAATGTTACTTTACTGGTTGGCTTTCGAGACGGACCTATTTTCATCAGGAGTAATAAGAGCTGCTTACAACCTACAATGCTTGCTCGTGCAATGCTTCTGAAACCAGACTATCCCGCTCCGCTCAACACCCATGGTCAGCGCACGTAGGTAAATTATTACCGAGCGTCATAACTCGAGCTCGACCTTAGCCCGCGGCCACACTGAGCGCGATAAATCCCGCCTGTCTGGATCAGGTGACACCACCTTCTTTATGTTTTTTCCCAAGCCATTTTACGGGAAAGATAAAAATCTTTACATATTTTGACGCTGCCTCGCCAAGGCTTATTCTCAAATTACGCGCGTCCATTACGTAATACTGAGAATGAACCATTTTAAAGAGGTGGGTCCGTTAGTAACTTGAGGAGTTTTAATAAAATATTAAGTTTGTCTAGCTTGGTAGTAGGTGTTTAGTTAAATGCGGTTTTGTTTGTCGTGAGAGCTTTTTTTGATGTGTTTTCTGATTAATTTTGAAGAAGTTAAGAGGATCAAGGGTCGATGTAAGATAATGTTTATGAAGAAATAGTACGAGCTGTTCTACATGCAGGTTTCATGGAAAGGATCATACAGAATCATAGGAAAGTTAAGGGAACTACGGTATTCAGCATTATCTCTTTCTTCGTGAAACCAGCCTAACACAAAAATATTTACACCAGATCATTTATATCGAAACAATGAAGTATTGTCAACTATATGAATCACCAATCTTAATATCCCTCACAGTCATCCACATTTGCAAGTTCGTCTACTGCACACACCAATATTGTTAGACCACCTTGCAAAACTATAAAGTCTTTTAATGATAGAATATGATCAGAAAAGGGAACCTTATGATGCTAGCACGAAGAGCAGATTTCCATTGTGAAGCTCTCCGATAAAGGTCTAAACGATGCGAAAACACACGATTCCCACAATTGGAATGTTCGCGCGAAACAGTCGTAAACGAAACAACATAGGTTTTAGAAAATACGATCTAAGCAATGAAAAATTTACGACGATTTTCCACTGCTCCCGATACAGCAACTAAAGCATAAAAGCTGAAGCAAAACTGGCAATGTATAAAACATTAGTAGATACAGAAAAGTAGCGGAGCGTAGTGACTGGGCGTCTGTGTATGTACCCCACACCGCACTGGGCAAAACGAAAATATATTACTTTTCCGAAGATTTAGGAGTGTTTGGACCGAACAATAATGTCCGGCTTTTGTGGAAAAAGATAGATGGCAATGCATAGGTTACATGGAGCGGAGTTTTTCTTTTGTGACCGAATGAAACTTCAGTATGGGACACTGTTATTAATAATATTTATGTTTGCAATTTAATACGAGACCTATTGTTAGTGAGGAGAAAAGATTTTTCCGTAAAATTGTCTGAGAAAACTCTGAAAGCACTTGCTACTTAGCTGTACCTCCATTACCTACGGCTATGATAGATGGCTTGACGTGCTTTTATTTCGTGTTCAACGACTTGTGTAGGTATCGTCTGTACAAGTATATTTAAGCCCAATGCTAACGAAGCTACAATGAAAAGTGTTCAAAAGTATCGCTCATAACTTTTGAATACAAAAACTGCTAGTAACGACGAATTCTTATATTCAATTCTTAGTTTTAGAATAGTCAATCTAGTATAAAAAGAACACCATCTTGAACCGACATTTTTCTTTTATGAGTTCACATTTTATTACTTAAAACTGAGGCCTTTTTTTCCACCATGCCCCGTGGAAAAAAGGTCTCAAGCGGAGGTAAGCAGTACGCCGTGGAAAATCATCACAGTCATGAGTCCTTCCGCACAGAAGTCAAGCAGAAGTAAGTAGTAAACGATGGGAAATCATCACATGAGTCCTGCTCTGGGTGGTGCGGAATCCCACAGTCTCACACCGATTACAAAGTAAATTGTTCCTTCGGTCGCCACAGTACCCTATTTAGTCAGTCCTACGACATGTTCCTGTAGAACATTAAAATGCACTATTGGCAGTAATTAAATCATCTAAAATTTTGTTAAGGTTGGTTGCTACCATTTAGTGTCGGTTCCAATATATTCTTTATTCTATGAAGCCATCAAATTATCAATTCGTATCAATTCAAAATGTTAACCGCCTCATTTGAATTCGGTTGCGCAAGTTCAGTTCATGTTAGAAGTAGGGTACAATGATTTCGGATATCCTAATTCAATAAATCCATGATTTATTGATTACATATTCTAATTTAGATTATGTTATTTTAATGTGGTTTCGGTTTTAATAAGTTTGCTCCGCTTTAGTCATGTGTTTTCCGTTATGTTGCGAGATAGCTTTTTAACACAAGAATTACTATTAATATTGTAGGTATTGAAGTCTCATTGAATTGCATTTTTTATGTCACTTTGTAGCATTTATTAACATTGCCAGGGCTGAGAAATAATGCCTCCTCTTTAGGAGAGGGAACGGGCTGTTTACCACCACCCAGGCCCAGTACAGGTTAGCAGGAGTATTTTTTGTTTCAAAGACATGCCAGTTTACTCAATATGTTTTCTGTCAACCTTTTGAGACCATTGGCGAAATTAATAAGCCTGCTTGTGGTCGAACAGAAGACATTTGGCCGGGGTTTTTTAATTCACACTGGCTGTGGCAGACTTCGTACCGCCTCAGAATATTTATTTTTCATATTTAGAAAACCAAAATTAGCCAAATCGGTAAAGCCGTTCTCGAGTTTTACCGAAACTAACGAACAGCAATTGATTTTCCACACTGTTCACATTCCAAACCACTACAACTCCTGAAAGCCAGAATCAACAGTGGCACAAGTTGTGGCCATGAACATTGGCTGTCACTGCTTTTACACTCTTTCTTACTTTTTCTTTGCAATGAAGTTCAGATTAAACTTCAAATCCAGAAGGTTATAAAAAGTCTTCTTTTTTAACTAGTTTCCACTTCCTTCACGTATCAATGACGTCATGTCAGTCGGCATTTCCATTAAAATTAGCATAAAGCAATATTTTCTAATGTTTAACGTTATGTGTCCAGTAATTTTCCTTTAAAATAGTACCGATAGAGCAAATTTAAAATTTTCGGCACGAATATAAAACGGACACATTGACACCGGAATCTAAAATGGTCAACTCCTAAAAATAGACACGAAAACAAATACCCCAGTTACACGAGTCGTGTTGTACTCATTGTACCCATATGCACCATGGCTACTATACTTTAGCGTGCCTTTCAATAATATCATACAGATGTATAGAAAAGGCTCACTGTGGCCAAATTGCTTAAAGTCCTGCGCATTATTCTTTTTTTGACAATCCTGCCGCACTGAGGCCAGTGTGAGATACTGTGTATCATGACTTTTCCTGTATTTGTGATGAAAATAAACTGGATCTTTGACGTTAATTATAAGGAAATAAGTAGTTTTTCGTTCGTACACGACAGGCGCCTATTTATTTTCCCATAAATACTTCAAGTACCTACGCTATAAATAAAATACAAACATTTTGTGATATGGCCTGTGGTCTTAATTCTAAAGCCAGAATCAACAGTGACGACCAACAGAAAAGTGCCGTTAATGAAATTCAGTGTAGACCCGGAGAAAAAATTTAAGTGTCTTGAATCCTTCAACGAAAATATTGGCTGAAGAGTAGGTACACAGTTTTGACACGGCACGATAATTTTATGAACTTGGTTAGCCCAAGATAGCATGATTCGTTGTTGGGGTGGGTGGGATCCATATCGTAGCGGTCCACCCAGGGCAAGAGCATCACAGGCTACCTGTTACTTGCAGTGACGGTTGATCGATCCTACAGACGATGGTAGGACTCACAAGGGCCGCCTAACTCGCAACAAAAATCCTGTTGGAATCCGGTGCCAGTTTCACCGCTGCGTAGGAGTTCCTGTTACTTCTGGATGAGTTCGCTCCATCTGAGGGCTTCTCGGCGTCGCGGGACTGTCTCAGCAGGTAACCGTGACTTTAGCCATTTGGTTATGGAACCCTAAAAAGGGCCTTCTGGGCTAGACAATTGAGGCCAAGATCAAATCTATTTTAAATTATAAAGAAAACATCTGACACTTTACCACGTCCATCACGTCGCGTCGTCCGGCAGTGATCACTTTGGCTGCATGTTTTGTTTCCGGATTTGAATATTGTTTTTGAATTTTCTGTCGTGCTCTTCTGTAACGTAAGGTATGTTTAAATGTGTGAGTTGTTCTATATTGTGTTTATAGGTGACGTTTAGGCCTTCTGCTGTCTTCTCTTTCCTGTGGTTCCAGTGAAACTGCGTGGACGCATCGTGACTTGCAGAGGAATCACCAATTATTGTAGCGGGCGGTGTCTCTTCATATTAATCTTAATATTAACTTCATTCCCCTCGTCACGTATGCAAGTATTTTTATGGTTTTCCTACCTTTGTTTTTATTTATGGTAATGTGATTTTTTTGTTATGTTACGCAGAGTTTAAATATCGATTTCGATAACTGGTAGTGTAGTGATTGAATTTAAAGCGGGCTTCCGTTTTTGTGATTTATTTTTATTACTTTTAGTTTGAAGTTAATAAGTGCTCGTTTAGTCACGTTTTCGACCCCTAACGGTACCAGTAACATTATAATTAGTGTTGAAATGAAAACAAGGGTCAATGAAAAACAAAGACGGCTTTATTATTGGTCTTGATTCTATTGCATTTAACCAAGAGCTCTTAATAAGTAATACGGTGTAGAAAATGACGAAAAATCGGGAGAAACGACCAAAAAATAGTGCTCTTACTGTTTCATACATTTAAGTAGAAGATATACCTAGGTATTTCATCATCATCATCATCAGCCAGAAGACGTCCACTGCTGAACGTAGGCCTCCCCCTTAGACCGCCACGCCGAACGACAATTCGCCATTGCATCCTTCGGTTGCCAGGTTGTTGTTAGGTATTTACTGAACTGCAAAAACTACCGATGTAGTCAAATAAATGCTGGAAGTAGGACCAGGTAGTCTTGGGTATGTTGATACAAATAACGGTATATCATCAAACATGTATCTAGAATGACTGTCATTGGAGCTAATAAAGTAGGAACATCTATATTCGGATGGTAGTATTTCAAGACGCGGGACTGGTATGGTACTCATCAGGTAACCGTGACTATTGAAAGGACTCATTTGATGATATTAAAAAAACCAACTGCTCAACCTCTTCTCAAATTACCTATGTTAGAGTCGGCCTCAAATATAACCAGATGCAGCTGAATACCAGTATTCTGCATGGAGTGTCTGCCTATCGGTGAGCCCAAACTCAGTATCATCATCATCATCTGCCTAGCCTTTTTTCAACTATATTGGGGTCGGCTTCCAGTCAAACCGGATGCAGCTGAATATCAGTATTTTACATGGAGCGACTGCCTATCAGACCTCCACAACTCAGTGCCTGGGTAATACGATACTCCATGGTAAGACTTTAGAGCTTCTGACTAACAGTAACGACTGTCAAAGATCTACAAATGACAGCCGGGACCAACAGCCAAAACTCAGTATCTGGGTGTTCAATACGATACCCCTTGGAAAGTCTTTCGAACTTTTGACTACTCGGAACGACTGTCAAAGATTCTACGAGTACCTAAATCGTTGTTCATTTACAAGAAGAATTAACTACAATGAAAATTAAAAACTTAAGGCGCATCAGTGATAGGTACAAAGTTTCTAAAGTCGATATTAAAACCCAGTCTAACTCTATTTCAAAAAACATTAAACAAATAAGTTATCCTTTTAAATCACAAAGCTTAGACAACAAATAAAGGAATCCATTGCGGGGTATACAGTTCTAATTTATTGAGCGCAGGGCTACTCTCATTAAGGGCTGGGTTACACCTTGCCACCTGTAGAATGATCCGTTCTATTAGATTTATCGTTTTTTACCACTTTCGCTAGGTAGATATCCTTGTTTTGATGTTCTCTAATTAATTCGCGATTTTAAATTAGTTTTTTCAGAGATTGCTCAGATTTTCTTGGAAAATTGTTTTTTCTTTACCTCACTATTTAATTGGAATTTGGAATGAAGTTTCAGGTGATGAGCAACCACAGTGACAAAAAATTTTATGTGTTTTATGGTTGTGAAAAAATAACTGACTTTGTTTTTTTTTATTACATTTATTTTGAAAGTTTCTTAGTAATTGCAGATTTTAAACTATTTTATGTTTCAATATTATTTTGTGAAATACTTATAACATTATTACAAATTCATATTTTCCACCTGTAGCGTCATACCATTCATTAGCCAAATTAAAAAGATAATTGTGAAAAATCCTCAAAAATATTTTATTAAAAATGCTTGATACTACGTCGACGCCATGCTCTCGACTGCCGCGGCTCCCACTCCTTGCATCGCACGCGGCATCGCACCCCGCCCATAAACATGTCACTTCGGACGGCACGACGCGATTTACGACCTCTCGCTCTAACACACCCATAACTCAGACAAACAAAAGGGAAAGCTATAACGTTCATCGGTCCCATGCGGATAGTTTAATTTACACACACAGACGTAACAAAATGAGCTAGTATGCGATTTGAGGTGACAGTATACAGGTGATTTTGAGATAAATTTAGATGATTTGAAGTGCGTTTTATCGAAGTTCGGTTTTTTTATGATAATAGAGATGAAGAAGACGAAGAATACCAAGTGTTGTGTTTAACTGTTTATAGATTTTCATATTGAATGGTCATAAAGTATCTCGGAATTTACCATATACTGGCCGAGTCTTGGTCTCGAAGCATGAACGAGCCGGCTCCGTTCGAGTTCGCCGTCGGCCGAGAGTTTAATGTTTTTATCTCACTCTAACACACAATTCCCAGATCGTAAATCTCGAAATGGCCGCATGTAGGTTACGCACGCCGTCCGCGCGGTACCGGCGGGAGCGCATAAACTATAGTTTTCTCTGTTTTATTACGTGTTTTAGTGTGCGATAAAGGAGATGAGAGTATAGCGGGAGAATCAGCTGTTTAGGGCATGCTTTAAACGTGCTGAGGAATGTGGCGAACGAAATGTGCTGTTGTAACGCTGCGAAAGTGGCTCTACTTCAACTTTTTTTTATTTATTATTGAAATTGACGTTTTTTGTCAATTTTGATAAAAGGTGACTATAAAGGTGATGGAAACACATGGTTAGCTTCATTAGTCATATGGCTTATGTGTGGGTGGACTGACATGACCTCGTATTGTAATTAACATAACGAACTAGATACGCTTGTTGGTTGGTGACATCACGTTTTCGTGTATCGTTGTATTAAAAAAATCAATATACTGGAGTTTTTTGGACGTACTAAAATTATGTGACAGTTTATCATTTAGTGGCCAGGTCAGTTACTAGGAATTCGAAGCAGTTAATGACTTCCAATAAATAATAAAACATACATATATGCGGCAGCCGTGTCGAGGAGTACGGTCTTCTTACTTCGTACAGAAAGCTGTACTCCTCGATACGGCTGCATTGTGAGGAGGTTCCCGTCTCTGGAGCCTTAACCACCGGCAGTTTGGACCCTGTTCCCACACCGGCGGATAACTATTTCATATTTTTAAATGTTTTTTATTGTTTTGTTTTTATAAAATGTTTTAAAAATGTAAAAAAAAATGTTAAACTGAATGAATATGGACCATGCCCGGGTCGACGGCGCGGTGTTCCACTCCCGCCTCAAAGAGCGTCAGCATGATGACGGGGCCCTCCTCTAGAGGGCCAAAGCCGGGGTCGCGGGACTTATCTCATTACCGAGAACCCGGAACATAAAGGGCTATTGAAGGACACCGTGGATTTTAGTCAGTACGAGTCTGACAGTACCTCCCGCCCTGTACGGGGTGGGAGGACTCATTTGACGATTTTAACACGCTAAGAAAAAATCTGAATGAATATGCGGTCAGACTTTATTATTATTATTTTGCAAACCCAGTAGTGGGACAGAACGAGTTGAAAACATGGAGTACAATAGTTTTATTCTCGTTATTATAGGCAAAACCTGTTGATTTTGAACACTTGTAACGATATTCAAATGTTACATTCACAACTTTGATTCGATACATGCAAATAATAATTTGTATTTTGGTCAACCTAATTTTATGCCGAAGAAGAGGTTAGCAAAGCAATTTCTGATTTTTTATACAGCAGTATGTGTACAATCACGAGCAATAGTATATATACACTAAGCAGTATTCAAAAGCGATGTTCTGCTACCATATTCATTAAACTTTTGCCTTTTCATTAGGTAGTCTATTTTGGAAGCCATACTATTAGGGTCAACTCACACCGAAAGAGCGGCGAAGGGCAGCGAAGCGGAGCGGAGTTTCAGTGTCATATGAATTTTAACTTTATTTTCATTACTATCATTAGAAACTTAACCGAGTCGTGCGGATGCCCACAGCGCCGCGGGCGAATTCCATAAACAGAGCTGTCCGACAATAAGTAATAGAGTAATGAAAATAAAGTTAAAATACAGACATTGAAACTGCGCTCCGCTTCGCTGCGCTTCGACGCTCTTTTGGTGTGAGTTGAGCCTTACGAAATAGCTCTTATTTCAAAGCGGAAACCAATATTTTACGAGTAAATTGCGTTTGAATTTTGTTAAGTGTTTACATGTTATTGTTATTGCTCGTGACGTACATTACAATTTCATTTAGTATAAAATACTAATCATTTAATAGGCATAATAATATGTCTTTCTGCGTAGGTACTCTGTGTGCTACTGCTAACGCAAGTGGCAGTAGAGGGGGGACAGCGTTGCGTTGCGCGGGATTGGGGTTCTACGCACTAAGCAAGGGTGAATGTGCTGTGTCCACGCAGATGGGTATTTATTGCATTCAGTAAGGGTAGTTCGTAGACCTCTATTGTCATTGAAGTAAGATTTAACAATTTTTATTTTCAACTTTTATTTAGTGTCAAAAATGCATGAATCTTGTAGTGTACGAGTACTTATACGGGAGTGGTATTATTAGTTCATTAAAAAATAAAGGTATTTTGCATCAATCTCCCGATCAGGATTAAAATAATTTGATTCTTCATGCTTAACCATTGCATGTGTAAGTTATGATTTGATATTTGTCGAGTACTTTTTAATCCCTATTGCTGCAAATATTTATAAATAAAGTACCGAACCGCTCAGGAATATACTATATGAGTACATATACATAATTTTATAAAATAATAGGTAATATGAATTGATAAACTGGTCCTTAAATGTTTTTTGATAATTCCTTACAAGCGCCGTCCTATCATGAATTTTTCGACAACTCTATTTTATTGAAAAACTTACTAATGGGTATGAAATATATGTTATTCCGAAATCTCAAAATCTTAATCTTACCTGGTATCACGACGAACCAATCAAAACTTGATTTACATAAACAGTCACACATATTACTTTTAGCTTGTACACCTACTTATTGCGGTAGGTCCAGCATCTTGACTTTGACAGATGCGACTGGCGTTACCTCTCATCTCGGTTCGGCGCAACTGGTGGGGGAATCAAGATGGCGGACGAACCGACGCTTCTGATTGGCTAGGACGCGATACTTTTGTAGTCCATTCATATTGTTCAATATTTTGTAGGAGAACGGTTGCTTTTGTATTCGGGAAGTAGAATTTGTTGGAAATATTTTTTTAACCTTTTGTGCTGTTTTAATAGGCACGTTTGAATCCATAGTAGTCAACAGTATGTTTCAAGCATCTTCGTTTGATAGGCATTACTTTTGTGAAATTTTCTGTGTGAATTTAAGTGACTTTTTCTACCTTTTTTAAAAATAAGTTAGTTATAGCTACATTAAATACTCTTTTTAAATTTTTCTAATTGAGAATAATATGCTCAGATGGCTCGGTCATGTCGAGAGAACCAGTGAAAGGTGACTTATAAAAGAAGTTTTATAAAGCAGATGTGACTGGTAACCCAAGGAAAGAACGTCTTAGACAAACTTACGCTGACCTTATTGATGAAGTGCTGTCGCATTAGCGCCGGTTTTTAGTAGGACACGGGTATCACGCCGTCCACCGTGATGCTGCTAAACGCTATGTCGAGGATGCCTTCAAAATTGGTGGCCATGAAGGCGAGGCCGGCCATGGGTCCAGGGTTCATGTCGCGCACCGTGATGTCGCCCACGGTGACGTCGTCCTCCGAGAGGACGCCGGACAGGCTGTCGGAGCAGTAGTGGATGGCGAAGTCGGTATTGTTGGTGCGGTATGTGTTCGACTTGGAGCTGTCCTACTTGTTGTATAGCAATTTAAAAACGTAACTGAGAATACTTTATTCACTTTAAAAATAAAATAAAATTAAATTAGAAAATATAAATGGCAGATGCAGTGCTTGCAGTTGTAAAAATTGTACTGCCGCTAGGCTTGGTGAAATTATACTGAATAAATAAGGAGCTGAAACTGACGCAATGACAGATTAAAAATTCAAAGTACAATTAATGTTTAAATTTTGAAATTCGAAATAGGAAAATAAAAAGGGAAGAGGTTGAAGGAACAGAGATGAAGTACCCACTCTGTTACAGTGCTTTAGAAAAGTCGGGTGCGTAGTAGTCAGCGTGCTTGTATGACCAGTTTTCTGAATGTGGATGAGGCGAAAGGAGAAAGAGAGCGGCATCCGCTACGACCCTTAGAAAGGTATGGATCGTAGCGTGCGTTGCCACCATGGGAAAAAGGCAAGTTATTATAATTATGTTAGATGTTAGAGTTTTCACGAAAAAAATTTCAATCATGAAATTGGTCGTATACAGTGGTTTTATCAGGTACCACTATTTGTCATCTATATCTATACATATAATAAAATGGTAGGAAAGTCAAAACTGTACATTGAATATTTTTTTAAAAGAATACTTGGGGTGTGATCTACAATCGATACCGAAGCCAAAAATATAGTTTTTAGAATTTTTGTCTGTTTGTCTGTATGTATGTCCGGGATAAACTCAAAAAGTACTGGATGGATTTGAATGATTCTTTTTTTAACCGACTTCAAAAAGGAGGAGGTTCTCAATTCGGTCGGTATGTTTTTTTTTTTTTTTATGTATGTACACCGATTACTCCGAGGTTTCTGGTCCGATTAGTGTAATTCTTTTTTCGTTCGATGCAGTATACTTGCAGTCTGGTCCCATAAAAATTTCATCCAATTTGGTTCAGTACTTTTATTTTGTGAGCATTTTTATTGATGGATGATGTGATGATTTTTACTTTTTTGAGTGTTTGTTACGCGATTACTCCGCCAATTGTGGACCGATTTTCAAAATTCTTTTTTTGTTGTACGAGGAATAGTTCATTTTAGGGAACACTGCAAGTTTCATCAAAATCGGTTCAGCAGTTTTTGATAGGGAATTTTATTAGCTTATTGTGTACATGAGCGATGTTAATACCAGTGCTAAGGATTACCAAATTCTAGTGCACATGTAAGAAATGATGTATTTGACAAAAATTTGGGTTGAATATTTAAACTAAAAAGAGTAAAATAAAAAATTTTTTTAAAAAAAAATTTAACCGCCTTCAAAAACAACCACAAAAAGGGTAAAATAACCTACAAAATAACTTTTCTTTCGGAAGTCGGTGGCATAAAAGACAACGAAATAAAAAAACAAAGCCACCGACTTCCGAAAGATAAGTTATTTTGTAGGTTATTTTACCCTTTTTTGTGGTTGTTTTTGAAGGCGGTTAAATTTTTTTTGAAAAAAGTTTTTTGTTGTATAGGTATTAAGTCTGGTCAACACATAGACTATAATTTATCTTGAAAACTTGAACACCTGGTGCAGAACTGCAACAGACCAGCTAAACTATAGGTATAAGAGATACAAAAATGGTGCAAAAAAAAAATTGTTTCACGTGATGAGCATTTTTTGCTGAGAGAATAAATTTGAAGATCTGGAACACCTGATGTGGAACTCCAAGAGCCCAGCTACACTATAACATATACAGTAATGACGTCTTAGCAAAGTTGTTCAACCTGATGAGCACTCTCTGTTGATGTATAAAAATTGAAGATCTGGAACATCTGATGTGGAACACCAAGAGCCCAGCTACACTATAACATATCAGGAATGACGTCTAAGCAAGAGTTGTTCAGCCTGATAAGCACTCTCTGTGTTTGCCGTATAAAAATTGAAGATCTGGAACACCTGATGTGGGACACCAAGAACCCAGCTAAACTATAACATATACCTACAGGATTGACGTCTTAGCAAGAGTTGTTCAACCTGATAAGTACTCTCTGTTTCCGTATAATAATTGAAGATCTGGAACACCTGATGTAGAACACCAAGAGCCCAGCTACACCATAACATATATAGGAATTACGTTTTAGCAAAGTTGTTCAGCCTGATGAGCACTCTGTGTTGATGTATAAAAATTGAAGATCTGGAACACCTGATGTGGAACTCCTAGAGACCAGCTACCCTAATATAGAATGCTAACATAATATAGAATGACGTCTTAGCAAAGTTGTTCAGCCTGATGAGAACTCTCTGTTGAAGTATAAAATTGAAGATCTGGAACACCTGATGTGGGACACCAAGAGCCCAGCTACACTATAACATATAAGTATAGGAATGACATCTTAGCAAGAGTTGTTCTGCATGATGAGCACTCTCTGTTGATATATAAAAATTGAAGATCTGGAACATCTGATGTGGGACACCAAGAGCACAGCTACACTATAACATATATAGGAATGACGTCTTAGCAAAGTTGTTCAGCCTGATGAGCACTCTCTGTTAACGTATAAAAATTGAAGATACCTGATGTGGAACTCCAAGAGCCCAGTTACACTATAACATATATAGGAATGACGTCTTAGCAAGGGTTGTTCAGCCTGATGAGCACTCTCTGTTGACGTATAAAAATTGAAGATCTGGGACACCTGATGTGGAACTCCAAGAGCCCAGCTAGAAACCGCGTACGAATTTGCGGGCAGAAGTTAGTTATTAATATTGATTATTCTATAGCGTCTTGTTTAAAATTTTGTTGATGAAAATTAAACAGTTTTAACTTAATAAAAAGTTTCCTAAAAATCCTTTTTAAGACTGACTTTAATTAATGGTCTATAACCACTGCATTCCTCTATTACTTACTGTACACCACCAAGTTAGCATCTTTGTGCAACATCTAACCTTACACTGTCATCGGATCCATGAGAAGATCCAACGTCATTAAGTTGAGGTACTTCAATGGAACAGCAGCACAGTGTCCCAACAATGCTCAACCTTTGATCCTGCACTCTGTTCCCGAAAAAATGTAGCCAAAGTGACTGCAGCGTTGGTATCAGCGACAACGTCATGAAACTGGCAAAGTCTACCGACGACGCCATGGAACTGGCAAAATTCCCTGAGCTGCGCGTTTCTAAGCCAAGTTTTATCCGTATTTCCGGGCCGTTGGTCTGCTAACATTTCTTTTACCGCATCTCAGTAACCATTCAGTGAGGGCTTCACCCCGCCTGCGATCACCACATCTAGCCAAGTCACCTACCCATGGCTACTTCCACTTCAGAACAATTACCCGGTCTCCGACATCCTAAACTTTAGTGCTAGTTGTTACAATCTTGTTATGTAATTCAATGATGTGCATTATACAAAAGTTTGATTATTGTCAACAGCAAAATTCTGTACTTATTCCTGTATTTTGGGCAGTGCTACGTATATTTCACCCTGGAAAATACATTAAAAGGAACTTGAGATCAAGAGCAATCGAAGGCCTTTTGAGTTTTTTTTAGAAATGGAAGCAGCATCCTGTCCGTCTGTCACTGTTATACATGAATGGAACGCAGCCCAGTCCAATCCACATTGGACTTCTCAAAAAAAAGCAAAATGGTTCATGCCTAAATAATCAGTGCTGTCAGTGACTGCTGACAAAACCCTCAAGGCTTGGATTTAATAGAGGCTTGCTATTTATGGGTAGTATAATCAGACTTTATTTTTTTATTTAAACGCAATAACGCCTGCGTGGCGTTTTCGTAAAGATTTTTGAGGGAAAAAGAAATCAGCTAGGAGTGGGACTTGAACCCGAGTCTTCTTCTGCGTTTTCTTTGATCAATATTGGACTACTACAATGTGCTTTAAGAATAGTTTTATACACAGAACATACATCGGATTACCATTTGGAGGAATAAGGTTCATTTTCTACCTCAACGATGACTTTTCAAAATTGGAAAAAAATGTATTTCACAGGTATCAAGCAAACACATCCTATGCAGAGCCTATATTAATTCAATTTTTACAACGATAAAAAAAAAGTGAATCTAGAATCTATAATAGCAGTTTACTGTTTATTGCTGAAGATGTAATACAATACCCTGTGTTGTTGTTAAAACCTGGCTTAGTTTTGTTTTTGTTATTAACTTAAATAGGTACAGAAATACGATAAAATTTATGTTCGTTATTTGTCATAACATGAGAAGTGAAATTGTACAAGTATTTTGCGATACGAATCGTATTGCGTAACGTGTTAGCGTCACGCTCGAGTAACAGTTCAGAGCACAAGCCATTGGCCTGCGCATACGCATTCATCCTGCTGACCTAAAGCAAAACTAATAAAAAGTAAAAGTAGATAAGTATTAATGTTTGCTTCTAATGAAGTTAAGATGTTTATACTGATTGCTATGCTGTTTTTTTTATTTGACTAACCGTGCTGCATCGAGATGCCGCCGCGCCGAGATGATTTAATTGAAGAAACATTACTTTTCAACAATACTCAACCGGAGAAAATCATTGAAGTTGCTAAATCAGCTGTACTGATGACTGAGGAAACGAAGTAGAGCATCTTTCCGACCGTGCGAACTGGCATCAACGTCTGGTGCATCGAACGATACACGAAGAAACTTTACGACGCCGCACTTGCTCGGATCGGCCGTGCTACGGCCAACCGCCGATACAATTCTATCGCGAGTCGAGACCGGACCGTTCAATTAATCGCTCCGATTAACGTTGTCTCTCGGACATCAATGGTGTTGGATTAACGGAGGGTGGTGGTGTCCTTTTCTGTTGGTCGCAGATTTAGTGCGGCGCCGCGGCGTTCGGCGTCGCCTGGCGGGGGGTGCGCCGTCGCTCGTAAAGCATCGGTCGCCACATTCTACTGACGCGCGCCTCGGCGACTACGCGTTGCGTAACAAACCGCGCCATAAACAACACGACGTGCTTGCCTCCGCACCTGACGGCTGTCGGCTGTCGGCTACTTACCCACGTGCGCCAGACACATTACGTATTGCGCTCATGCCGCATCTAAAACGCTGACACGTGACTTGACGGAGTGAAACTCTCGGAACTCTTTTTATTCGGTAGAACTGTGAGTTTTGTGAAGAAGTTTTTAGCGAGCGGGATGGCGCGAGCGCGTTTGCCGACGGCGAGCGCCCGCCCGGCTTAAGGTAAGTTTATTGCCAATTTATGGCTCCCAACTTTACAGGTTCGCGGCAAGGGTCCGGTAATGTTCTGATCGTCAAACTAAGTTTTTCGAAGGGGCTACAAAGTGTTAGACGGATGTTTGGAAACAATTTAGAGTAATGATTCAATTGTTATTGGATGAAAACAATAGCCTAAACAAATTGTAGAGCAGATTTCAGTTTTGTGATGCGACAGAATTATTGGTTTTATACGTAGAAAAAGTAAGTATTAAAAAAGTAAAGAGTTCACATAGCAGAACAGATAAGCAAAACGGATATTTATTTAATTACACTAATAAAATTACAAAAATGAAATGGATCAGTCTTTCAAATCACTTGAAACACAAAAAAAAATATACAGACAGGGCACAAAAACCGCACTAACAGTTCTGTTGTGTTTTTTTATCAGGTGTATAAGCGGCAGATTGTTTACTATTTACAAAAATCACTTAAATCCATAAAACGTTCTGATTCAAGCACCACAATACAATCTAACAGTAAAATAAAAGATTTGTATGGTCCAGTTACCCACTACAAGCAGTAACCGCTCACGCATTTTTATAATCAAATTTCAGCCTTCACGTTATAAAATTAGGGTCGAAAATTGCGTGTTCAAAGCCGAATATGATAGAAAAACATGGCATTTATGAAACACAGTTTGAGCAAAGATAAAGTAAAGATAAGAGCTTCCTTGTACACTTGATTAAAATTAATTTAGAAACGGACCTACATTTATCGTGTTTAACTGTGGGGTCGACTAAGTTTTAATTGAACTTAAGTGTAATAGCACAATAATTACTCTGATTGATACTTATGTAAAGTTTGTACGAAATTGGAGAATGTGATTCAGTGATTTAATTCTTATAACTGTTTGTTTTAATGTTTATTTTTGATTGATGCAAAAGCATTTGTACAAAAGAGTGTGGATACGATAGTTATTAAAAAACATTTAATGTGCTAAGTAAATTAGTTGATGCAATAAAAAAAAAGTAAATACAATTTTATGAACCCATTACCTACTGTTATAAATACAAACTAAATATTGGAAACACTGAATATATTTTATTGGAGAGTTTAACGAATTTACTGACTCTCTAATATGATTGTAAAGAAACTTTTGTAACTAAATATGTTCACATGAAAGTATTTAATTACAACAAATCCAATCAAATAGGTCATACTGATTTATGTGCATACTTCTAAAAATAGGACTCGGTATATTATAAGAAGAATGGTATACCTATTATATAAAATATATAATTCCATATTATAATAAAGCAGGCTCCTGCCTAAAAATACATTCTTCTGTTAAAAATACATAAGAACTCTTTGTCATTTATTTTTAAAAAGTTTTATATTGTACATAAAAAAAGAATAGATGAATGGATTTTTATTTTGAAACAAAAATCTTTTCTAAAGTACAACATAAAAGTTGTTAAAAATAAATGAGAAAGTGTTCTCATTTATTTTTAACAAGTTTTTTAATGTACTTTATAGAAAAGGATGGATGATTGGATTTTTATTTTGAAACATAAAATCTATTCTGTTCTATAAAGTACAACATAATTGTTGTTAAAAATAAATGAGAAAGAGTTCTTATGTATTTTTAGCAGAAGTGAAAAAAAAAGAAAATGTCCATGTATTCAATCTGCCTTTTTTAGTACAGTAAATTAATAATTGTGTGATTATAACTTGAGTACCCACTAAATGCCTTCAATAATATATGTAACATTGGCAATATTATAAGTACTAAACTTATTCCACTAGTAAAATATTAACATAATTGTGTGTTATCATCCCATAAAGTTAAGTAATGAACCTTAATGAAACACAGATAATAATGGTAATCATAATGAAATCATGGTTCTACAAACTGCATTATATGAATCATAGGTATACCTAGTATCTACTTCGATCAATGATGGATCATGCAAATACTGTACTTGACAATTTTAGACATTTTAATAGCTATTGAGGAACTATCATAGAATATACATATAATATAGGAAGTCAGTAAGAGTTCGACAGTCCCTTCTGCTCCACCTAAAAAAAAAGCAGAAAGAAACGAGAATTGTGATAGTTGGTCTATTAATTGAAAAGGCTAAACAAACTACCAGGCTATGATGGGCAAATGGTTCTTCTCATACAGAGAAGACATGACACTTGATCACCACCTGATGCTTAATATTATATTATTAAAAGTACATACAGTTTATGCTATTATGCTTATTATTTATGCATGAAGCTGAAAATCTATTAAAGACTGCATTGCTGAGTCTTATAGAGAATAGCACTACCTACAGATTTCATCAAATTTGTTTCTCTACACCAATGTCATTGATGTCCAAAATAAGCTTAGAAAAAAACTGTTTAAAAAAATTTTGTGTGTTCCACATTTCTGTTATCCGTTTTAAATATAAGTGATATTTAAAACGGATAACAAAAATGTGGTATACCCTAGTTTCACTTAATTCCAGAATTCGACTTAGCATAATAAAATAAAATTCTTTTTTTTTTTTTAATCATTTATTAAGAGGCTTGCAGCACATTTGTACGAGGTCAGCCTCGTAAGGTAACGCATATACATTTAAAAAATAAACTAAAATACTATCTATAAATAAACTAAAAATATTTAAAACACAACCACTACCTAATTTACATAATTACCTATATAAAATAAAAAATCACCTCTCGCCAAAATGCCGGGCACCCAGCAACCCAATGACAGAGCCTACCGACATAATCGATGGCGACATGTACAATGGCAGAACCCACGCCATACCTAGGAAACAGCCCGGAACAGAGTGTTGAAACCATTAAAAGAAAACAAAAAAAAAAAAAAGAAAAAAAAAAAAAAAAAAAAAAAAAATTCTGGAAATTATTTTGATTACATACCTACTAAAAAGAGATAAATTTCAGTGTCCATAGGTACAGTTATCAAATGACATACGAAGGTGACGTCCTATTAGCTAAGTGGGCTTTTGGCACAAGGACTTGTTTACATTTTTAGTAACGCGTTAATATCATTTACATAGAACAAAGTAAATAAAATACATGTAGCCACAAACGTACCGAGAACTGATTCTCATTTAATAAAAATACAAAGTAAAACTGCAGCAAAAACTAGTCACATAAAACAGTTGAAGAACAAACTGTTTTATGAGTCAAAATTCAAAAATGGAACCGGCACAACTTGTATTTCGAACACTTGTATTTTTTCCACAAATAGAGCAAAAACTTGTATTAAAAACTCAATTTAAAAACCTTATCAGTCCTTGATCGAAGAAAAACGAACTTCCTTAAAGTCCAGAAAAAAAAAGTAGTTCAAGGAGTGCTTGCGCGGGCGCTGTTGTTTGTGATTCTGGTCATGCGCGCGGCCATATTTGTCTTATTTCACATCACCCTGTTAGATCTCAATCTCTACTTATTATTCAGTGATGCTGCTGGTTGCTTTTTGTAATATTTAGCTTACCTTGTATGCTGCTGTGACTCAATTCCTTGGATATCATCTAGCTAGTTGTTCACTGAATATGGTAATTGTTGACTACGGCTTGAATATATTCCAACTTACAACGTATTTTATGTAGGAACAAATATATAGAAGAAAATAATTAAATAACAACCTCAAAGATGAAGTTGCAACTGCACAAGCTATTGAAGAAAAAGACAAACAGCAATATCCAATCATTTTGGAACCTTAATCATTACTACTTAGGTAACTACCATAAAGTTTAAAGTGCTATGGAGTACCGTTTTTGTGGTTCCCAAAGAAATTTTGCTTACCTATAATTTAAAAACAGCAAGAGGTTTTTCATCGCACAATTCATGCGCACGGCCAAATGAGCTATACTAGATCAATAAAAAAATACAATGCCAGTGTGGACTCGCTCTGCAGGTTTTCTCTTAGCTCTTTTCGTTCCCATCCTGCCCAATCACCTGCGCCTTCCAGGATTTGAACGAGGCCAATGACAGAGCTGTGCAATTATCAGCGTACTGGTCGGAAACAAATTGAGTACGTCTACATGCAAAGACGAAGAAGGTCGCTAATCCACAAATATTTGGAGTATCTGTGGTCAACATTTTGTTTCCTGACTCACAGCATTTTGTATTGTAGTCCATAATATACCCACTTCTGGAACAAAGCCTCCTCTTTGCCAGATCAGTGAGCTCAAACATGCAGGCCCAAAGCGTGTTTGTGGAAACCATTCAGTTCTTCAAATTTTTACCAGTAAAGAACAGTACCCTGAGCACGAGTTTTCAGTATTTGAGACGTAAAGTTAACTGGAACTTTGACAACTTCAAATTGACAATTTTCAAGGAAAAAATTAGTTCCTACTTCGCACACCAGAGGCGCTGTTCCATTTTTTCATACAAGAAACGCTGTAAATACTGGAAAAACGCTGTAAAGTAAAAGAGTGAAAACTCGTGCTCAGGGTACAGATGACTGTTTTAAAACTGTCGTGTAAATGTACAAGAATTTTTCTTTCTTTTCAAAATGTATTTGAGTTCTTCAAGTTTCTTTCTTTTGATATTAATAACCTTGCAGTTACCACAAAATGCAATTTATTAAATTTCTTATCATTATAACTGCCTTTTTAAAAATTGCATTAAATTCATTTCCATTTAGTAATAAATGCCCAACTTAACTATGACACTCATAACTCCTATGGCGTCATATAAGTAACTGAAGCTGTTACAAGAATTTAATTTTAAAAGTTGGATCTACCTATTTCTTGAGGGAAAGGCGAGTATTTACAAAATAATAAGTAAAATGTTTAGCACATATTATTTCAGACTTGGCGTCCCGGCCAAATATTACTTAGCAAAAATCATTTATTGATCCATAAACAGAAAATTGAATGTACAGTCTTTGCAACGCGTTTATTGGTTCATAAACTAGCTTCTGTTTAAATTAACTCAGCTTCATCCATTATAATGATGCACTGAAGACACAATAATCAACTGTTGACATCATAAACAAGACTTAGAAAATACTTGGCAATGTGAATCTCAATAAAATTTCCATAAAATCATTGTTCGGATTATAAAGTCCCATAAATTGACGCTTTGATTGATGGACTTATTCCACTTCTACTTCCCGTAATTATTATGTTAATGGATTGAACAAAACCTATGACGCTTGGTTGAACATCCGATGCTTCTGGACAAATTGAACACACCTAAACGAGGCGAGAAGATTCCGCGCCTTTTTAGGGTTCCGTAGCCAAATGGCAAAAACGGAACCCTTATAGATTCGTCATGTCTGTCTGTCTGTCTGTCTGTCTGTCTGTCTGTCTGTCCGTGTATGTCACAGCCACTTTTTGTCGAAAGTATAAGAGCTATCCTGTTGAAACTTGGTAGAAAGATGTATTATGTAAACCGCATTAGGATTTTTACACAAAAATCAAAACAAAACAAATTTTGGGGGTGCCCCCCATACTTAGAATTGAAACTCAAAAAAATTTTTTTCACCAAACCCATACGTGTGGGGTATCTATGAATAGGTCTTTAAAAATGATATTGAGGTTACTAACATCATTTTTTTCTAAACTGAACAGTTTGCGCGAGAGACACTTCCAAAGTGGTAAAAAGTGTGTCCCCCCCCCCGTAACTTCTAAAATAAGAGAATGATAAAACTAAAAAAAATATATAATGTAGACCTCAACCAAAACTACCAACGAAAATTGGTTTGGATGAGATACAGTTAGCAGTTTTTGAGATATAGTACATTTTCAAAAACCGCAAATGTAACTTTGCCATTCATACAAATACTATGAAAAACAAAGTTATTTTTATTGTTTGTGTATATTACTTACTAATCTCAATATAATTATATCTCTAATCTATGCTTGCTGCTACGGAACCCTTCATGGGCGAGTCCAACTCGCACTTGGCCGGTTTTTGTTTCATGCAAACGTCTGATGGGACCTTCACAAACAAAAAATTGAGGGGTACACTCAAGTGTGTTAGTACAGCATGAAATTGTCTTATACGCGGTCATAAATTATCATCTTAATAAGTTAATGAGTGATTCCAGCAATACTTTTGTTTTTGTTACGCACCACGCAAGTGCCATCGCTACCGGTCGCCGCGCACCCGTTATTGCCATAAAAGACGCGCGCGCCGCGCATCTGCCTTTATCGAATTTGATTAAACTTCATGTTTATTTATCGCGTATTTATTTATACAAGTAGGCCTGCGCACCAAAGCCATTTAGAGACAATAAGACTTGAAATGACAAAAATATTGCTAACTTTTTGTCCGACTATTAATTCCTGAGGTCACTCCCGTTTGAACGTTAACGGCTCGCCTGGGAAAAGTACCGACTCAACAACTAGTTTGATTTTAAATTTACGTACCTAATGATGAGATTTCTACCAGTGCATTATAATGTCCCAGTGAAATCAATGTTTTATTGCAACTAGCCGTATTTTCCACATGATGACACATGCGTTTGCACATGTTGGAGATGACGTTGACGTGAGTTGTGCGTATGCTGGATCGATTCGCGGCACGTACCGCCGATCAGACGCTATCGAACTTTTAATTTCAGCAAAAAATCGTTTGCGAAGCGTCAAACATTACCCAGTAACAGGTGAGTTGGTTACCTCCCGCGCGCAACAAGCAAAAAACAACATCTGTTAGTGAGAAATTTATGCAAGCATCGGTCGTACACACGATCATATCTACTTGAAATACGTCGCTGGAGACAAATTGCAGTCACTTCAAACGTGGCGAGCGAGTCCCACTGCCGCAACGGAATAAGCAAATAGCCGATTGTTTCGCTCCCGGCCGGGGATAGCCGCCCGAATAGATCTTAACCCCAGCGTAACAAAATACAAAGTCGTGTAGTAGTCGCATGCCGTGAAGTACCGTAAACCTGAACGTAAAGCACCGCACTTCAGCTTTGAATCCGCATAATTATCGAATAGGCAATAAATCGTGCGGTGTGCGGCCGCGTGGTTCGTATTGTCTACTTTGACGACATTATTGTCTTAGTCTGAGGCAGGCAGAGTCGCGCCTTGTATCCAACTCGTCATCATCCAACTTGCGTAAAAAAGTAGCCGTGCGTTATCAATATATTTATACTACCTGACGCGCACAGATAAAAACTTGATGTCGATTAATTACGCTTTGGTAAACGCGAATAATTTATAGCACTGCACTAAAGATTCGCATGTTCTTTTTAAATACTGGTAATGTGATTAATTATTGTGAAACATAAAAATCGTGTCTGTGCCAAGTTTTGTAATGGAAAAGTTGTGAACTAATTTTATTCAATGATAATAAATTAATTCATAAAGAGAGTGGTCGAAAATTGTCCAATGTTTGCTTATCCATAATTTCATCTATGATTTACAGTGATGTTCCGACCTCATCGGTTCGATAATGAATGAGGTGGTCGTAAACGACGAAGTCAAGAGAACATTAATGTCAATAAAAAAGCCATAAACCCTATTAGCCGTCATAAACTTCACCACATCTGGTCAATAACTCGTTTCGCGTACAAATACTACTAATTGAATAATTAAACTTTTGTATGGTAACGATATCGGTATGAGGTAGCTATAATATTTGATGAGAAAACATATAAAAGTTTTATAGGGTAATGAAAATTTTATTTACGATTTCAACACTGGCTGACTTACTAAACTGTTGTAAAAGAAGCAAAAGAAAACATGTAAAGAGAAATATTTAAATGTGATGTTTTCTACTCCGTTTCTATAACCTACATACATTGATATGATAATGCAGGGCAATATAACAAAAGGGCGACGATCATTTCTTTATTACATTTCCGAAAAAAGCCGTAAATTTTCGTGTCAAAGATAGCTCGCAATCGATAGAGAACACGGAAACGAACTTTTTGTTATAAACGCCGTAGAATAGAACAATAAATTACGTCAAGGTGTTACGTGTTTTTGGCCACAATTCTCCAAAACACAGTTAAGCACAAGTACATTGTTACCCGAATTACCATAATAATCGGTTACCTGCTTATTTGCAGGTGAATTGTCACTTTTGTCTATGCATTTAATAGTTTTGCGCAACTTTTATTGCAGTATCTCATTGTCAAACGGGTCCTTTCTTTGTTTTTTGCAGCTAACGGTTACAAAAAAAGGAATTTTGTAAACATAACGGTGCAAATTTGCATCTTTTCTCTATTTTACATCACAATAGAGTAGGCACGTTTTGTTTTTTTTTTTTGCATATGAAATTGCGATTTTTAGGAATTCTCTCTTCTTGATATTTATGTTTTAATATAACACATGTTCTTGTTTTGACTACTGTTATTCTTTGAAACAAATGCTGTCTTTGTTCTATTGTCCCGTTTTGCTACCGTTAAGTTGTTTACCGTTTTTTACATACTTAAATGTGTTGCTCTTTTCAATAAAACGAACAGTTTTATAGATCATGTTGAAACAATTACTTTTTGTTATTATTTTCTCTGAATATACCATTGTGCAACTACTAGTGGGTCAGTGTGCTACACAACAAATAATTTCGTGATTCCTAGATTTCTTTAAAAAAATCATGGCGTGGAATTTGTTGTCGATGACGTTGACTTTTATCGATATTAAGCTTCTTTAATAACATTCTATTAGCGACTACTACTACTAAGTCCAGAAGCAAAATCCTCACTTAAGACTGCTGCAGCTGTTTAAGTCTTTTACAGAAATACAATACAGTTTGATTGCTACTTGTGTAAAGCTCTCAGAAACCCTTAAATAATCAAAATGACAAAAAATAGAAAGAAAAATTCAAGAAAAACTTAACTCACCAGAACTCCCAACACACCATTTTTACTCCACCGCCAAAAACAAAACTTCACAACCCCAAAAGTCAACTATCTAAGTATAAACGAAGTTGCAAGTCCGTCGAAGAGTAGGGAGGCAGCGTGCTTCGAAAATTGTAATATTTCAAAATTACTCAAGAGTCGCGTTCGCTTGAATAATGCGATAACTTTGAGCCGGGGGTGGTAACCCCCCGCGTGCGTGCCTCACCCCCTCACCACTTGTTTTTGAACTTCTGCTCCTGAGTTTGATCAAAATATACTTGCGCCGCCCGCTTCATTTGAGCTCGTTTATTTGACCGGGACAATACAGACTGTTGAGTTGTTCTGAATTTAATAAACAGTGTCTGGTGGTAGTGTGTTTTAATTAGTTGAATACTTGTTTTTTTCTTTTTCTATTTATCATACTATAAATTCTGGCATTAGACGCGTCGAAATCCTGAAAGATGAAATCTCGAATATTTCATATCATGTTCTAATAAAATGCAACAACGTTTTCTATAAAAACTCAGATCCAGTCTGGATCAATTTTTATACTAAACAATTTCAATATTCACAGGCTCATATGGAAACGCTAGAAATACCAGCTTCTTAAAAGTTATGAAGTACCGAAAACCAAATATTCAGGCACCTAACAGAATTTATCTCTGTTCTATGCAAAACAGTGTTCGGACTACACTGAGAAATAAAAATTGAGCAATCTTGAAGATTTGGGCAAGCGTAGGTTTTGTAAAACAATTCTTTTGGTTACAAGAAGATTTTTTTTTTTTTTTGCGTGGTAAAATCATCAAATAAGTCCTTCCACCCCGGGCAGGGCGGGAGGGACTGTCAGACTCGTACTGACTAAAATCCACGGTGTCCTTCAATAGCCCTTTGTGTTCCGGGGTCACGGTTATGAGATAAGTCCCGCGACCCCGGCAGACTTTGGCCGTCTAGAGGGGGCCCCGTCATCTTGCTGACACTCTTTGAGGCGCGCGTGGAACACAACGCGCCGTCTGGTTACAAGAAGCTTTTGAAATAAGTAGACCTTACAGAACCCGCAACAGCGGCTTACTGAGAATAGTGAGCTGACACATCCTGCATGAAACGATAGATGCCATAATCAGCTGAAGACAACGAGACAATACTATTGAAATGCCACTGGCAATGAGAAATAAAATATATAACTATCTGTTCTTGCCTTACGAGTAATCTAAAAATCCAAGTAAGAGAGTAAAATGAAGCCGTGATACCTGACTGGGGACCGAAAGAAGAAAACGTGTTGTTCCGATTTGAAGTAGAACAGGAACAAAGGCAAATATGATGGTGATGAAACTGAACCTAACGTAAGTAAGAGAGTAAATGAAGCCGTGACTTCTACTTGAGGAGATTGAAGGAAGAAGATGTGTTGTTGCAATCCCAAGCTTCGCTTCGCTTCGCAATCGCTTTAAACCCTTGAGTTCAATATGGTATTTAGTGTCGGTACTTGTCCAATTAGTTTACTAATACAAACTTACAAAGTAGGAACAACACGCCTTCTAAACTAAGTTTTAATGAACCTCTGTAGACCCGTTTGACCTAAGGTCAGCTGGTCAGCTAATAGATTTCTTTGACAATATCCAAGCTTGTATAAAACGAGCTCACAAAAGGCAGGTGTGTTCAAACTCAATAGATTTTAATTGATAGGCTGTGTTAATTTAATGAACTGCTAACAGTCAACGGCTTCTGGCAGTAAATATTCTATATTGTTTGTTACCTACTGTTTCTGCGTAGATGAATAATGATCAATTTAATTTGAAACCTATAGAGCTGGTTGGTTGTCGAAACAACTATAATTATCAAGTCAAAATATCACTTAATCATTTCGGAATAGATGATCCAAGAATGCTTTGTAGACTAAAAGATTTGATAAACCAAGTTGTCAAAGATAAAAACAGTCTATCTAAATAACTACAGAGCAAAAACCTGCGATTAATGATGAAAACAGGTGCATAGTGGAGATTGGGTAATAAATAAGTACAGTCAGAATTACCCATTCGGTGTGTTCAAGTTTTCAAGTGGATGTTGGTTATGATGTCCGTCGAGTCCTAGAGGCTTTGAAAGATACGATGTTTAAGATAAACATAAGTACAGTACTTACTTTTAAAAAGGCGTAGCTAATGACATAGCCAAATCGACAATAATAATTCTGACAACAGTGGGATTGAACCGAACGAGAACCGAAAAATAACTACAAACAATAATGAGAAAGAACATGATGTAATATGTGGCGGCAAATTGTTGACAAATTTAATGTATCATGGCTAATAAATTCTCAAGCAAATAGAGACAGTTAATCAGATCTCAGGCGCAATAGCAAATGCTTGGCTAACACGCCAAATCGGATGGTTGTCGGAATATAGTAGAAATAATATTAATTGTCTCACGCATATCACGAGGCGTTGATAATTTGTTAAAAATGTAAGAATCTGATCACTTGAAATCATGGAGAGACTCGGCAACTCTATTAAACCCTTTCTGCAGAAAATCTTCCTCCTAAACATGATTCCCCATTGCTGACCTGGACGTGTTTATTGTCGGATCATTAGGAGTCTACTCCGAAATCAGTTTAGTCAAGGCCAGAAAAACCTGCTCATCTGGAGATTATATTGACATCACCCTTTTTTGAGTTGGTACAATTATTAAATGAATCTTTTAGCCCCGGATGGGGCGGAAGGGACTGCCAGACTCTTACTGACCAAAAATTTCCAGGGCCTCCTGGTATCCTGCTTAGACACTCCGGTGATCACGAAAGGAGTTTGGCCATGTAGGGGCCTTGTTAGTTGTAGTTGCTGACAGCTCCTTGATGACTCTGGTCTGTAGTGTAAATGTGTGGTGCAATCATTTTATTGTGGAATGTGTATTCTAACTTTATCTTGGAAAAGTTAAAGAATTAATCTTGGTTATTCTAAAAATCAATTGAAATACCATTCTTTAAAACACACCAGATTTTTTGAAGTTAAGATAATAGAATTCTTGAAATGTTTCTAATTTGCAACAACTCGTGCCAAAACAAATCTTGATTCTTTTCACATACCTACCTACCTCATTTTTGTAATTAGTAGGTAGTGGATTTTATCACAGAGTTAGTAAGTAACTGATACTCGTATGTATGTACGAATGATTTATGCGTCATGTAAATCAATTTCACATATTTATCGACATCAAATGGCAACCGTATCCAGTGCTTCAAGTAATAGCAAAGAATAACAATCTCCATAGATTTACATTTCAATGTTACTTAGTTTTTAAAAGACAAGATGTCTTTCAAAACTTTAGAACATTGAAATGCAATAACAATACCTACACGAAAAATATCTTTATTAATTAGTAGGTATTTCGGCAGAGGACATTGCCCAATCACGTATGGACGTTGGACAAGTGCTATCAAAAATGGACAAAAATATTACATAATGTGGCTTAGGCTAACACTAGTCTGTAAACGAAAGCTCAAATTCCATATTTACCAAGCCGTATAGAGAGCAATTCTGTACCACAAACAATTTGCAAAATGATGTCTAACTCAAAAACATACTTGAAAACTTCACTTTTTTTCTTCTAGATTATGAAACAAGAAAGCTTTTACGAAAAAAAAAAACAGTAAATATGAGCTTCCTACAAAACAACAGTCGAACTTTCAACAACAGAACCCCAAACATAAACGAAACATTTAAAAACTCATAAAATTACATTCACCATAAACTTACTGACAATGCGTTGCGTCCTCGCCTCAACATATACACATATATGGCTGTAGTTTACATTTACATTCATATATACCTATATATTATAGTATATGTATATTCTGGAGGCCGCACGTGGTCCATGCCATGTGATAAACCGGTCTTGGGCGAGCCTAGTAACCTCTAAACGACACCGTACGTGAACACTCTTGAAGGATGCCATAGCCACACTTTTATTTTTCATTTAAACACCGTGAGATATATTTTGTGAGAAACAGAATAAGTCTTGGAGGCATATTTTTTAATCTATCTAGGTGTTTAGCGGTCTTCGTGTGAGTTGTATGAAATTGTTAGAATTTTAAAAGAAATTATGGAAATGGTACTCAAAAACTTACCATCGCACCACAAAAACTTTTAAACGTCTCTTGAACACTTGTCTAAAAAAAATTCAGATTATGACGTTGAAATAAGGTCCGATTTGCAGTCACCCTTTTTTAGACAAGTGTTCAACAGATGTTTAAATTTTTGTAGTAAGGCTGTTATTGTTTAAAGAAAGAAGCTGTGCCTACCTAACTCTTTTTTAATGGTCACTTTTCAATTAATATATAAGGCTATTCTAAAATTATATTATTTTCTAACCTATTTCAAATCTAAATGCAGTAATTGGAATGAAAGAGATCACATAATAAACACTATCTGGAAAATTTGATTGTTATAAAAAGGCGATTTATTTTGGGAACGTGTAAGTTACCAACATGCCTTTTTGCTTAGAAAGCTCACAACTTTGTCGTCGTTTAATATTTTCATATCTAACAATCCCGGTGGTTACTTCTTTCATGAAATATGTATTTATGTATCTAATCTTAGAGGTCGATAAATCTGCAGTTATCAGCACATATCTCGGAGTGACAGCTATGCAAATCACATCGACTACTAAAGAAGATTATTATTATTTATTTATTTCAATAACACATACAATTGTTATTACAGGTAATACCCAAGCTAACAAAAGTAGTCATAGATTAGTTGTCTGCCCAGACAAGATATCCATGTACTCTCAGAAAGGCGTTATTACGTACTGTATTAGGAAACGAACATTTTTTATTTCGTTTAAAAAAATAAATAGATGCTTTCTAACACCAAATTACAGAAACATTTAACTTGTAAATTAATTTAAAACAGAACATGCTTTTAACTTAAACGACATGTGAAAGAAGCTCCTAATGAGTGCCTTTGCTTATTTTGTTACATACCTACTATTCAAAATATTAAAATTATTCTGTCTTATGTATATCACCCTAATTTAAATATGGTTTGGTATTAATCTAAGCTGAAAATCTGCATTTCAAGATTTTCAGCATGTATGTATTTACATAAAAAAAAATATTATTGTTTAAAACCGTCCATAAGATGATGATGATCATGATGATGTCCATATGATGGTTGCTTTCGAATTTATTCCCATAAAATACTGTTTTTTTTTATGTTACCGAATCATCATGTTGATTAAAAGCCTTTTTTAAAAAAAAATACTTACTTAATATTATTTTTTCGGTTCCACCAGGGCGTAAAAAAGGGTCTTTAATTTACACCTTCATTATAAGGTACAACTAAGTATACAGCCGAAGCCAATAATTGTTTAAGGGGAATGCTCCAACCAGCCCGCGAAATTCAAAATTTCTTGGGTTTTTTGCAATTTGCAGGCCAGTGCTAGGTTGTATGTTGATTAAAATAATGATCGCGCTTGTAAGACGTATGTAGTTACAGAACTATAATCAACAAAATCATCAATATAACGCTCTAAGTTCATAAAACTTCAGGAATGACTTTTTATGTTATTTTTTTGTTCCTGAAGCTTTATGAACTTGGAGGGTTGTATTGGTGATTTCGATGATAATAATTCTGTAACTACATACGTCTTACAAGCGCGATCAATATTTTAATCAACATACAACCTAGCACTGGCCTGCAAATTGCAAAAAACCCAAGAAATTTTGAATTTCGCGGGCTACCCTTGAGCATCAACCTTAAATTGAAATCGCTCGCTCCCCGGCAAGTCTGTACTCGGTGGATGTAACCGCACCTGCGAAACTTCGAGCTCCGGGCAACTTGAAGAATTCTTCAACTCTTAGAATTCCCGGCTAGGAACTTGCTTCGTCTCGTTAGCTGCTTGCCGCAAAACCTCCTCTTATTTATGCCCCTACTTTATTCCATTTGCGGTTGGCTTTTACTATTTTAGCGCTATTTTTCATTTTACGTAATAAAATTTTCAAGATGTGCTGCTAGTGAAAGACTGTCATACTTGTGCATCATTTCTGTTCGTTGTTTTGCTTCTGAACAACTAGTAAGTTTTACTTAGGTACCCAATGGCAGACTAGGCTTTAAATCTACATTTGTGTGTGTTAAAATGTCAAATAAAAATTAAATCGATTAAATCATCATCATCAGCCTATAAATGTTCCCACTGCTGGGACACAGGCCTCCTCTCTGTGAGAAGGAGTGGGCCGTAATCTACCACGCGGGCCCAGTGCGGATTGGTAGATGCCACATGTCTTCGAATTTTTGGTTCTAGGACATGCCGGTTTCCTCACGATGTTTTCCTTCACCGTTTTGAGAGCAATGGTGTTGAAATAAATTACACAAAGTAATGCGCCTGACGGGGTTCGAACCCACGACCTACTACTCGTAAGTCGAGGCCGATACCACTGGGCCACCACTGCTCACAGTCAATCGAAGTCAGCTCAATCGATTAAATACTTACACAAAACTATCATAATACAGCTTTTTGTAGTAAGTTTTTGTATCTCATCATAGCACATAGTTGAAGAATACCTTAATGCTACCTATATTACTCCATTAAAAAAAGAATAAATAATTCCAGTACATGACTTAAACTACTTAATTTTCTTATTAAATTGTCACTCATCAATTTTACTAATGTCTACAGCAACGCCATCTTTCAAGTCTAAAATATTATGTCGACAATTTATCAAAGAGAAAAAACTTGATTAACGATACAATGCTAATGGAGATCTTTAGTTTTGGTCAGTCTTGTTATGTAAATTATTCGTTGAGGTAATAATTTCTCGAGGCCGTAGATTTTCCATTAGTTTTCGAAGAAGATTACTTAATAATATTGAAAGCTATTAATAGCTCATGATCGGAAATTAAAGATAGACGCATATTCTATTGGCTTTTAGTAAAGATATTTCTCAAAGAAAAGATGCGCCCAAGAATTCAATACATTCATACTTCTTATTTCTTATACAGTTTTGAAAGGCCAGGAACTTGTCTTTTATACCTCTACTTATTGCATTAAGCACAGCATACCGCAATTATATCATATCAATTTTTTATCTAACATTTAATAGTAATAAGATCTGTCATTAAAACCGTTCAGTCCGATATAGCTTTCTAGAATTCAAGTCATGCAATTGTAAGGTGTTGGAAAAACGCTGGCAATTCCATGAAAATGCATCGGCTTAAAGAAACCCGCCGAGGAATGCCACAAGCCGTCTTTTAATCGATATCACTCATATCACGAACCAATTTAATCTTTGTGAATGATGGATTAATGTTAAAAATTTATTGGCATCCATTTGGTTGTTACGACGTTTTGTCGCATAAGTATAATTGTTTCGAGTTTTTATTTGAGCAAGGTGCAGATATAAAATGCGAACGGCGACTAAACGTTCCGATTATAGCATAGATAGTGGTATACAGTTATTGTTTGTATAATGTATTTAACGTACCTTGCAATAAATTATGTGAAATTTTATTTTATATAAGAAATTTCAGTTTTTAGATGAAAGTAAAAACGGTATGGAAACAGCGGGTGTCATGTTGTGAAATAACTTTTTTTGTTGCAATAAAAATGCTTATTTCACTGTTTTAAATGCTAAGACAATGATGTATAGGTAGGTAAGCTAAATATTTGAAATTTGACTTATCATAGTTTATCTTAAATACCTGTTTACCTACCTCACATTCTTTAAATCTCGTTTCAGTAAACCGACAGCACTAAATTATAATCACAGTCTTATTTTCAGGCATCGACATTATTAACCCATCAAACATTAATATTCAAGGTGTACGTACAAAACAAGGACATTAATCTTTACAACAAACAATCTCGCAAAATTATCACAATAATAACGTCAAAATAATATAATCGTGTTAACGGGTCATAATGACCCGGGTAATTATTGCAATTAATTATAACCTCCTTTTAATAAACAAAGTAACCCTCCAGCCCCTATATCATTAGATGTTTCAAAGACGGTTATTAATACCCCTTACTTTAGTTTATTATCCGTAAATTGTTACTAATTTGCCGGCTTTGAACGTGTTAGCACGACAGGGTGTACGCGAAATATTCCGGATATTTCAATTTTGTCTACTTTAGTTCAGTCCAAATAGTTTGATAGAAATGTTTAAACTAACCTCTCCAAATCTGCTCAGCTGTTTTTTCGTGAAAGAGTACTTAATTACAAACATAGAAACCCCGGTCGCGGGACTTATCTCATTACCGTGACCCCGGAACATAAAGGGCTATTGAAGGACACCGTGGATTTTAGTCAGTACAAGTCTGACAGTCCCTCCCGCCCTGCCCGGGGTGGGAGGACTCATTTGATGATTTTATCACAATAAAAAAAAAAAAACATAGAAACCCTCACAAACTTTCGCATTTACAATAGAAGTAAAATAAGATTTATCTGAAATATCTCAATAAACGTTAGATGATAGAATAAAACACAACAGTCAAAATATTTTCTTTTTCTTTATGAGTTTGAGTACATTAACGTAAACTGTAGAGTAAAAAATTACACACACATCGCATCATACTCACACAAGATGCGAATTCGAAGTTTTATTACATTCATGTATTAATATTCATAGCTTACTGTTCTTTAATTATATCATTTAATTTAATAAACACTTCACACTGTTGTCTGTTCGTGTAAGTAGGCAGGCAATTATATACACACTGAGAAAGTGCGTAGTTTATTTTTTCTTGCGAATAATTTAAGCAAAACAGTGGTTTTGAATTTCTTTTTTTTTATTCATGCATTTAGTTTTTTTTTTTTGGAAAGCAGGGTGAAACACGGAGGTCGTTGAAGTTTTTGTTATTATCGTGGTCGCATATATGTACCTATGTTGGTTTGTCTTTTTCCAAGTTTCGTCTAAGTACAAACATAGCATAAGTTAGGTGTAACATAAGTTACGTAAGTCAAGTTAGTGTGCCCGCATATGCAGGCTGTCTCAAGGACTAATAAAGATTGTCGAACAACGGTTCACAGTAAATACTGACGCCATTTAATTCTACGATACTTGCCTATACCTTGTTGCCATGTTGTGGTAGAAAATCATCAAAATTAGTCCTGAGCTTGGGCTTGAGCGAAAGGGACTATCAGATTCATATTACTCAAACCAGGGTGGCATTATTCCGTCAATTGCACTCGGCATCATCATCCAGGGCCGCGCTAACCTCCTAAAATCTATCGGTGAAACGGTCATAAATGAATCGTCCTGTCGGCGAAACGTCCAATGATGAACCGGTCGCCGGTGAATGGTTGCAGAATCAAATATTCCAGGTGTTGCCAAGACCCTTAGTTGTCAGATGGTAAACGAATTTTGTTGAAAAACTTCAACTCGCAGCCCGACCATGGACCATGCCCGGGTCGACGGCGCGTTGTGTTCCACGCGCGCCTCAAAGAGCGTCAGCATAATGACGGGGCCCCCTCTCTAGAGGGCCAAAGCCTGCCGGGGTCGCGGGACTTATCTCATTACCGTGACCCCGGAACATAAAGGGCTATTGAAGGACACCGTGGATTTTAGTCAGTACAAGTCTGACAGTCCCTCCCGCCATGCCCGGGGTGGGAGGACTCATTTGATTATTTTACCACGATAAAAAAAAGGTAAGTATTTCTTACTGTCACACTTGGATCTGAGAGCAGGAAAGCACAAAAGTTCCTTGTTATAAGAATCCTCTCTTATGGAAATCAAATACACACAATGAGCTCTTCAATGAGTACTTAATTATTAAAAATGTAAACAAACACAAAATAATTATTAGGTACGTAACATAAAACAATATTTACCTACATCGATTTACTTTTTAATATAGTACCTACTACTTATTACATATTCTGTGACATTGCATAGTTTTGATTGTTCTAGTTTTGTTTTTTTTTTTTATTTAAGACATTTTTGGTAGCATTGACAATACCTAGCCTAATGTCTATGTGACTCGGTTTTTCAACTATTCATCATCATCATCATCGTATCAGCTGCAGGACGTCCACTGCTGAACATTGACCTCCAAAGATTTCTAAAAGCAAACGAAGCGGCTTGCCTCCAGCACCATCAGCCATTTATACTATTATTTAATAGAGAAACATGCTGTCTATTATTAAAAGTAGGTCTCATTTAAATGTCACTGACAATACCTTACCGACTTGAGACCAAAGGACAAGGTGAAGACTGCATACGGCTTTACATCAAGCTATACAGAACCAGTATAAACTGACCTTTGAATGTCCGAAAAAATCACACAAATCGAGACCAGACCACGGTAAACTGCGGGTCTAAAACGGCCACTTAGCAATATTCCTAATGACTCACTTCGAACTGAAGAGTAGCCAAAGATGTGACTGTGAATTCACAAATTGAATCATTAGGAGTATTTCATAAGGGGAGGTTGCAGTACTTTTTAAGATTTTTCAACGTTTAAAATATAATAAAATGTGAGATTTTTCATAACTAAAAATCATTATATAAAAATTGAACATAATTATTCTAAGTAAATGGTAAAGATTTCTAAATGTGATGTGGAAAGACTGGCCTGATAAAAAAATGCCGTACAAGTACATGGCACTAAATCACAATTTTAATTTAAACGCTTACTGTTAAGAGATTTCATCATGGATTTATATTTAAATTTTATATATTTATTTAATAAGCGTGGAATACTTACAACTAAAATAAACAGAATAAAAACAGTGTGTTGACAAACAGCCAATTAAGTCTCCACTTCTAGAAGCAGATTGCAAAAATGAGTGAGAACAACACTAAACAGTTCAGCTACCAAGAGGCTGGATATCAGCAAAGCTTAACTTAATTTACATTTTAAACATAATTTATTATAATACAATAAAAGCTAGTACCCACAGACAAAAATTTAATTATAAAAAAGTCAACGCTCATGCACTGTCTGGCCAAGGACACACCTGTTAGGAAAGGATCAAAATCATGCTGTTTACACATCTTATTAAAATTACTACTTGCACGCACATAAGTGAGTTTTGCCTATAATTTGTAGAGGTAAATGGAACACGCAGCGGTGCGTTCCATCGCTTCAACATTCTGGGAACGTTAAAATAAAATGTAGATAGAATATCAGAATCATTAAGAGAATTATTGAAAATTTTAAATAATGAAATGCAGTCGGAGATTGATCTCCGATTAATAAGGGGTAATATAATTTCTTACAGAGAGCGAGATAATCTTCAGACCGGTAGGGCACCTTCTGATGATAACATAGATACTTGATGAACCTTTTCTGGCTGTTCTCAATACGATCAACGTATTTATGATAGCATGGATTCCAGATTTCAGATGCGTACTCCAAGTGGCTTCTAACAAAAGTACAATAGAGGATTTTTAAAGTTTTAGCTTGACTGAGACACTTGGAGAGCCGCGTTATGAAACCTAGGGCCTTAGATGCTTTAGCGACTATGGCATTGACATGTAATTCAAAGGTAAGCTTAGAATCGTGATATACCCCCAGATCTGGATGCAGTTCATTCTAGGAAGTACTTGATCACCTAAGATATACGAAGAATGTGTAACTAAGCGCTTTCGAGAATATGTTAGGACCGAACATTTAGCAGGGTTAAGATCAAGCTTACTCCCACGGCAATAAGACTCCAGACAACATAGATCATCCTGAAGCGCCACCACGTCCTCCTGTGATGATATTGTGGCATAGATTTTCATATCGTCAGCAAAACACAACAGTTTGGATGAGTACAGGCAGGAGTTGATGTCGTTTATTTAGATACTAAAAAGTAACGGACCGAGCAATAAACCCTGAAGGACTCCACTGGGGACAGGCACCCAACCAGTCATATAATTGCTTAATGCTACTGCTTGGGACCTGTTCTCCAGATAAGAAGAAAGCCATCTGAGTAAATCACCTCGTATTCCCAAACCATATAACTTTGACAATAAGATCTCATGGTCAATCCGATCGAAAGCCTTACTATAATCTGTGTAAACATTATTATTATTATTATATGCAAGTTTTATCAATAAAAAGAGCTTTTTATTTTAATGTTAATGGTAAAAAATCCATTTATAATTTCTTATTTTGTTTTTCTACAAGAAGCGAAAAATATTCAAAATGCGGGTTTTTTCGCTCGCATTTTGCAGGGATGAGGTCGTGCGTTCATACACGGTTAACTGCTGCTTTTGTATGGCTTTTTCGTGAAGGTGAAGCTGTGATAGCGCTTTTCTAACATTGCGCACGCTCATAATTATAATCACTGACATATTTTTGATTGAAAATTAATTTGCACAAAGCATTTTATTTGCTAGACATAATTTTCAAGTGACAGTAGACCATTAACTTGTGAACTCTTGTCGTGGTTGCATAGCAAACCTTAAAACAAATGACTGCTACACATCAAATCATATATAACCGGTTTATCGTGGTCTCATCTTCTATCATTTTCCGCGCATTCAATGGTCAAGTTATACTGGCTTTGCATAGCTTGATGTGTAGCCGAGTATACATTAAACAGTTGCTTATGAATTATATCCGCATGACAAGTTTTTATTATACTTAAAGTATATTAATTTTAGAGATTAATAGCTCTAGGTATGCAAAATAAATAAAAGATTAATTTAAACGTTAAATAGACTAAACATTGGATTTATGTTAGAGACGACAAATCTAATAATTTTAAACAAAATAAATCTATGTACTATTTACAGATTCTTTTAACGAATTGTACCTACATATTATACCGTTTCCCAAATTAATTTATTATATTAAAATTAATATAAATATGATTATCTTTTCGTATTTAATAGGACAATGTACTCGTACACCAATATTTTATCTTAAATTGTATCTTGAGTCATTTTGATTGTCTTGGACTAGAATAATTATTATATCACTATGGCCGGTACTACACGGACTGCTTCAAGCGGTCAATATGTACTAATTGGAGGTGCGACTGCATAACAAACTGCAGTCTTCTACGTAACACACATGGCGGTTGTTGGGGTCAAGCAGTCGCCAGGCATGCACTAACTGCTTAAACAGTCCGTTTAGGAGCGGCCTTCGGAGAATACAAGCTCAACAGCCCCAAATATCGTTCTTTCCGTCTGTTATTTTTCGTCAACTCTGCCTTTTTAATAAAAGAAAAGTAACAAATCAGTACTTACTGAATACCTTACTATGTAGTTGACCTCCAACTCCTATCACCCCACCATCCTTCGAAACGGTGACGCTTTAACAAAATATAAAGTCGTTTCACTGACAGCCATTAAACAGACCCTTAAAGCCAAAAGCATTGTACCTCGATACATTGTGGCTTATCAGCAATCTCTACGGATAGGAATTTTAACTAATAGTAAGTAGTTATCTGCCGTCGAGTATCAGTATTATACCTTCATGGCTTTGTGCCGGCACGTCATCGTCATGATTGGGAGTCCTTATCGGTTTCTGTCCGGGAGCTATTGGGTCACTTCAAAGGCTGGTTCTGTATTTGTATGTCATTTTTTTAAATTTAACGATTGGGTCGCCTTTAACCACTTTCCTGATAGTGAGCAATGATGTGGTCGACGGTAAAGTACGTATCCCTAAAAGTAACCTATTTACTCTTGACTTAAAGACTCCATGGTAGTAGCTTTTTATTAGCGTGGTAAAATCAAATGAGTCCTCCCACCCAGAGCAGAGCGGGAGATTTTATTCCCAATCATCATTGGCATCCTCTCTATGGGTCACATAGGTTTTTCCACCACGCGGCTTCAGTACGGGTAGATGTCACACAAGTGTTCGCATTTTCGGTACTACGACATAGGGATTAATGACGATTTTTGGAGCAATGGAAAAATATGTCACCAAGTTTAATCACACAATACGGTAGCATCTATAAATCGTACATTATTATGTCTTCAATTCCCAAGATAAAGTTCAGAGGTCCACAATCAAACCGATGCCGCACAAAATCGAATCGCATGTGCGAAACCGGTTCCAATGGTCACAATAAACTTTATTACTAGCAAATAAACTTAGAATTAACCGCATTGGAAGAATCCTATGAAGCAAGACTATCTCTGGGGGACCTACAATCACGGTAGCGGTCTCGCAATGAACCTGATCGGGCTTACACACTTGATTGATGGATAAAAGGACGCCGAGCACAAATTAAAGAACAATCCAAAGCCAACATGGCGATGGAAAAGTAAAATCAACAATTAAACTCGTTATAATATAAGCGGGTGCGCAGACTGGGGTACGGATTTGTTGGAGGAAAGTTGCTTGTTTCAAGAAGTTATTTTGTTACAATGTTGAACTTTATCTAGAAGATAATGCTAACAATTATTGTAGTAGGTCTTTGTCAGTCGTTAAAGAAATGGTCAGAAGTCTAAAACAACCGTAAGACTGGCTGTCATACTTATGGTCTTTATAATGGTACCTAGTGACTGGGTTGCGGAGATCACTTAAGAAGTTGTCCAATACATATAAAATACCTATTGATATTCTGCATACGGCTAGACTAGAAGTCGAACCTTACATACGTAGAAAAAAGCTTCACTTTTATAGCATAAATATCTTCCATAAATTAAAACTTTAGTCACCTGTACTTTCGATTCGTCAGGTGCATTAAGTGGCGACATCTGAAAGCACCCTAACATAGAATGCAGTTACAAACCTCCATAGATACAATCGTTCCCAAGTTTATGAACCACTAATGTTGCACTACACCGGTTTTATTCTCAAAGCACAGCACCGTGAATAATTTTGACATACTGTGTAATTAAATTTCATATAATATGTGACTATGTACGTATGTAATTACGAACGGTAAAAAATGTTAAAAATTAAAATGTATCGTAAGAATTTGGCTAACATTTTTTCAGGTAAAGTTGCCTATTATTAACATAGTTAGTTCCCAATTAAAATGTTTTACGATTAACTCGAAGAACAAGTAGGTAGACGTATTATAAATTTGTGTAATTAGGTATTTTATGTATGTAGTATTTGGAGTTAAGACTCACGCACCTTGTAAAATGAAGGTAGATAACAGTTTAGTTATTAGTTTTATGTTATGCGGTGAGAGTCACTTAAAAGCACTCGTTTGATTGTTTAGTAGAGATAAAGAATACCCAGTAGCGTAGACTCTTCTAAGAAATTAAACTTTAATCTATGAAAGTAAGTACCACAATCAATTTTTGAATCACTGTTAATTAATTTCTGGAATATAAGCTCATTTCATAATTTCTGAGAATTAAACATAGATTGAAAATTTTACAGTTTATTAATATAGTTAGATGAATGCGGGGATTCAATATATTCTCTATTTTAATGTTATTTTCCTGAGCGTTGCGTGGTCAAGGCGCCTGCGCTTGCGCATGTCTCCGCTCACTCGTCAATCGCTTCGATCGAAGATGTCCTTAGCTTCAGCGACACACTTGAAAGTTTATTTACTGTGTACATTTAAGTTGTCTGTTTTATTTTAAATGAATTTTAAGCTTTTAACCATTTTGAATTACATGTTCTAAAACTTTGTTTAAAAAAAGAAATTATTATTACAAAAAAAGTCTCACAATATCATTAGCCTTTTGCATCCGACTAGACTGGGAACCGATCACAACACAGCTGGAAGTTCTCATTAACACCTACATAGCCCTTTATGCAGGTGTTAATGAGAACTTCTTGTGGAAAATTTAGGTACTGATTGCCTGAATCGTTTTGAAATAACTTCCAAGCAGGTATCTTCCAGATTTTTAGAATTCAAAGTTATTTTAGAAACATCAACCAAGAAAGCTCCTGAAATGAAGGAAAGCTCTTGTAAATTTAACTTTGATCACAGCGCATAGATAAATATTCATTTCACGCCTCACCAGTTGAAAGGGGCGTAAGATGAAGACCAGAATATTTCATAATAAATAAGAAGGTGGCGACGAGACGTTCGTCCTCTCCTGTGGCCACGCAATGACTGACGTCAAGTCAGCGATGATTTATGCATCGCGGGCGCAGTCTAATTAGGCCCAGGCGCATCTCATTCTATGTAAATTTGAGCCGGCCCACAGAATGAATGATATTCTCATCGGTACGATCTCAAACTTCGTGTAGGTTTAAACAAATAAACGTACGGATAAGCCAGTCGTGATACGAATAAGTAATTACCTTATGATCCTAATTTTCATTATTTTAATATTGTTTGTTTATATTTTTAAAACAACACCCCAGGAGAAATAAATTAGACAACACCGTTGATCAACTACATTTGTACGTGAGTGAATGTATTTTCACACGCCAGAAATTAATTCAAAGTAATTTTAGTACACTCTCAAACCAAATAAATAGCACGTTCCCAACGAAAGACTGCTCTTGAAAGCTCTGTACTAAGATCCCGTTGCGTTTGGGGATGTCGCGTCAAATCCACTGGAGCGCAGTTGGGCATCCAAAATCTGTGGCGACTACACAGTAGCGTGGTACGGGGGCTCGAGGACGAGTAATGTTATGAGCAAGCCATTATTGTCTCGCCTCATACCGTAAAACATTACGCAGTCGTGCCGGGCCCGACGAATGCGTTTAGAGCTGTCAAATACCCCTAAACACAATTTGTACTTTATAAATCACGTAGTTCTTAGAACTTAAACAGTTAGAGTGTTTTCTTCAGCATTTCTAAAATAAAAGGCAATGTAATCGAATTTGAAAAAAACACGCAGATAATCTTTTCGATGTGTCTCGTTTAGATTCAGAGGATTGTGCAAGCAAAAAGGCCGAAAGGATCAAATTATAAATACGTTAAGTGGAATTTCTTGGGTCAGTACAAGGCTAATTATCGTGCCTACACCCGGTGCACGCCATTAATCTGAACGCGTTAAGTTCTTCCTGGGATCGTTAATTTGTGTGCTAACCTAATAAATTAATTGAATAACAGGAAGCGACAACAAAGTGTGTAATAAATAAGCACATCTCAGGACATGTGTTAACTGTCAGATATTTTTCATTTTATTTTTGAGAATGGTATTAACAGCTCTATGTAGAGCGGCAGTGAAACCGCTTAGGACCATCTAGTGAATGTTTGTACGTATAGTAAAAGATGCTACGATCTCAAGGGAATAAAAGAGTTATCAATAAGTTTTATTCAATCGGAATAATTTAGTTTGGGATAAAGTGGTTGATAGCGGGGTTTTGGCAAGCTGTTGATTCAAGACTTGTAAAAGTTTCTAATACTGTTTTCTTGAAGTTTTTGTGGCATTTACTAAACGTTTTATTTATTTACCTACTTTAGTGCCAATTCTTACATAGTTTAAGTTCAGACTTTCCTATGTGAAGTTAAAGTACAAGTTTGGTTTCAAAATAAAAGGCTGACTACGCACTTTACCAACAGTGACAAACATCACATTTTCCATGCACCAGATAGATGGAACTGCACAAATAAGATATAAAATTTTGTCAAGCAATAGCTTGACAAGCACGAAATCGCGAAACACAAAACGAGCGTCAACATAAACTAACATCCGGCAAACACTGATGTATTGCAGCCGCAGAACTATGGAAACAAATCTCTCGCAGTAATAATTTACGGGCGCAATATGGCTCCGCAGTTTGAAAACAAACAAACAAAACAAAAACAGAAGCGCGACCCGCGATAAAAGATGTCGCCACACTCGCTGGCCTCACTTTAAAGATAGACTAGCTAGAGCTTAGATAGCGGCAAATAAAGGACATGGACTTGCGCCTGCGTCTGCACAACGGCCCGTGGCCAATCAGCGGCCGCCGCGTAATTATAGGTTGCGTTCGAATTAGGAACGACTGCCGTAGCTCGTGCTAATTGAAAATAGAATTCGCTGATTTATATCGTTTTGAGTCGGAAGCCTTTGCTGATTGTTTTTAACATGATTAACGAGCTCTCAAACTATATTTGAATTTAGATAGACTCCTAGTTTCGAGACAATTTATAAGCTTTACTTGTTGCCGCCACTGTGTTGAAAATGTTAATTGATAAATCGGCGGCCAATAATTGAATTTAATTTTACAATAACTGCTTCGATGCGCCTTATTAATTTGTGTTAACATGTAGGTACTAATCATTAGCATACTAACTCGCAATAAATTAATCTCTAATGAATCTAATCTATTACATCGAAATTACAGAAGGCTTGTTGATGTTGATATAATCTTAAGCAGTTTGACTTTGAAGTGCCTAGCAGGTAATAAGATGTTTGATATATTATACTGTATATAGCAATAGGCAATCAGTTGTATTCAGTGTTGCCTACCTGTTTCCAAAACGTCACTTTTTATTATAAAATACCATGTTTTGAACGTTGATTATCTCAATAAAGTAAAAGGTGATTACAACCTGTACAATTAATAAACGCAGATAAAATTCCCATAACAGTTATTCGAATTATAATACAAACATGACTCACGAGGAAACAAATTAAATGCCCACTGTCCGTGCTAGGGTTGCCAGCTCGATAAAATGCTCCGAATTGTCGGGTGCCTATCGTCATTCCTGACTCAATTATTTAAAAAACGAACGCCCGTTGCGCGCGCTTCCGTCCTTGTCCCGCGTGATTTTTGACGGTATATCTGACTCTTTCACTCAAATGCGCCCGCGTCGTCGATAACCGCGGAATGTGCCGGCTGACTTCAGTCGGGCGGCGCTCATAGACAATTTAAATTGGAGAAATTGGTAGCCAAGTACTTCGAGGAACTGGTAATAACGGACAAACGTCAGCGTATGTAGATAGTGCGGGCACATCATCTATTACCATTGACATATTATTACAAGGAAACGAGGAACCTGTTTGAACTGTGTTATTTATTTACTTACTCAACTAGAATAATAAATACTTGTGGAAACACAGTAAGCTTTAAAAAGCTTTGGAATACGTACAACGTGATAGAAAAGAAACCTCCGTAGAGTGCAATTCTTTTTAATGCTCAGCTTATCACTAGCGCGACAACAAAGTAAAAGCAAAAACTGAGCAAAAAGTTCCCAATCGGGTCGGTGTCACAGCGAAACAAGAATTCTGAACAAATTCGAAATCGAAACTCGATAAGTGCAGGTATCGATAAGATATGCTATCGATATAACTGCAATAAAATCAATAAGGTAGCTAATCAATCCGGCACACGTAATGTGTCGCGAGTTTCAATTAAGACTTGGCTCAGCAACTAGTTATTCGCGATTAAGATTGGAGATAAAAACCCTAGGCCATCATAATAGGGATAATTGTATTCAGGTAGGTAAGTATATCATAACGTGTTGCCAGTTTTAATTGGCGTCCTAATACGAACACCATTTAAAATAACGAGTCAGCTATAGCTATCAATTCATCAAGATGCAGTTGGCATGACAAACATAATCGTCTAGGGAGAAGATCATGCGGCCTGTCGGAAAACATAACACTTTGCGACGACAGCCAAAAAGGAAAAAAAGGAAAATCCCCAAACTAAACCGTTTACTTCCCGAGAAAATTTTCAAGTAGTCTTGAGCGCTGTATTAAGGGTAGCATAATAAGGCTTTCTGGATTAGGTGTAGCGCTCTTGAGTGAGAATAAACCCAAGGGAAATCCTGGCGCGCAGCTTTCCTTCTAATTTATTGCTTCTCCAACGGCCACCGGCCTTTGTATCGGATCTGCCGGGAATGAGAAATATATTTCTAGATGGATTAACATGTTTGCCACTTAGAGGTTGGTAATTAGTGTAGTCAGGTACTTTTGGCGTTCTTGATTCGTGTTTAATGCTGCTGTGTTGATTAAAAGTGTGAGCTCATTATAGGTGATAGAATTTTACTACCCTACTTATAGATCTGATGGCTATTTTTGTATACCTATCCCATTACATTTAAATGAAAAATATGTTTCTTGAGAGTCTTTTTCCGAATTCTAAAGGCATCCATATGGCCATAAAACCTGATATGATTAAGATCACTTTCCCAGAACTTTTCTAATGCATACATGAACAAATAGTGCACAATAATTTGCTCACTAGTTCTATTTATTAAGCCCATTTGATAAACCCAGGTTGAATAAAAAGCTATATATCTCTCACTCGAAATCCCCACATCAGCTTAAAAGCAGACTTAAAACTGCAAGCCTTTTTAGTCACCACGATTTCGCAAGCTCACCAAAATAACAAATAGCTTGGATTGCAGCCATCGAAAACAAAGAGATGAGGATAGCTATATGTTACTGTCTGCTAAACAAATTGATTTAATGACTTCTTAAACTAATTGGATTTACCGGTCCACTTGTATTTCCTCTTTGCGTCGAGATTAACGCGCTGTTCACATCCTAACTTACTGTGGATGTGTGGACAGCCTTGTTTGGCTATAAATTAAGAATTATATGCCTTTGAAGATAAAACATTTCACTTAAGATGTACACCCCACTTAAGAGTATAAAGCAGTTTTGTAAAACGATCAAAAGTAAAAGTATAAATAAGAGCTCATTTAGTGTTGTGCACACAGTCTCCCAGGTTCTAAATTAAAGAAAGAGGAGAGCTAGGTTGCGTTGCATCGCGAGTGCTTCCTACTATTAATCCGTAGTAGTGAGTTAGTGCGATGCACACACGTTTGTAGTGTGGAGACACTTCATTACGGGGGCAGGGCATAAATCAGGACTTCTAATATTAAACGTGCCTTGGTGGGGCAAATTGCGGCCCTGTCTGCGACTGTGTGGTCGATGGCAGCAACCTGATGGGCCGGGTTAAACCCTAATATTAATTACCCTTAAATAATTACCAGTATGTACCGACAGCTTAAACTAGCATTTCATAAGGTTATCATTTAAGTTCTTGTTCGCATTAATGCACTCTCATACACTTTACTAAATCACTGCTCATTGACTAACTGAACAACCTGCAGTGAACATTAAAAAGAAAAAAAATGTCTTTATCTCTACTTCCATACAATTAACTTTTTTTCTGTCACCATCCAAATGAGATATTATTATGAAATGTTTAAAGTATATTTTATTAATTTATTTTTTCCCACTGCGCGGGATAATTTCGGGGGCCCCTTCTCTTCTTTCGGGACCAAGATCTTCTACTAATGTGATTTTAATGTACTTAAATGTCTTCTCACCTATATTTGTATAATCTGTTTTGTGATTTTATTGTTATCTGAATTTTATTTGGCTTTATTTACGTACTTTGCCGACTGTAATTCATGTTTAAGTATTTTTATCATGCTCGTGTTTTCATAACACAGCTTATTTAAGAGCTTGGTTTAAAAATTTATGCTCTTTGAATTTCGAAAACGTGCCAGAGTTAATGTTCTTCAATGATTTTAGGCACAGATTACTGAATAAAACATTATTTATCTCTGCATCTATGCACTGCAGTTCTTGAATATTCTAGCTTTAAACATACAAAATATTATGTATGACATTGACTGCTTATTTAATGGGCATTGACTTCCTTAAAGTCATGTAGAAATACAAAAACACGCATACGCAAAAGATCATTTAAATAACGACTTAAATATAACACTTAGAACGCCATCTTCACCCATAGATAAATAAAAATAAGTAATGGGGGGAGAATTTGAGAAAAAGCGCAGTTTATAATATTTTTATCTTTTTTTGACACTATCGGTCCCTCCCTGTTCTGCGTGTTCGGGACAGGGGCGTATCGAGAGTCATTTAGGTTTTGGTCCCCTATCTGACCCCTTAAGAAATATGGAGTCGGGATGAGGACGAAAGCATCCACTCTTAAGTGAGAAACGTCGATTTAAAAATGAAGGATTAATTTGATCTACGATGCAACAAAACTTGTCGAGCTTTACATTCAACGGTAGAATTTTAGGATTCTCAATGTGCAATATCGTTTTATGTTTAACTAATTGTCAATTATATACGAAAATTGGAACTATGCCTGAAAATAAAAGCATACTCGCCAAATTAGGAACTAACACGACAATGATAGACTTGTGCCTTCTCTTGCGCTCGCACACACCTATACAACTATGTAGTACGTGCTAACTGGCCTACATTCAAAATTCCATGATACAGTTTTGGTTGCGAAAGGTGTCAATTATATTAATTGTGATTGCATACCACCATTTATTATTGAGAACATCACTGTTATTGCCAACATGACGTCACGAAGACATGTTTTAGACCTCATTTGAGCAATTGATCGCCTGAACGTGGCTCAAATGGATTGGAAAATGCTTGGGATGTTTGAAATTATTTTTGTCGCGTCGGCTCCCGTGGCGCAGACGTTTATTCGCCAGTGTATCAACGCCCTACTGATGTATGGCGCGTTCTAACATGTACTGTATTAACTTTTTCGTTCTATTGTTTCGGCGTATTTGTTTATTCGAGCGTTTTTGTGGAAAATTTGAGCTTTTTGTTGTTTGTATGATGAACGCTGTTGTTTTTTTTTATTGTTACGTGACATTAAACACTGTGTACTATAGCTTCACATAAATAGGTTGGTAAAATAAAAAGTAAAGCGAATAAAAATAAGTTTATATTTTAGAATAACATGGCTTTCCTGTTGAACTTCAACTTTGAGCATACGATATTGCAATAACAAAAATTCACTTGATCAATATTTATGTATCTAACATGTAGTGCCCAGATACTTATTTAAACTTCCCTTTCACAAAACTGTCCCACAAAATTAAACAGACAAACCACGAAAACGACTGTGTCAGCCAAAACCGGCAATTAGCACATCTTTTACCCAACTCGGGCCACCTAAACATCTTAGCCCCAACTTTACTCTAACAAACAATTCAGTTCCCACATTCGTGTCAATGGCTCGTTTGCGATGAACTTTAGAAAGGCAGCCGGGCCCTCGAGTACCTACGTGAAGTGTACAAACTCACACATTAAAACTTTGCCCCAAGTTCGGCCCTGGTGAGTGCGTTGTACAGAAAAATGTACTTAATTAATTAACATTATTTATGATGAGTCGTAAATTTATTTATTAAGATAGAAAAGTTCTGAATGTGTCTAATTTTTTCGAGGTATTTAAAAGCGTTGTTGTATTGTTAACAAGGCATTTTTGTGTATGGTGGGGTTGGATGGAGTGTTGTTTTTTTTTTTATTGTTTTTGCATTTAAATAAGGCTTACTACCAACATTTACTTTCAATACTAAATACATAGGATAATAACTTACACAAGTTATGTCCACAAGTCCATGTCCTGCGCAACTGAGCGGACTCCGCGTAGCTAAAGAGTCAAAAATATTTAATATTGTTTTCCATCGACGCACACAAAAGATAATTATATTTTTATTTTAGGTTTTTTTTTATTAGGTAATTAAACACAGACCACTACATACACATAAAAACACCCCTTTTTCATCCAAAGGGTTTTGGCCGAAGAATGTCTGCAGCCAGTTTTGTTTTGTGTTTTGTTTGCACTTAAAACTATTGTTTTCATAAACAGGTGTACCTATGACTGTTGCCTTCATGATTGGTAGCAGTCTCCTAGGTGGTATTTGTACCATTATTCAGTGCGTAAGTTAAAACAGTGTCTACCATAACACATGGTGCAGACACATAGTTGTAGAAAGCAATAATTTATCCCCCTCATCCCAACTATTCCCTTGGCTCAGACATACATCTATGTGTAACCTTGCTGACAAAGATACAGCCCTCTCTGGATATGGTAGTGTTGGGTAAGGAGGTCAATTGGCTGCTAATATTGTAGATAAATCTTGGATGGGTATTTGAAATATTTATTTACTGTATTTTATGTGAATCAATTAAAATTGTCATTTTTCTTCTGCTCCTAGATTTTTTTTACATATTTTTATTCTGGCCTGGTCATAATTTATTTAAAGACAGCGCAGCATTTTTTCTAATCCCATAATTTTCTATTCGTCGCAGTCAAATGTTCATCTATCATCCTCTTTCTTGTCAAAGTATCTTTTAAATCCATTTGTGGTGTGTCCAAAAAATATGGATAGTAAATAAAACTATCCATATTTTTTGGCCTTTTATTTGAGAATTTTTGAACTAATATTTTTTGAAATAATACCCTTTCTTTACTGGCAAGATCATCAAATCTTTCGACTACTTTCAAGAGGCTTGAGGAGCAGAAGGCATTGTTAGACTCTTTCTGACTAAGAGTCCACCCTGTTTCATCGGTTGCCCTTTGTGATCCAGGGTCAAGGTATATTGCTTAGACAAATAGACCCACTCATAGTCCCGCCATAAATACTGCCCTGGAATATCAACTGTCAATAGCTTAATATTTCTTTCATTATTTTGCTTCGCAATAAATTTTAACAAACTTATCTATGCAGCATGATAAACAAAATGTTTGTCCAATGTTGCAGTAGCTCGAACAAACAATTAATCCTTTTCACATAACATTCCTGCCCCATCTAGCCTACACACATCTATAACCCTACCAAATACGAAAGTTACTCGCGAGCACCGCGTGTTGTTCAATATATCACATTTTGATTCGGTCGGGCCATAAACAATACAATATATCAATATAAAGCAGACGGTGGCGAAATTTGAACGTAGCGAGTGCGTTATATTTATGTGCGAGCAACTGTACGCATTTATGTACTACTGGCAATGTTTTGTGATGTTTAAAACACATATTCAGGGATTCTTGTAATGTTTTGTTTTGAAATCGTTGTGACAGTGGAGTGCCTATATACTATAAGTTAACTAGGATTGGGTACGTTTGCAGCAGCTGCATGCAAAACTAGCATCACATTCGAAGTATTAATAGGGAATTTTGTACTGTCAAGGAGTCTATAAGTTAGTCAAAAAGTTGAAGTTGGCCCGTTCCAAAACATAGATCTCAAAAATAATGTACAAGAAACTTCATGAACATACTTTCAAACCAACACAAACTGACAGTTTAAAAGTAATCACATGGCTGAAAAGTCAGAAATATACTTTTAGAACTGAAACAAAAAAGCTTACGTATGTAAATTCGGTTGAGTCATTTGAGAAAAGCGAAACGTTGCAAAGGCGTTCCCGTAAGATTGAAATAAATCATAGACTTGACGTGTAGGCAAAAAGGCCCTTGGCCTTGTGTTTCGACTGAAACTGAAAAAGAATCTATGTAAAAAGTTACACACAAGTAGAAATGAAAACTTCAGATTGAGATGTTGAAAGGTCGATCCTATAGAGCCAGTTCTTATATTAACTGTAGTTAAAATCCCATTTTTTTATAGTTTAAAAATACATTGGTTTAAAAAAATAGTTATTTTAACTAATGATCAAGCAGTAAGTGGGTGAAAAAGCTTTTATAGCAACAAAAGAAAACTTCTACCGTACCTACGCATACAAGTTAAAATTATGGGCCGCAGAGAATTTTTCAACTTTCATACAAATAACTCTGAAAGTTTCTAAATATGTACACAAAACAATCTCACCCCGACACCCCACAGGAAACAAAATCTCCAACAAATTAAAATTGTTCATAATACTCGACATTTTGGTCATCCCTAGGGAGGAAACTTGTACTAAACCAAAAAAAGCTTTTAAAACCACATGTAAGCGTGCATTACATACAAGTACACTCGAACAAGCTAATTGGTTAATAGACTAACTTGGGACTGTTTATAAACAATTGTGACTATGTTGAGTTGTCAATTATTGTATCTGTATTGTATCAGGGGTCTCTGAAACCCTTGTCTTAGGTCAAGAGGCACAAAATAAAATTATTACTACCTGTATATTAAAAAGCTCATTTAACTCTACAATTAAGAGTAACGAAAATACAACGACAAATTTTAAACTGATTTTGGAATAGACTAGGAGCTATTGAGTAACGTTTTATGTTTTCGCAAACTTAATATTTTAAAGCACTTCAAAATAAATTTCTTATGGTGGAGCTCTGCAGGATAATTATGTCTCCATTTCCTATCCATTGTGCACAACCACCTTTTCCTTCCAGGATTTAAAAGAAGCCAAGATTGAACCATGCTAATGGCTACACACAAGCCAGAAACGATTTGAGTTCATTGACAAGTAAAAAAGAAGAAACACTGATTTCAAGAATATATCGCTCTTGAATTTTCCTAAGTGTAAACATTACTTTGGTAGTGACTGTACCAACATAATGAATGTACTGTCATACTGTGTTACATTTTGTTCGATTTTAAACATATTAAGTGAGTCAATAAGTTTGTTTGAGTCAACTGACTTTGCTGGGAGGTGACCGGGCGTTGCTCTTGTTTGTTTATGAATGCACATGAATCAAATAACCAGCTTCGTATTTATATGCTTTGGTTTTGACAACTGTAACTGGAGTGAACGTGAGTAGACAATGTTTTTATTTTTTATTAAACTTTGTAACTCTTACTGCCAGACTGGATCTTTTCAATGTACTTAAATCACAATCAGCAGTTTTTCTGTTTTGGTTCTCTGTTTCATGTCGATTACCAGAATCAGGTTTTTGCTCTAATTATTTTAGTAGTCTTTTTTATTTTTAAAAGCTCAGTGTTGGTGGGCTGAAAAAGAGATACGGGATGAAGGAGATGGCGAGATCAACTTGATGCCTTCTTCCTTGAGAATCGGAAGGAGGTCGCACACAATCCTGATCGTCGGAAGGTTCCTCCACTACTTAAAACGATTCATAAGGAAGACATCCATGCCTTTTTTCTCGTTCTGTTTGGCCAAAGAGTGGTAGGTACAGTACAGGTTATTTAATAAATGAATAAACAGAAGTTCATTAAACTAGTAGTCAATGGACAGTTTTTCTCAACAGTCAGTGGGTGATAAAAGCCCTGTTTGCAATTCTGATGTTGAAGTCTCAGAGAAGAATAGAAAATTAACTTATTCAAGACTGTAAGAAATACATATTTTATTTTCAACTTTATGTAATAGCAGTATAAGTTATAATTGTGTAACATAGGTAAATATTGTTGACAAGAAAATTGCACGGTTACGTTTACATTACAGATTGCTATAGCCGATCTAGGTGTCAAATAATATAGAACGATGCTAGAACGTGGCCACTATAAATTACGTTCACCCTACAATTAAGTAGTTAGCGCAATGTTTACCTTCTTACATCTACACCACATAAATTAAAAGTAAAGCTTTTGATTCATAAACTCAAGCATTATTTTATTTTCTAAACTATGAAGGAAAACATTTCAATATTCGTATGTTTGATTGGGTTGTTGCAAGTTGGCCACAAAGTTAATTCACCACAGTTTTGTAAAGACCATACATTGAAAAAATACCTATCTAACCAATTTCAAGTAGTATTTTACCTAAAGGAAGCGAATAACATACCTAGGCTATTTTTAATATTTAATTGCACATATTCGAAGCCATGGCCATTCGAAGGATACTAGCTTAAATGTAATGTCACTCGGCGTGGAGGTCTAAAGGGAGGCCTATGTTCAGCAGTGGGCCCGTCTTGAAGCTGATGATGATTAGCTAATCAAATGTTTTACAACAACAACATAAATAAATCAAGGAACTATTCCGACACACGCGATTAATCGCGCTGCGACAACGAGCCAAGCTAATTTCCACTCTAAAAATACTGCGAATGGACCGCGAGCTGTCGCCCCGCGCGATTAATCGCGTGTGTCTGCAGGAGGCTTAACCCGAGTGTGTAGCCATATACGTGAGCGTTAATTTATTTGTTTTAATCGCTCATTTGCCGCAGATCGCGTCGCTGGCTAGTGAGTGTTCAGCCTAAATGTACGAAGCAAGTACACAAAGAAGAGATTGAGTGATATTAGCCTAAAATGCCGAGTGGAAAATAAAAACATGAATTGGAATGACTACCAAATATTGTGTCTTACCTCAATCATGTTAAAAGTCGTTTTAGAAACACCTGCAACCAACTTTCATATCTTAGGAAGAACTGAAAATCTCCATCAAAAGCAGTACCAGCGAGCGATTATTCATAACACCTTCGAGGCAACTTGGCCATTTATAAAGGCACTAAGAACAGCGGCTTAAAGACTAAATCACCGGCAGTCACATAGGTGCTTGATAAAGTTGTAGCTACGAACATTGTTCCAACCTACGCGCCTATATTTTGATTTGCATAAGCAAGGCTTGTTCTGAAGTACTGTGTTAAAGTTTAAACGGTCAAATTGTTTAAAGGGTTGAAAGCTCCACGTTTTTTCGGAAAACAACTGCATGTTATTTTTTTTTCAACTCCATACAAACATTTTTTTTTCGGTCTACTTCTTATGGAAAACTAATTATAGATACCATTAAATTCTATAATTGTTTTCCTTTTTAATGATAAGTGTGATTAAGATGCACTTTAAAGTGCATCTTTGTTGAGTTCATGGGCCGAGGCTTCAAGGGCAACTTGCCAATATCTTTTAATTAAATTAATTGCCAAATATAGAATATAGAGCTTAACTTTATGCCGCCACTTGATTCTAGGCTACGAACTATGTTTTGATTCTCAGTACCTCTCTATAAGAGGTAATCACACAAGTAATTGAATTAATTACGCCATGTTTGAACATGTATGTCGCACAGACAAACATGTTCAGGCGATGGTTGCGAAGACCGTCTCCTGTTTAGCAGTGTTCCGACTAACAATATCTTTATCGTCGTCTTCAAAAACCCTTTTATAAGTAAACTCATCACTAGATATCGTTGAACTGCATGAAGGAAATTAAACGCGTTTAAAAAAACCTAAACTACGTTTAAGAATTGTATGTGTCATAATTATGAAAATTAAACTAATTCATATGAAAAATGGACAGTCGAACGGTGACTGCTCTTGAACGCCGTTTCCGCAATCTGCTTCAAGATTTTAGAAAATTGAATTAAATAGAGAAAATTTATTTGCATCGAAATTCATGGCAACTTATTCAATTCTAGTAGCTACATAATTTAGCTTGCCTATTTAAACTTTATTAATTTTGAACTTAATCAAACGTAGTCAAAATATTAATTTCAAAATTCGCACACAACAATAGAAAATAACAAGAACAATTTAATTACTAAGAGCGCCTTGTTCGATCGTGCCTTGCCAACATGTCAGGCACAACAAGTTGGGCGCACTGAACATGTTCAAAGTGTTGTGTTGTGCTGTTGTGCACGACTTCATCTCAGTAAGTATGTATTATTTGGCTTGTATCTCAGAATAATAATTGTTCTCTAGTTACCTCAGTAATTATCATAACTTCATAAGGTGTTTGTTTAATTAAATTATTTGTAAGCTAAGTGTCTCAAGAAGGTCGCGGGACTAACGAATACCGTGACCCCGGAACGTAAAGGGCTATTGAAGGACACCGTGGATTTTAGTCAGTACAAGTCTGACATTCAGACAGTCTGCCCTAGGTGGGAGGACCCATTTGATGATTTTACCACGCTAAAAAAAAGTGTCTCATAAACTGTAATACGTAAATAAATTGCAATTCTCAAACGCTTTTCAGATGAATGATTATCTATCTACCACTGTACTACGTTCAATTGCTTCCAACCTTACAACAACCTTATAACCAAACGCCTTTGTTGTACGCTGAAACACACAACATGTTGGACGCACTGAACATGTTCTCATGTTCGTGCGTTGCGGTGTGTTCGCACTCGCGCAGCCCGTCTTGTCTCGCCCCGCCCCGCCCGCTACATGGAATTGTTTTAAACTTTGATTAATTCCTTGCCAACGCGGTGATGTTGCCTTGTTTTCAGTTGATGAATACTGTGTTGGATAGTTGTTTACTGAAAAAGGGTTTTCAGATTAATTTTCGTGGAATCTCGTTGTTTATGTTTTTACTAGGCTTGTGTTTTAATGTTTTGTTGCTTTTCTGTAAATTTATCGTGCCAATTTAACGATGAAAGTGGAATATTTTTCTAGAATATTTATTTAGAGTCGATATATTTTACTTTTTTTCTAGAGTTCTATGAAACTTCACAGTATGCACCTGCATTTATCATTGTGTAAAAGTAACTGACGATTTGACCTGTCGACAAACGCACAACGAAAGCCACCGAGCTTGACACATTCAAAAGGCGACGCAGCGGTTATCTCGAGAATTACATTAATTAGAGGTGTGGCTATAATTAATATTAATTAAAGTCACCTTTTAGCTCGCGACACTGAATGCGTATCGCAGTTAATAAATTTAACGGCATTGGCGGACCACTGGCTAACGCAGATAAAGATGCACCAGAAACTACGCAATTTTATCAACTATTCAATCCCTATAAAATACACCTTAATCCTGAAAGGACAAGGTCCAAAGCGATAGCATCAAACACTTGGCAATTACGTTCACTCGTTGTAAATTTTGCAAAAAGTGTTTATCGTCCCCGCAAAGAATTGTAGGCTTTGCGACATCGAGATAAGATAGTTGACAAATGAATGAATTTACTTTGTTTTATGTCCGCTGAAAGTTTACGATCGTAAAATGCAGGAGTGTAACGGGCGAAGAAATTATAAGTGAGGATATTTTTGATCCATACAACAGCCCAATTATGAGGTATTCCTATTTTTGTTTCAATCATGATAAGGTGTGTAGTTTCCTTAATGAACGGGACGTGGAATGTTTAAAATAGACCTGTTGAGGTTGTCAAACTTAATATTCGTGACATAAATGTCAGTATTAAGAGAATGTATGCGACCTTTTGTGAAGGTACGTGTTTTAGTTACATTATTATTGGGACTAAAGGTTTCGGGGCTTGAGATATGGACACTTATGTCTGTATTGATTGACTTGAAAAGTTCACTTCCTCTGTCATCGCGGCATTGTTGACTCAATTCGTTAATTGATTATTTTAGAGAAATTCATGTGTCATTTCTTGTAAAATGTTAACAAAACAATGCTGCACAAAAACGTGCAATTTACGTCACTCATCACTTTTATAAAATGCACATTAAATTCTGCAAAATTTCACTCATTCAAGGAGGACTTCACAGAACATTTAGAAGAGAAACTTTATGTTTCAATCTAAATAAGAAATGCTATATTATTTATAATGGCCGCACATTTGCATCACATAAACAATAGCACCTAATAATTCCTCGTAACCATTCCTGACTAACCGAAGTCTACATTAACCCGTAGCTATTGTGTAGCGTTACTGCATACATTGCTGGCTTTGTGAACAAAATGCAAATGTATCATAATGTTAGTATTGCATAAATCATCGCGCCCGGCCGCGCGGATGCCCCGCGCTGATTATCTAGCTATGGATTTCAAGATAAAAGCTTTATTTGTTTATTGCTTAGCGAAAGAGCTTGGAGAAAGAAAGAAAAACAAAAGAGGATCTATTCCTATCTACGAAGAAAGAAAAAACAAAGAACTATTTATATATCACAAAAATTAAAAATGGAATACCTATTACTAGCAGCACCTAAAACAAAAGATGATCAATTTAAAGTGGTCATAATTTGAAAAACGTTGGATAGATACTTACAAGTGAGTTCATTCCAAATTACAATAGCAAAGACATCTGTTTTGACACTACCAAAACATTAATTTTATGGCGTTGTTAATCAGATAATTTCCAGACATGTTTAGCCAGCAACGGGTTTAAGTTTTCCCGCAAAATTCTTTTGATAATGACACGAAATTGAGCAGCAGAATTATGTTTCAGATTCTCAATGAAAATATAAAGAAAGGGGCATAAGTGACCCTAGATTTTCCACAATAAGACTATTCATTACTCCCTACACCGTCCGCACATAGGTATAGGTCCAACTAATAATAAATTAAACGGTTGAACAACCGAAGCCAATTTTGAAATAGAAAAGGGGTAAGGTTATTATTCGGCCGCAGACGTATTAAAACCGTTCTCGTTTTATGAAAATTAAATACAGGGTCCATTCGACCCTTTGTATAAGACCACATGTGCTTGGGTTATGCAAATGACGTATTGGATGTCGGGGTATAATACATACTTGATTAGAGATAGTTTTGTACATAAATTACGACTGAAGCTTGCTTTTGCTTGGTGGAAGAAAATTTTGGAAAATTGTCATGAAAATTGAATAAAGAATTGGAATTCATTACAATGCATTACAAAATTCTTAAAATCTGTATGAAACTGAAAAAAAAATTAAGAATTCCACCTAAGAGTTTCACATTATGAGAATAAACAACCTGACTGATCGAACCTCCTTGGAAGCGCTTTTGCTCAATACGTTGTTTCACTTTAATACTAAAGAGTAAATGAGAAGAAAGATGTAGTTCTAATTTTCACCACGTGCATGTGGCGCCATTTGCAAATTAGCGCCATTTTCATATTAGAAACTTCAAAAATTGTTGCGACTTTCCCACTGTTAAATAAAGTTTGTTTACATAATATTGTACTGTTTTCTCGCAAATGTGTTGAAAAACATTGTATGACACACGTGCAGAAATTGGTATTTACAAACTCGTGACTAAAAACCAACTTACCGCACTAGTATCATAAATAACTATTACCGTTTTAATTATTTTTATTATATTATTTTTATAAAATTTATGTTTTTATTTTTCGTGGAGACACTGTTTTCCTAAGAAAAACAGAAATAAGAAAAAAAAATTATTTAAATCTAAATAAAACATAATTTCATAAACAATCAATCCTCTTAAAACCACTTAAAATTCCAACCGAATTCTAAAACCAAAACTGGTACATTTCAAACTATTTCAAAATTCCTCCTTTCTTTTTCACGTCCAACCTATGGTGGACACGGTGGAATATCAAACATTTTGTCATTACAGAAGCATGCAAAATATATTTATGCCGCGGAAATATCTCATTCTGTCAACTAAATGCGTTTTGGTTTAGCTAAAATTGCATGATAATTTTGATTTTAGGATTCAGCCGACCGCTGTGATGACGGATATAAATTCTACGAGGCTATATATTCACCCGACTACGTTTCGTATTCACGAACGCTATTTGTGGATCATGAATGGCCGAAAATATGCGTAATTTACTATTTTTGTGTTCGGTATAAAAAGTTTTCGTAATGGCCGCGTCGGGTGATAAATATTTGTAGTACATAATGCTTGTTAGTTCTTACATGTTTCAAGAAAATTATATTTACATACATTTTTAGTTGATGACGAAATGTTGACGTGTTCTTTAAGAGTAATTTTTGACCATACATAAATTAAATGTCTCAATACTCAAGCTATGTGAGAAAAGGCTTCGGGTACGCCGCAATCGTGGCGGTAAGACCCCTCTTTGAGGAGTGGCTGGATATGCGTCACGGCGTCCTGACCTTCTGCCTGACGCAGGTCCACACCGGACACGGATGTTTCGTGAGGTACCTGTGTCTGATGAGGAAGGAGGAAAAGTCAGGGTGTCACTACTACGAGGATCGCCCGGAGGACACGTTGGAGCATACCGTGCAGGACTGCTCCGCTTGGGCAGAGCACCGCCGTGTCCTCACGACGAAGATAGGCGGAGACTTCACCCGCCCGGCATTGGTCGAGGCCACCCTGCGGGGCGAAACCTTCTGCGAAACAGTCATGCTAGCGAAGGAGGAGGCGCGCCGCGTGAGGAAGAGGACAGCGTCCTCCCTCCACCCCAGCCGCAGTGGTAGACGCCCACGGCGACAGACGTCGCCAGAAGATCTCCGGCTACCGGCGCGGGCATGCGGGCGGCGAGTAATGGGCGACTCGCTGTCCGATCATGGACCATGCCCGGTTCGACGGCGCGTTGTGTTCCACGCGCGCCTCAATGAGTGTCAGTGTTATGACGGGCCCTCCCTGTAGAGGGCCAAAGCTACTAACGAATTACCGTGACCTCGGAACGTAAAGGGCTATTGAAAGACACCGTGGATTTTAGTTAGTACGAGTCTGACAGTCCCTCCTGCTCTGCCCTGGGTGGGAGGACTCATTTGATGATTTTACCACGTTATAAAAAATCTGAGGAAAAGCTTCATTTCGACGGCAGCAAAGAGCAAAAGACAAACTCGATCAATTTTGAGAATTTGATTAATAATTTTATATGGCGATAATTTTTCTTTTCTTGAAATTTCTAGGTAATTATTTAAGCTTATTTTGTCGCATACATTTTTACAAGTCATGCCAGCTCTCCAGCGCTCTCCTAAAAACTAGTGATTAAATAGCCGTTTGATCTTTGCTGCAGTCGTCGATATGCAAAATGGTATTTACTATGTAAATGATTCCATAACTGAACAATTCAAGTGATAGGTATTCCTGAAAATCATTCAGCTCTACGATTACGAGACTAGTTTTGAACTGAAATGAAGCTATTAATCTCACTGAATACCCAATGCTATTACCAAAATATGAACAATTTTCATTTACATTATCATCAGTCTTTAATGTTCCGAGTACTGGGATACAGGTTTCTTCCCTGTGAGAATACATCTGATGAAAATTTCAAAAGCTACTTCAACTTTTCTACTCAATTCTGTTATTTCTAGACTCACGGGCGTTGCATGGTTCTTAACTACGTCTTCCGCATTCCTTGAGTGCAGGGTCAGTATTAGCTATTTTGATTAGGTCGTTAGCCCTTTTGACCTATTTTACCTACGTGGCTATTAGAGCTTTACTGTTAAGTAATACTTCCTCTATGAGTGAAGAACGAAGATCTATACATATTATGTCCATACAAAATGTTATACTTTTATCAGTTTGAATTTTTCAAATCTTGCGGCTCTTCGAGGAGCTTCGAACTTGGAGAATTCGAACAGATTTAGATTGGAATAATAACTATTATTTTATTAGATTAGAATATTTTAGAATGTCATTTACCTGAATTTATTGATTAGAAAGTATACGTAATCCTAAGTGTAAGTTATTTATTATACTTTCCGTAATTGTTTTTATGCGTAACCTATACATAGAAAATATTTATACGAGGAGTGTTTAAAAGTGTGCCGAAAGCTTTATTTTTCAAACTTTAAATGTTAATGAGTAATGGTCAAATTTCGATCGCTGCACAACCACAAGTTCGTCGAACATCGCTATTTCACTTCAAACAAAATAATATCCTTTCAATTCCACACAATATTTCCGCCTAACTTTCAACCGCTGTATGACATTTCGATTCACATGTACTAAGCTCGCAACACAATAGCTTCGTAGTTCATACATCATGCTATTGTGTAGTTTTAAATGGAACACGACACGAGCCTGTTTCGACGGGCTGACAACTCGACATGTAGGTATCATAATAAGTACTGACAACTTGTGGGTAGATGTTGCAAGCACGGCATTAGAAGTTGACAGTAGTGGGTGTTCTCGTCCCGTGCGTGACCATTCATGAACTGCTCAGAACACTCCATCAATTTTGAAAGGTTTTATTGCTTCGTTGTTTCACAGGCGATTTTGAGTTCTTTTTGTGATTGATAAGGTGCATTTTTAATTGAAGGTTGTTGACTCCTAATTGGGTTTCTGTAATATGGGAACGTATCGTTATTGTTTCTGTGCTATTAATTTCGTGTGAGCTTTTATGTTCCCGTACTAATGAACGACAAATAGCTGATAGCTAGAAACACTTTCCAGGTGAAAATATAAAGTGCTGTTATAAATAAAAAGTGAAAAGTCTTGTTATTTCTGAAGTAATTTGCAATATTTCAGACAGAACACATACATTGACCTATCTGCAACAAGATGAAAAGATATGAATAGAAGAACAGTGTCACATCTAGTACATCTCTTGGTTGAGTGACCTGAATCTAGGTAAATTGATCGACAGGCGACGAGCGCCGTCATTTTGAACGTCAATGCGTACAAATTGAGGAACCCACATATCAAGTCTCGTTGGCAAATCTGTGATGAGGATCTTGCTCTCAGCGATAACCCGGAGTAAGTAGCCACTTGCGTCATTGGCACGAATTCATACGAGAATTGAGTGATCCAACTAACTCAGACGCCAGTCACACAGATTAATTTAAATGTGGAATGGATGATGTAAACAGTGTAGTGTGTGAAACGTGGGCGATGTCTGGAGTTAGTCGTTGGTTAGCAATTGGATTTATTTCTTTAGGAATTTTATTAATTGGGAGACTGTCAAGCAGGCAGAATGATTCTCTTTTTTAATTTTATTCAAGAGAAACAAATGCCAAAATCATCTCAAACATAATTCATGTAATGTAAATGGTTATCAGTAATATTAATAAAAAATCTATTACTGGTTTGCGAGATTAGGATAGTGGAGACACAAACGGACATATGGGCGACAAACTACATAACGCCACTGATTCGAACAAAAGAATTAATAATTGAATATGAATAGTGTTTTATCTACCGCTAACAACAAAAGGGTTAACACACGAAGGGCTCAGTACGTCATATTGAAAAAAATAATGAGAATGTGGCATCAAAAACTTTTATTCACGATTCCGAATTGTCTTAACCCTTCAACCCTTCTATTCGGCTCATAAAGTTGGCGAAACGTACAAAAATACCGACATAATGCCATTTGCATAATGTTTCGAGCTTTGTTTTTTCATAGAACGGTGGGTTTGAAATGTCACCGCAGACTGGGGTGCGAAAACACCCATTATGGGGTGCCGAGTGTATTAAAAATCGTTCGCGTCCTTTGCATTCTTGAGGTTATGGCTTTTCGTGCGTGGATCCCCTGAATGTGAAGAATGGACGAGAGTAGTACTGAGTATAGATAAATATCTATTTAGACGTTTATTACGTTAAAAAAGGTTGAATTATAGGGGATTGATAGCATATCTTCACGATGGTAAATGAAAATTTTAAGCATTCCTTGGTGATAATTATTGTTTAAATATGCTACGACTTCATGAAGAATTAACAACTTCCTTATTATTTCATAAAAACTTTTGAGATAGCCATAATAAAAACAGACTTAAAAAATTCTATCAATTGTTTCGCAACAATTCCTACAGATAACCGACATTAAGATGCAATTTTCCAACAGCAATAATATAAATAAAGCACTTTCACCGGAAAATCCCGAGTAAAAGTAAACTTGATATTTTCCACAACCTGACTCAACTACAAATACCTAGATAGTGTTGCCAGCAAACATTTATAAGTCTTGTTCTATTGGAGCATAACTTAATTCTTGGTGTTATAATAATAGTTGCCATAAATTAGAGCTTTCACTTGAATTGAAAAGCTAGAAATTAAAACCTTTTGCAATTTTTTAAGATGTTTTATGCTCTTAGGGCCAGTGGTTTAATCAGTAGTTAAACTAACTTAAAATAAAACAACTACTTAAAATTCCATATATTTTTTTAACTATTTGATAAAAAAAAATCAATAGTTTGCTAAACTATACTGATCAAAGATCACTTGATTCATAGTTTTACCGGCAGCTGCTTCTAAATGGCTTATTCCTTTAGGTGGAAAAAATGTGGCTAGATGGTATAAATTACCCATCTTGGAAACACTGAGGGTGTGGACACAGGATAATTATGCCATATTTTCTCTTCTGCCCATCTTGTACAACTGGAAACTCCAAGACTTGAATGTGGTAAATAATAGAGGACAAAATCTAAGTCTTCGATTCAAGAAGAAGAAGAAGGAAACACTTTTGATCTTTTGTTTTATTTGGAAGTCTTTCAAGATTATCCCACTAACAAAAAACATACGACACTTTCTACTATATAACTGTTGCACTGTTCCGATTTATAGTCCACGAAGGTACTCTCAAAAATGGCAAAGACAGTTATCGTCACCGGCGTAGACTTGAAGTCTACACGACCGGATGTAGTAGTCGTTCCGGCAATAACATTTCCGGTACCGACACTCGGCTTACTTCCGTCGTCTGCGAGGGTACTGTTTCCTTCCAATTGTTTATGCCTTCGACAAATATTAAACGACAAGTGCAAATGCATCATAAACATAAATGGTACAGTCGAAGCATGGTAGCAGATGGAAATACGAGTATTTTTATCATCAGCCTATCCACCACCTCTGCTGGGGCACAGGCCTGGTCTCTGGAGTGAAGTGGGTCATAATCCACCACGCGGGCCCATTGCAGTTTTGTGGATGTCACATGTTTTCGAATTTCTGGCTATAGGACATGCCGGTTTCCGGACGATGTTTTCCTTCACCTTTTTGAGATGAAATAAATTATACAAAGTAATGTGCCTGGTTAAACGTAATACTGCTACTGATAATGTTGCAGAAGATTCAAGAATAGTTGAATTAGATGAAAGTACTATTTTTATTGAAGCCAAGCATAAGTATAATGCTATCACTACATTGTAAGCATCGTTACACAATGCCCATTATATTTCAAGACGACTCCAAATAACAGGATATATTCAATTGCCTACTTAGTACTTTCTAGTATCAAGCAGCGTTGTAGCTAGTATTCCTGGTAATCATTTCATAACATAGGGTGATGCAACTTTTTTGGACTTGTTAATTCACTGTTTTCATATCTCGTCGATTTAATATTAGTCCTGTTTAAGTAACTAATGTGCTAATTTCAATCCACTGTGTATCCACATTACCTTGAACTTATCGTTCCCCCTCGAAATGTCTGAACTATTTGACATCGCACTTGCCAAGTCGATTTAAAACTTCGTTAAAATTTACCCTCCTCATTATTATGTACGAAATCATAAAATTGCACTAAAATTCCAGCTATGAATCAAGCATCTGATGGCAATGACAATTTATTGCCATTAGAATATGGAAATGGCTGCCGCATGGAAGGGACTGGGCTGTTTTTAATTTGGCGCCAAATTAATGAAGATTCTGTTGTTTCATTTACGTAGTCGTGGTATTCGCTTGTTTTTGTCCAGTAATTTGGTTTCGTTCTTGTTTTGTTTTACTCCTATTCTGCTGTGTTGCTTTATTTGGCAAAGAGGTCAGACAGTTTTTATAGATACGCTTTACATAATTCTCGAGCCAATTCTAGGTTATCGTTTCAATCTAGTTCGACTACGTGCCTTCAATTCTCTCCCGTCTTCTTCGTCCCTAGCGAAGGATACTTCGGGATTAGCAGAGCTTTAAACTGTTCTAAGTTCGTCTGCATAGTTTCTTACAGTACTTACTGTGATTTATGTTTCGTGATCGCTATGGGCCTTTATGACTTAAATCTTAATTTTGGGATCTGACAAAGATTTTGATGCTTCGTTTTATTCAGTAGTAGTTCTTTTGGAACAGTTATTGTATTTTGTTTTGCTCTTTTATTTAATGTGTTAATCCTCAGTTGTTACATTTGGGTGAGCATTTTGAATAATAATGTTTGATGAATGGCTCACCTAGTCCATACGCGTATAAGTTGGTCTCATAATAGTTGAGAACTTCGAAATGGATATTAAAGTAGGTAATCAATTTGATGGTACCTACTGACTTCAGCTATTAAATAGAAAGTTTTCGTGGAAATTGTTTGAGTTTTCCTTCATACAAAAAAAAACTGTTTCAAAACTGTGAAATTGGTCTCAGACGAACTAGATTCTGAGTTTGCTCGTAATATGAGCATAACAAATCGAATAGGCTTGTCTCAAAAAGTTTGTATCGGGAGAGCTGTCCAATCAAAATACAACACAAAGCTATAACGAAATACTATTACTTACCACCCCTTAGAAAACCAATAAGAACAATAATAAATAACTCTTATCATATTTCGAGTATGCTCCTGGTCGCATCGCGAGAGATCCGAACCTATATATCACTAGGAATTTACGAGGCAAGATACGACAGGAAAATTGCAAGAATGGTGGCGCAATCTATCTTAGTTGGGTTGCTTGGGGAGGCTGGGGTAGCGCGGGAGTCCCAGGGGCGCGGGGCAGGAGGCGGCGAGGGGGAAACTTCGAGAGGTTATTAGTCCAAGCATCTGTTGTTGAGCGGGGGCGTGATGAAACTCTTCGGGTAGGTAGTACAAGCTAACAAATCTAATTGCTCAGTAGGCGCTCGTGTATACCAGCCCTGACAAAACGGCCCCCCTCATGCGGTCGCTCGCAAGACTATTTGTTAAGCGCCCAGGTGACCGTGGAAGATTTAGGATTTTTCCTAACATATATGCTTTATACTTACTTTTATTACGAGTAAATTTTGTACGTCGTTTGTTAAGTTTACGTCGCATGAAACACTCGGATGTTTTTTCACAGATGCCTTTTCTACATAACCGGTTATATTTTAAAACGTAACTTTTGAAATATCGCTGAGAATTTAGTAAAATATGTGCAGTCATTCCTTTGCGTAGCGACTATAATTATTCGCTGAATAGCTAGCCACTGCTTTAATCTCGACCAAAAAATAGAATGAGAATTATTATGATGGAATTTGAGATAAGAAAATCTAAATTGTAACAAAACTTGCGTGATACTTAACACTTACTGAGAAATTTTGTATAGCTAGGTATGTGAATTTGCTTTAATCTGTCGGCGTGACTAATCTGCTTGGTCAGTTATATAAGGTCTTGGTTTTTGGTCTACTACCTAAGTGGTTTCGGGGAAAGGTGTAGGCGTACATTTTTTGTAGGCCCCGCTTGACGCGAGATAACAAAATACGAAAAGTTTAGTTCTACCGTGTACCCACCTCATACAATCTTTTTATGCTTATCTTTCTGTGATTTATGAGTTGTTCGGCGTCCAACAACGGGAAAGAAAGGAGGTATACAAAAGTAATTTATTTTTTACGTTTGTTTTTCTTGTCTTACCATCGGTGCGTGCGGTACTGGCCACGGGGCGAACATGTTTTTGAAGTTGGCATTTTTGAGATGTCGCAATATGATTTATGCCTGACCCCGCGCGTAGGCGGTGCTTACTGCTTAGTCCGATCGGTATTTTCGGCTCTATATACTATAAATCATAATACATAAATAAATCATATATTAAACGTCATCTCTTTATTATTGAGATTTATTTATGGCGCGATTTTCCCCGAATATGTTGTCACAGAATAAATATGAAAAGTAAACAGTCGCGGGCCATAATTTATTGTCTTTTGCAGGTATGTTTAATTTCGAGGTGTGATTTTTTGCCGTGCTTTTGGTGTGATTTAATCATTTAAAAGATCCTGCTCGTAGTATGAACTTTTTTAATATTTCGCTTAATACGTTTTTATTCGACGGCCAATATCGTCAGCACTAAGTGGTCACTCCAGTAAAAACTTCACGTCATAAATCCAAAACTGTCCGTTTATGAAACGAGGTTATTAAGATTCAGGAAAAAGTTCACACGCTTTTATTCGACAAACACGTTGTTCTCTCAATTAAGCGTCTTTACTGGCCGGACAAGGCCCGGACACGGCCCGGACACGGCTGTGCGGAATTATTCATGACGCGACCGGCCGACATGTCATTCGGCCAAATTAGAGGCTTGTCATTATGAAGTATACGGTACGAAGCTGGGAGTAGTTGCACGTATGTTGCTCTGCAAAAATGGTAATTAGTTCATTAGGCTCTTGCAGCATGAACTGGATGGAATAAGAGGGATTCTGGCTTCATTGTCGCTACGACTCGCAGCTGTGTGTGTTGACTCTTGAATCTCGGTATTCATATCATTGGAGGCTTGTTGGAAATGTTATCGGATGTTTGCTACTCTTCCTACTTAAGTCCAAAGGGTCCCGGGATCGCGGGACTTATGAATTACCGTGACCCCGGAACGTAAAGGGCTATTGAAGGACACCGTGGATTTTAGTCAGTACGAGTCTGATAGTTCCTTTCGCACTGCGCCTGTGCCCTGGGAAACTCATTTGATAATTTTAACACGTTAAAAAAAGTCCAATGGGCACCTATCTAAAACTTCTTTCAGAAGGACTGACAGAACATTTGCAGTAGTTTATGTCAATCCAATACATTTTTGACTTTATCGTCATCGTTATTGCTATAAAATATCTTGTCTTGGCCCACTGGGATTGTCACGCTGTCGATACGTCAGAACAAGTTATTTGTTGTTGTCCTTATTCTGGGCGATTTTAGAGCAATCGTAAATGACTGATTTCAGTGAACTAAGGAATCTAATATCGAGCCTAATGGCGTCACCAGTTCCCCCAATGTATATTTTTCCTTATCTCCCCAATCAGCTGAAATAAAACCAGTTCATAATTAATTTATTTTTTATTGTTCACAGGTACGAGTATGTGTCTTACTATGCTTTACGAGTCCAACAACATTACGTGAGTATCAGTAAAACCGTTGGTTCTTTAATATGACCGTAATAATGTCATAAACTTTCTACGCACAAGAGCCGCTTTATTTCCAAGAATTTTCGTCACTTGCGTCTTTCTCCGGTTTTTATATTTTCCACGAAAAGCCGTTAGTCGTAAAGAGTAAAGAAACGTCAGGCACCGTTCGTACAGTCAGCATCAAAAGTCGATGACCACATTCAGATTTTCAAAATTACTGTACATTTATATCACCCATAAATCGCTCAACAAGATAGGCGCCAGTATTGAATGAACATCATTAAAGTTCAAAATTAACTGAACACTACTCGTCAAAGGTCACTGAACACCGTTTTGTCAAAAATTGCTGATCGTTATAATATCCGAAAACGCCATAACATTCAGTTTTACAAAAGTCGCTGAACAATATAAAATACTTGTTTTAGTTAGGTATCTAGTGTAATCACGACAATGTCTAAAAATAACTTCACTTAATAAATAACAAAAGTCACTGAACAATATAAAATACTTGTTTTAGTTATCTAGTTGAATTCACGGCAACGGTCAAAATTAAATTAACATCATAAATGACAAAAGTCACTGAACATTACTTTGTTTCGGATACGTAGCGTGTAAACTTATAACTTCTATCTAAAAGTAGCTGAACTGCATACTAAAAAATCTTTAGAGTTATAAATCCAATCGTGTCCTATCCAAACTAAATCATGTAAAAAAATTAAATGGATGTGAATTTCGAATTTAACTTTCCAAAATAATTTTGTTTTTTTTTTCATAGGATCATTGAGAAATATTAGAAGTGGGTGTTCAAGCGGCAAGCACATTTTCCCATTTTTTTTTTTTATACATTCACTTTTCTTGATTGTCGTTCCGGTTGGATTTTTGCAACTCAATTTTAAGGCACTACCCGATAAGCTAGCTGACTGAAATTTTGCACACGCTCTGAATTTTAATATTGTGGAATATTATATTATTATTATTAATTTTGATGACAATACATGACTAGCTAAGAAACGTCATAAGAAATCCAATATGGCTGCCTCCCCAAGATGGCGGACTGGCTGTTTGAAATCCACCCCATGATATGGGTATCAAATGAAAAGGTTTGCTGTCAAAAATACGAAAAAAATAGTCACGTGACTTTAATCCAATGTGGCGGACGTCCGAATTAGCAGACAGGCTATTTGAAATGCAACCCTATGAAATGGATATCAAATGAAAGGGTTTGCTCTCAGGAATACGAAAAAATAGTCACGTGACTTAAAAACAATATGGCGGACGTCCAAGATGGTGGACTGGCTGTTTGAAATCCACCACCATGACATGGGTATCAAATGAAAGGGTTTGCTGTCAGGAATATGAAAAAATAGTCACGTGTCTTAAATCCAACATGGCGGACATCGAAGATGGTGGATTGGCTATTTGAAATGCACCCCCACGATATGGGTATTAAATGAAAGGGTTTGCTGAATGGGATACGAAAAAAAATATCACGTGACCTAATCATCCAATCCAACATGGCGGCCGTCCCAAGTTGGCGGATAAGAAGTCAATTAAGTTTGAATAATAAAAAGACTAAAAAGTATAATTTTTAGTGCTTGCTAAAAGCGTGTTTTTCCCACGTTTTTGTTTGTTTGTTTGTCGTTCCGGTTGGATTTTTGCAACTCAATTTTGAGGCATTTCCCGATAAGCTAGCAGGCTGAAATTTTCAGGGTAGCTTCAAACCTTTGCAAGTTACACCCACGATCTATACACGACTCATGTAAGTATATCCCATAAATAATCCCTTAAATAATATACGCCCCCACGTTTTGAGTGGCCCCTCTCTCAACCCCGTAGGGTTATTTTCTATTTTTAGGACATTTAAAAACGTGGGTTTTTAGATTTTTAAATCTATTTATTTTTAAGCATATTTTCCAAAATAAACTCGCAAGCATGATTATAAAAATAAGCATATTCCGCTTAAAAAATATTCCGTCGACGTCATCTAAACTTTCTGTATCACGATCGAATAGTGACCGTATTTGTATAGAGCTGTTAGACTCACTATCAAAAATCACGCAGATTCTGATTGAATTTATACCATCGACGTAGTTAATCATTTTTATAGTTCGATTGAATTGTAACCTTATTCGTAAAGCAATAAGACTCATTTTCAAAAATAACGCAGATTCTGTTCAGATTCATACCGTCGACTTAGTTTATGATTGTTATAGTTAAGACTACAAATTATACTTTTTAGTCTTTTAATATTCAAATACTTCTTATTCGCCAACTTGGGACGGCCGCCATGTTGGATTGGATGATTAGGTCACGTGATATTTTCTTTCGTATACCATTCAGCAAACCCTTTCATTTAATACCCATATCGTGGGGGTGCATTTCAAATAGCCAATCCGCCATCTTCGATGTCCGCCATATTGGTTTTAAGTCACGTGACTATTTTTTCGTATTCCTGAGAGCAAACCCTTTCATTTGATATCCATATCATAGGGTTGCATTTCAAATAGCCTGTCTGCTAATTTGGACGTCCGCCACATTGGATTAAAGTCACGTGACTATTTTTTTCGTATTTTTGACAGCAAACCCTTTTATTTGATACCCATATCATGGGGGTGGATTTCAAACAGCCAGTCCGCCATCTTGGGGAGGCCGCCATATTGGATTTGTTATGACGTTTCTTAGCTAGTCATATATTGTCATCAAAATTCAGAGCGTGTGCAAAATTTCGTCAGCTAGCTTATCGGGAAGTGCTTGCCGGAACGACAATCAAGAAAAGTGAGTGTATAAAAAAAATGGGAAAATGTGCTTGCCGCTTGAACGCCCACTTCTAATATTTCTCAATGATCTTATGAAAAAAAAAAACTAAATTATTTTGGAAAGTTAAATTCGAAATTCACATCCATTTAATTTTTTTACATGATTTAGTTTGGATAGGACACGATTGGATTTATAACTCTAAAGATTTTTTAGTATGCAGTTCAGCTACTTTTAGATAGAAGTTATAAGTTTACACGCTACGTATCCGAAACAAAGTAATGTTCAGTGACTTTTGTCATTTATAATGTTAAGTTAATTTTGACCGTTGCCGTGAATTCAACTAGAAAACTAAAACGAGTATTTTATATTGTTCAGTCACTTTTGTTATTTATTAATTTAAGTTATTTTTAGACATTGTCGTGATTACACTAGATACTTAACTAAAACAAGTATTTTATATTGTTCAGTGACTTTTGTAAAACTGAATGTTATGGCGTTTTCGGATATTATAACGATCAGCAATTTTTGACAAAACGGTGTTCAGTGACCTTTGACGAGTAGTGTTCAGTTAATTTTGAACTTTAATGATGTTCATTCAATACTGGCGCCTATCTTGTTGAGCGATTTATGGGTGATATAAATGTACAGTAATTTTGAAAATCTGAATGTGGTCATCGACTTTTGATGCTGACTGTACAATCTACTAAGTAAAAATGTGGGTCCACTTACTAACAGAAGTGTAGTATACATACAGGGTGTAAGAGACATCGACGCACAAACGGATATCATGGGTCCAGGACATGATTCTGGACCCCCCCGTGTTGGAATTTTTCGTCAGTTTTTTCTTATTTTTATAAGTTTGTTTTTTTTTTTTAATAGTGAGCCGCGTTCAAAGCACTACAGGTGCTGTGCACAGTATTTAGGTATACGATGACCTTTCATTTTTATTATAAACATCTAATAAGACCCCATTTCCAGTTTTATTTATATTGCTACTTTTAGTGAAATCAGTGAATTAATTCTTTTTTATTAAAAATCTCATTGGTTTAGGTAAAAAATCCGACGAAAATTTCCAACACGGGGGGTCCAGAATCATGTCCTGAACCCATGGTATCCGTCTGTGCGTCGATGTCTCTTACACTCTGTATACATAGCTGTGGAGCATATCTTGGTTTAGAATAAAATTTTGCACAAGTATTCTCTTCATAAGTATAATGAACACCTAGAAAATAATAACAAATTAATCAATAATGGAGTTTATAAAGGGGACAATTTACATTTTTTGCTGATGGGAAATCCGATCGGGTGCACGGATGTTTCTATAATTATAAATTTTGTCTTAGGCTATACAATACGGACCACCCAGTCATCGAATTCCTCAAGCATTACGTTGATTGCAAACTTATCAACAGACTAATACATTTCCCATAGATAAGTCGTCCCACTTCCTAATCGTAGAAAACAGGATCGAAACCTAGTCAAACACTCGATACGTTTCTAAGATCAAATACAATTATGTACCTGCCTACTCTCGAACGGCTATATAACTTGAGATAACAGTTCCAAATGCACTGGGTGAACCACTCTAGTGCTTACGTCACTGGCCACGTCAAACTGCCTCCAGCGCGGTATCATACAAAAGTGCATGCATTATGAAGATTGCATGCATCTAGCTGAGCCAAGTACCGGGCTAAAGCTTTGTTGCCAAAAATCACACAATAAATAACACAAGGGGGCAAACTGCATGCATTATAGCCGTACCTTATCTTACTGAATTTGAAGCCAAGAATTGCCCATTAAATATGCATTAAAATTACCTGTCTCGGATGAAAAATAACGGGCAGTTTTAAGCTTTATTATTGGTTTGAGGACGCAATGACGCGTTTAATTAAGTAATTTGTGCGGTTGAACATTGATAGCTGTATTTGTGGCGCGTTAAAGGTCTTAATGTGGGAATTCTGCTTATTGCTGGTATCCTGGGGAGTCTGTAATTGATGATGAGTTGAACAATCAGGCTTTGGTTCCCCCAGAATAGAGGTACTTATTGTATACAGTACCCCAGATGAAATAATTAGATACTTACGGCATCATTCAAACAAAACACGTGCCCTTAACTTATTCCCCAAAGTAATAAGGTATTCACAATAAATTATTCCATGTCGACCCATCACAGTTTTCTTCATAAAGTTATTGTTCCAACAACATAAAGAAATCATAAATCCTGTTCCCTTCACGACATCGATTAAAGAAATGATTGTGCAAACACGCAGACAATCAGGCGCTGCATTTTATATAAGGCAGAGATTAGTAAATTTCATCATGTAGTCACCGGTGACACGATGAATCACAATAATCGCATTCTGTATACGCCACGGTCCCATCAATTAGACGAGTCGCAGGCAGATTGTATAAACAGATATTAGACCAACTCACCGTAAAAGCATTATATAATTTGGGTTTTTTACTCAGAGTCCTAGGAATTCTAAACAGGAGAGTGGCGATATCGAATCATGCAATTCTATTTTAGAAACCATTTCGTAACCTGGGAAAACGGCAGAATTAAAATATTACGAGTGCATCTTCAGACGTTTAGATGTATTTCTTTTAGTTGGAGGCATTACGGAAACTGGAACAGTGTTTGATAGAGCTCCACAGCAATTCATTGCCAATTGCAAAGTCCTAGAGGCTGCCAAATATTTTGTAACGAAAAAATCTTCAAATGATCTATTGTATACAAATTGGCTGCAATATTATTGGCGTTGTAGACACACACATTAGGATTGATCTGAAGATTTCGACGCCATCACGATATCGTGACGATAGATTGGAAAGTGTATGTGGCTTAAGGTCATCGTTTTGAGCGATTTATTGTTACCTCAATGACCTGCACACCCAGTTATTCATCTCTGTATGAGTAATGCTATTTTTATATTTTATTGCTGTCAGTTCAGTGAAACTTAGTTTTTCTTTAATAAGGAGGTACTTGATCTTTTTTATTGACATCGTGACAACCGTTCTTTTTCCTATTTCTAAGTGTCTATTTATTGTTCTTCTACTTTTTATACATATAATTCATATTAGTCAAATAAGTCACTAAATTCAAGTTCAAAATCCTCGCTACCCCAACTTTCCACAAATACGTAACCAAAAATTATTTCATGTTTCTGAGCAAACTCCGTCCATCCATCAGAGGCTGGACATGTAACAATAAATAAATTTAATATCATCGCGCTTGTTCCCAGGGTCGGTACCGGACATGGCTCTCCAAGTGTCCAGTGTCCGTTCATTGCCAACATCAATGTCTCCGATACTCTTGTTTCCAAGATTGCGACTACATGGCGCCTGTACTATTGGTTCTTGGTGTAGTTAATTTATATCTCGATCCGTTTGTTCATTGATCAGAGCTTTGGTATTGGGGAAGTTTGAAGGGGTTATGTGCACTTCGTACCGCGTTTGCACTTGCCTATTCCCGATTCGTCCCATTCGTGGTTCGTCCCATTCACAGTTGGTCTCATTCGCGGTTCGGTAGCATATTTTGTGAGATAGTGATGGATTAGGTTTTTGAAAAGCTTTCTTTTTTTTAACTTGTCAATGCTTTTAAGCTTTAGTGTTGAAAAAAATCGATTGCGAGAAGGACTTGAACTTGCGATCTTTTGATTCAGTACACCAGACTTTCAATTGAACCAAAATTCAATATTAAAACCGTAATTGAGAGTCTGAACAGTAATTGTAATCAAAATAGATAAAGAGACTATTTAGGCAATGAAGTCATAGAACCAACCACCAAATCTAATGTCAAACAAGTTAAAATCCAATGAAATAAACAATTCTCCGTGCTCTGTTGACGCTACCAACTTTTGCTTTAACTAATTCCACAATCTCACTTAGCAACTTGGCTAATCTCGCTTGCGACCGTGGTAGGGCCCATCTCATCACAGGCTCACTGCCAACTGCTCGTTTGTTATTCACTAGCACACCTCCACTTGACATCGCACGCATACAGAGAATACTCAATGTGGGGAATTTTCGCATACGATCAGGACCATGCGTTTCGATGGAGTACCGACGGTTGCTGTCTTTATTTTGGCTTTGATCGATGGGTATATAAATAAAGGAAGGTCTCGTTTGTCTTGTTGATACGGTAAACTAAGATTAACAGTCGATTTGTGGCAAATTTATTGTAGAAATACAATACTGGATAGTGAATGAAAGTAGGTTGACGGAATCCGGATCCTTGTAGACAATTGAGTTAGAAAAACAAGTGACTATCGCACCTTATTTGGTTATCAAAGGGCCTCGACAAGTGATAATCACTTTTAAAAACAGACTTTTACTTAAGTTTTCGGTAGCTCTTGTCAGTCGTAGACATTTTTGACGTTTCGTCGTCATTTTCGACAATACCAGATCACTTTTATTTGGCCTATACGACCCTGTAAGACTAAATTTAATTACGCATAGAATAAACCTTCACATATTATTATTTTACGCAATTTCGTTGGAAAGCCCTAGTTGGCGGCACTTAAGCGGACTTAACTCGGTACGTAAAGTACTCTCGGCTGTTCAGCTACATGCGTTCTGGTCACGTTTTTATCCATTATGGATTATTGCAGGGCACCTAGCAACTTGTACCATTATGCCTGTTAAAGCCACATGCAGTGGAAAACATGTAGTTTCACTACAATATAAACTTAAGTAAATATTATAAGGCCTGCTGTGGCTTTACGGTTGTAGAATTTCGAATTCAGCCAAGTTTTTAAACTAGTGGACACTTTTAAAATAAATATTTCTAAAAGCGCAGATGATGTCATGATTTCGAATTACTAGATAAAAACTCAACCAACTGGAGTTCTAGGAATCAACAATTGTACCTATAAAGTTTTTCTTATACTTTTTAACTACTGAAATGGTCCAGTTTAATAAAATGGTATATATAGACGGCTACACATCAAGCTGTGAAATACCAGAAATGCTGGTCTTTGAATGTGTGGAAAGGTCTTACAAAGCGAGACCACGATAAACTGGTTTTCTATCATTAAGACTTTCATAGTTAAATAACTTACCACGTTTAGGTTTTGATTAATAGAAAAACTTAATTTAAAAATAACGCAAATTAAAAAAGATCGTTTCATTTAAGATCGTTTCAATTACAATTCAATTACTTACATCGACAAAGTGAAAGAATAAAATAGAAGTTACTGCCAATCTATGAAAATAAACTACCTACCTATGGAATTAGTAGGTATTATTGTAAAATAGCAGTGTATTAATTTTTGTTATTCTATCTATCCATTTAGCCACTCAATTTAAAATAATGTTCTCTCTATAATTATTTTTTGGTTGTTTGTTCTATATTCAAAGCTAAGATACAAATGCCAAGTTTTTTTTTTTAATTAAAACAGTAACATTATAAGTCTTAATGTACCTACATTAAGATATAACTTAAACCTCAGGAAGTAAGAATGATACCACATCCACATAAATTGGAAATCGTGGGAGTGAATCTTGTTTAGATTAAAATCTTGTCTGTCATTATGCGTGTCATTTATAGTCAAATTTGATTTGATTTTTTACGGCAGTGTGTCAAATTAAATCACTAACATATTATAAAATAATGATCATCGGCTATAGAATAAAATGCTCTATGGACAATATTTAGTGTTTGATGATAATCCAAAGGTGAATTCGCATTGAATTTTGCTGAAAAATAAATAACGTAGAGTAGAAGCTCTATTATTGTTTTTATATTAATTATTATTTTCTTTATCTATTTATTAATACACGTATAAACATAAAAAGTGACTAAGGTAATGAAATTCGTGGCTGCAGAAACATTAAAAATTATTTATTTTGCCTTGAAGCAAAAAGTAAATAGTAATCGTGACACACTTATCTATTACATAGTACATATATGTTTTATAACTGGTCGTAAGATTACAATCAAAACAAATTAACATAACCGGAAACGACTTGATTGGAAACCCTTTTTCTATTTACTTTTCTAATGTTTAAAACTGATAACATCGATTGATTTACGTTCGCCATTCGTACCGATAAAATTTATAAATCGAATAGAAAATTCCCGATCGTCACCAAAACATTCTTCATTCATTTAAAATCGAGAAGTTTTGATACAAGACCGGTTTTTGAGATGTCGTTGAAAATGCCGATTCGCGATAAAAGGTATACCGTTTATAGAAAAAAAAAACGTCTTCCGATGTCGTTGTCCGAATAATGACGATAAAATTCTTAGTAGTTTGTGGTAAAAAGTTAATATATTATGTGTTGTCTATGCCTTATACTATAGGAGCGGAGTCAAACATTTGTATGTTATTTATCTGAACTGTCACCTATATTTTGTCAAAAATGCATTTTCTTTTTTATAAATCTAATGAATAAAGATGATTTGTGCGAACTACGTACGCTTCTGCAGATACTAGAAGGTATTTTATTGGTAGGTAGGTGCTAGCCAAATATTTATAGCATTTAAATGCGCTAAAATTTTGTTTGCCAAAATTTTTAATTATGCTTTCTGATCTAAGATAACAAATGTACGATAGGTAGGGACCTAAGAATACAAAGTCATTCAGAACGGACACACATGTATAGTTGGCAGTAGCAACATGCTGCTGCACGATTTTCCTCTTTACAGACCTCTACGACTTTACGCAATAACAATATTTTCGTAACAAACCTGTTTAAATGAATAAACTCCGGCAATAAAACATTTAAATTATGAACAGTAGGCTCAAGGAAAAACACGGTTTTACCATTATTTTCCACTTTAAAACTTCCTGTTTTTGCACGAAAAGTGTTAATATAGTGGACTTACAAATATTTGCACGAAACTTGCAATTAATATTGCACGACGAGCTATTCATTTTCATGTAAATTGCATTCGATTAATTGCCAAGACAGTCTATTAATAACTAACACTGTGAGACATCTTTCATTACATCGTGGAGACCCAGTACCTGCAGGTAAACTAGAATCTAAGTTAGTTGTGACCATAAATCAGGTTTAGAATATACACCTGGTTTATTGAAAAATATGGCATCATGTTGTTGACAAATTGAAGGGTAGCTAAGTAAATCATAGTGGAAGCAGGGAGCTAGTATTAAAAGCGTGCTTAGATTTTCTGAGGGAGGAGAAGTTTTGCATAAGATGCTGGGCTATGAAAGAACATATTGGCAGTAGATAATTTGAACAGCAGATGTCATCAAAAGATTCTTTTAAGGTTGAATTTGTATTTCTGTGGAACACCAGAAGGTAACATTTTGAGGACATGAGGAAATAATGGACCATTTTTCAGCCTTTGAGCATAAAAAGCTGCATAGGACAGCGAAGAAAATATAATATCAGAAGAAAACCTGTAAAATGGTCGCGATGTTTGTTGTCACGCCCCAGCGCATCTTCAAAGGTAAATCTTTGCCCTCGAAATGTAGAAAACCTTTAGAACTTTTCAAATTCTACATTTTGAAGACTGTAATTTCCATAAGCTTCATAAACTCGTGTCCCTTATGCTCAAGTACCTACCAACCAAATTCGTGTTTTTGAATGGAGTATTACACACAACACGCGACCTAAAAGGTAACTTTTTAGACGTGCATAATTAAGAATTAAACATCAATCATAACAATAGTAATCAATAAAACATCAAACATCTGACATCACATCATTCCCCTTTGATACAACAACGTAACCGTCCAATAACCGCGACGATTAACAAACCTATTCGGTGCTTAATAACAAACAATCCAGCGTATACTAACCTGCACAATAAACCGACCAGTTGGTAGGAAGTCAATAAAATAATAGCGGACTCAGCCACAATAGTACGGAGAGCAGAGCAAACAATGATGCTCGTAAACAATCTTACTGTGGGTGCAGACTGGCGATTTTGCGACGCGACTAAATTGGTGTGACATTTTTTTTTTAGAGGGAACTGCGGGCAAGTCGTTTTTATTTGCTTTGCTTATCAACATTAACAGAATTGAAAAAAATAAGCTTTTCAGTAGGTATTCAAATCCTTTTTCATGGCAGAAGTGCACTTTTAGTAAGCTTTTTTGATCAAACTGACAATGCTTTCGAATAAAAATTAAGAATATTTGGAAGAAAGCTAAAATATTAAATTTATAACACTTTAAAAAAAAAGATGACTATTTAAAATACATGTACTTACTTATTGACTGCAACACATATACTTTAAATAGGGAATCACAGTTATTAACCAAAATTATGAGGTGCAAAGGCGCATCTGTGCAGGTGTTTGTTTTTTAATTTTTATTCGATTGCTTTCAATAAATTAGCTACGGCTAATTTATTGAAAGCAATCGAATAAAAATCCTTGCATTTGTGTAAGTTTTAATCATTAAATAAAAATATATCAGGTTTCAAGAGTTTCAACATTATTAGGATGCGCGAGAAATGCACTGAGGAGATTATAGATTCGTTTAGAAGCTCATGATTTATTGCTTAAATAAATTTTTAGAACATATATTTTAGTAAAATATTAAATTACAGATTAAAACCTACGCAGTGTTTTCTACTGTATTATGTCTTGAATTATTTTGTTTTGAATTATCTCGTAACTTAACGACTAATCGCAATAGCTAAAGTCAGAAAATTTTAACTCGCAAGTCGCAAGTCTGCGTGATTTGAAGTATGGATTGTGAACTTAATACCTTATACTTTGTGGAAGCTCATTGAAAATCAATGAAGTTTTACGATTACCAATATTACTGTCGGTTTATTCAATTATTATTGTTTACTTCTTAGGTTGTTTATTGCTTTTCGATGATTTATTTTATTAGACTATTACTTTATTATTCAATTTGTTCTTAGTTCAGACATGCAGTTATATGTAAATTATATAAATAATAATAAAATCTTATTTATGTCTCATTATAAATAACCAGTAGCAGTTTACATTCTAAAAGGTCCCATGCTTATCAGAACTTTTGTAAACACATTACAAAACCTTTAATGGTAATTTCTTTATTCTTGATTTTTAGGGTTCCGTAGCCAAATGGCAAAAACGGAACCCTTATAGATTCGTCATGTCTGTCTGTCTGTCTGTCTGTCCGTCTGTATGTCACAGCCACTTTTTGTCGAAAGTATAAGAGCTATCCTGTTGAAACTTGGCAGGTAGATGTATTATGTGAACCGCATTAGGATTTTCACACAAAAATAAAAATAAAACAAATTTTGGGGGTGCCCCCAATACTTAGAATTGAAACTCAATTTTTTTTTCACCAAACCCATACGTGTGGGGTATCTATGGATAGGTCTTTAAAAATTATATTGAGGTTACTAATATCATTTTTTTCTAAACTGAACAGTTCAACTTCTAAAGTAAGAGAATGATAAAACTAAAAAAATATAAATATAATGTAGACCTTAACAAAAACTTCCAACGAAAATTGGTTTGGGTGAGATACAATTAGCAGTTTTTGAGATATAGTAGGTACATTTTCAAAAACCGCAAATATAACTATGCCATTCCTACAAACACTATGAAAAACAAAGTTATTTTTATTGTTTGTGTACGAGTATATTGCTTACTAATCTCAATATAATTATATCCCTAATCTATGCTTGCTACTACGGAACCCTTCATGGGCGAGTCCAACTCGCACTTGGCCGGTTTTTTACATTTGTATTGCTTTTTAATAAAGTAAACATTTCACATACCCTCTTCAACAAACATACAATAATGTTTGTTGTCACACATAAATTCGATTGATATAATATTGTATTCGCAATGCAAACCCAGAACAAATAACCTTGAGAATATTCAACTGCGGTTACGAGGGATCGTGAAATATGGTGAACAAATAATAAAATCATCAAACATCCATATCGACATTTTAAAATTACAGTCGTGACTTTCATTCTAAGACGTTGAAAGCTTACGGCGATGTATTATTTAAAGCCGAGGCGCGAGTTCCATAAATCATTCGACTGTCTCTCACTACAATCGTATCGATAATATTTTAAAGAATAAAACGTTACAGAATAAGGACCTAATTGCGTACAGTACTGACAAAAAGTAAAGTAGAACGACACTTGAAGGGTTCAGCCAATTTCATGAAGTGTCTCACTAATTATAATCGCACCAAAACGGTGTATAATTAAACTTATTTGCCCGCTCTGGGAGCAATTAACATCAAAATTAGGTGGAACTGGTTGTCGCCATCATGAAGTTGTAAGAAATTGAGATTTTAAAAATCCTGTTCTCATTACTGATTCAGCGAAGTGCAAAAGCTGACGCGAAAACAATCGTTTATTAATAAAGGCGACCGCAAAACATCAATTCGACTCGGAATAAATCGGAAATGAAAATGACGATTGTCCTTATAGCGCATTAGGGGCACGTAGGATGCGTCCGTAAGCCGAAAAGCGGTAACTCAACAAATCCATGTTTGTAAAAAAGAGAGGGACGAGCCATGTAAAAATGCATTTCTCGTCATCAGAACAAAAATGAGATATAACATTAATAATAGTTTTTTTTTATATTCTCTGATAAAGATTATCTTTGTAAGCTCATAGAGGTGCCGGGGTCGCGGGACTAACGAACACCGTGAACCTGGAACGTAAAGGGCTATTGAAGGACAACGTGGATTTTAGTCAGTACAAGTCTGACAGTCCCTCCTGCCCTGACCTGGGTAGGAGGACTCATTTGATAATTTTAACAGGCCTAAAAAAAAAAAACAATAAAAGCTCATAGAGATATTCCAGGATATGACTGACAGCTATGAAAAACAAACTGATTTTAAGTTTTTTGAGATGTCACTTTTTGACTCACGAGGGCTTTAATAAGGGTCTGAACGGACCTCGTGAAAGTGAACAGTTCTTTCTCGAGTACCGGTAAGGTGACAGCACGGTACGGAATACGTTGATACTCTGTTTCTTACAGAGGCCTTATCCATGTGTTTTCAGAGGCCTTATCATGAGTTTTCAGTTATTCTGCTGTAAAGTAAACTGGAACTTTGACATTGTCAATTGACAAATTTCAAGGAAAAAATTAGTTCCTTCTTCGCACACCAGGGGCGCTGTTCCATTTTTCCATACAAGAAACGCTGTAAATACTAGGAAGACGCTGTAAACTAGTGAAAACTCCTGATAAGGTCTCAGTTATTGTGACGTAAAGTAAACTGGAACTTTGATATTTTCACAGACAAATTTCAAGGAAAAAATTTGTTCCTTCTTCGTACACCAGAGGCGCTGTTCCATTTTTCCATACAAGAAACGCTGTAAATACTGGAAAGACGCAGAGCCCTTATCACGAGTTTTCACTATTTTACTTTACAGCGTTTCTTGTATGGAAAAATGGAACAGCGCCTCTGGTGTACAAAGAAGGAACTAATTTTTTCATTAAAATTAAATTTCAAAGTTCCAGTTTATTTTACGTCACAATAAGTGAAAACTCATGATAAGGCCTCTATAAAGTAAAATAGTGAAAACTCGTAATAAGAGCCCATAACACGAGTGTAAATGGAACAGCACCTCTGGTGTACGAAGAAGGAACTAATTTTTTCATTGAAATTAAATGTCAAAGTTCCAGTTTACGTTACGTCACAATAAGTGAAAACTTATGATAAGGCCTAAGGGCTCTGGACGCTTTTGCAATTCTTAGTATTACTTACCTACTGTTTTTCCTGAATCTTTAAGCAGTAAAGGGGTTGCGGTTTGTAATGGCTGAGAAAAGTATCTTTGATTGCATTATCGTGGTTGTTATAGCCAATAACAACTTGCTTAAAATGTAAACATATAAATAAAGTTTTTACGAAGTAAATATAACATCTTTTTATAACAGCTAGCATACTATGAGTAGCTATTTACATTGCGAGAAGGCAAAACGTTACCTATTTACAGTTTGTTTTTTGTGATGCTATAAATTACATAAACATAATAAAAACATGGGTTATACCTGTTTCAAATGTGAGATTGCTTGACATGATACGTAAGCTCTAAATATTTAGCCGACATCCGGATAGTGGAGTACCTACAAATCTTGATTTAATCTAATAACGTTCCACAGGTTGCTATAACAAAACCACAGACTCAGATCTGGTTCGCTAAATTCCTTTAAAATATAAGAAGAGTTTTTTTTCAAATATTTTGAATTAAGTTACTGATTTAAAAGGAATTTTATCTGAAAACTGATAAAATTATTAATAAGCGTATCCTTTATTTTCCTCTCATTACAGCGCAACGAATTCCAACTCAACCCTGCGCCTGCAACCAAAAATCCGATATTCAATAATTGTTGTACGGGGTACGTAAGCTTAATGTCTTCATCAATAACTGATAATTTATGTACAGCACGATCGGTACAAGACGAAATTGCGGCCGCCGGCTCCCCTTTGTAATCAGTGCAGAATTATAAAGCCATTGCAACACCGCAGGGCCAGTTCTCCGTGTTATTATAAAAGTTATATCTCAATGAATGTACTGAATGATTGTGTTTTTAATCGAACGGAAATGTGGATGGAAAATACTCAAATATAAAGTACACAGTAGCATGTTTAACCAGTTCGTTTAAATGTGTTTTGTGGATACTTCTTTAAAACATAATAGGGATAACTAAAATTTACAGAAATAAAATAATCTAGCTAAGCATTTGGCGACTTTATTACGATCTTTACTCTCAGGATTTACTAGAAAAAGTAATCTGTCTCCATAGACCATTAAAAATCTCCTTAAAGTGCCAGTATTTCCACTAAGTGTTCTGACAGTTTTCAGATTAAAACTCAACCAGGTGAATTATTCTAAATCTCTTCTAAAAAATAAACCCAACAGGTCTTCAAAACAGTTTATTGTATAAGACATTGATAAATCATAACATAACGCGAACGAAACGCCTTAAAATAAACGCATTCAGCTTCTAAAGTATTTACACTGACGAACTTGATTGATGTCTATCATTAGCCAGTTGCTGCGTGGCTCTTGTTTACCGACGATAACACCAGTATTCGAACCTCTCGAAAATTTTCGGTGGCTATTTTGAACGAGCTCTTTTATTAGTTTTAAAAAAGGTCGTTTAGATTACAGCGGCGTTCGAGGGTTGGGTGGCTTATTGGCTTCTGAAATATTAGGTGGTGGGATTAATGGGACTCCCGAGAAATATTGTAGTTATTATGAAGTATCGCCCGCTATATATTTTCTTTGAGAAAAGTCGCGTTTACTTTTTTTGGATTCCTTTTGGCACAATGGAAAAGCTTGGGAGGAAAGCTTTTGTGAAGAATCAAGTACATATCACACCAAAGTTCTAGTTGATGAATAATATGAATTAATGGAATGCATTAAAACAAAGCTAATTAAAAAAGCTAATTGAAAGTGTTTTGCCATTAGTCCCAAACATAACAGATATTTCGTACTTAAATTCAATTCCCTATCTCACAAACGGGCATTGCTAATAACTAATTATAAACCTCAAAGGAACGACTAAATAAACATACTAATACCGATCGCGTTTAAATATAAGAGCTCTTACCCGTGACCTGACAATACTGGCGGTGCCTCCTACCTCCAGGTAGGCATCTAAATGTGTAGGTTATGCATACCGGTCCAGAAATAAAGCTAAACCGGGCCCGCCGTAATATCTTCATCAAGAGGTGTGTTCAATCGATTATACCGCTGTGCCTTATAAACCATACGTATAATGTAGTATACAACCTACTGAGAGGTATTGTGCCTTGTTTGATTTTTATTTGCCAACGCTACGCCTTGTAAAAGTGGTTACATTTTTTCGTATCTCAATTGAGAGGATCTGGATAATGGATCCTTTTACTGAATTAAGTACAGACTCGATTTCGGTGCCACTCATAATATTTAATGTAAACGTTGCTGCTCTCATGGGTACGATAAAGATGTCGCAATCGCACACAAGCATTAATTAATTCTCGGGTGTAAATCAAAGTTCTGTTTTTTATGACTTAATAATATGTTACAAACGTTAAATCTTGGTTCAATCAACTTTATTAAATTACTTTTTTAATGAATTCAGCATGAAAGTAATTCGTAGTAAGATGATATCTTTAATTTTTCATTACAGAAAATAAATGCGGAACAAATAATAATCAGAAACAGTAGTTTTGTTTGGATGACCACAAATTACATGTTTCACTTGTATCCGGTAGCGTACAAACACGCTGTTAGATTTAATTTTGCGTGCTAATAATTCATTTTGGAACATTTCATCAAATTATAATACAAGGTATCAAAATTAATATACAAAACGGTGCAAGCATTAATTTAAAAAAGATCCAGCAAACATTCAGAGCGTGTATAGCGAAAGCCTTTAATCAATGCGCTACGCGCAACCGCGAAGCGAATCGCCGACTTATGCGTCTTTTACTTTAGTATGTAGATGAGCTTAATTCGCTCGCATCCACTCTGAGTATGTTAAACACTCATCGGTGGTATTTTTAATGTGAAATCTCCTTCCAGATCCGGAGATAAACAGTAAAAATTACACCGTTTTAAAGCATTTCTCTCTCGGCCGCAGTTTGTCATTTAGCACACCCTTAATATCGATGCCAGTGCCAGATAGCCTCGTGTTTATGTCGCTTAAATTAAATTGCCTGTGTTGATTATTGTGACACTGCTTTTTGTATGTGTTGAAATTTATTTCACTCCATATTTTATGTAGAACGTGGTTAGCTTATGTTTTCTGGCCTTAACTTTGACGACAAGGTTTGAATAAAATTGACCGTTGGGTAAAATTTATTCTGGCACGACGTACTTGGCAAGTTAAGCGCCACCTTCACAAAATGACGTTGTCATAAAAATCAATATAAACACAATAACATTCTATAAGAGCGGCCACGATTTAGCTTAACGTCTTCATTAGGGTGCGCACGACCTCCCGATCGCAGACTTGCAGTGCAATTTTCGACTCGGCTCGATTCACAGTCGCGTCCATAATTTGCGTTGTTCGGGTCCCGATTTGTCGGTCGGCTCCGCAATTCTGAAAGCGTTTGCCCGACAATTTCCAAGAGGTCTTGTCGAGCAATTTTCGAACGCGAGCGATTGGTGCACTCGCGATATTCGAGGTGCCCGAGTCCCACGTCGTAATTGATGCTTGAGGCAGGTCGCAATTTTAAAATTTACCATGATTGAGTGTTCACCTTTTATTGCAGCGAAACTTAAAAGCTTTTAAATTTACGCACCATGCCAGTAATTTTGGTGAGAGATTCATTAAATTGTTGTTTAAAACAATGAATTCATCCGATACAGCCGCAGTCTTTTGTAATTCAATTTTGAAATATAAGTACATACCGATCCGGTTCCTCCTATCAATTATCGGGTCGATCATATCAGATTTAAAAAGGAAAAAGGCACAAAAAAATAATTTGCGGATGTAGCTAATCCAAATATTGTAGCTCTAGGCTGCACATCAGAGCCTACTCAAAAAGTTTTTTTACCCCGCCAAATTACGTTTTCTTTTCAAAATTGGCTGCGGCTAATGCTCTAATTATCTGTTCTATTCAACCGTCCCTCTAAAAAACGCCATAGTTTTCTATTAGCGTCACCTTTCCTTTTTTCAGAAAAGGCATAATTGTACAACCTGAGCCTGCGCATGGATCAGTACACAAAATGATTTATGATCTCTGGCTAGTTAATTGTATTTTTCTCCCAAAAAACATCGGGCATTATCTCCCGGCGGTCGACAGGTAACAAATCTTGCTTTTTAAATATTATTACTAATCGTATTCGATTTGGGAACGAGCTCGCTACGAATGCTTTATCACCACCTACTCGGCGTCCCGCGGCTCACGATTCTTTGGTCCCCCTAAACTTTATTCAAATGCGACACACATTCATCTATCTATCTCAGTCGCACGCGCCGCGATTAGTCGCCCTCAAAATATACCCGTCTCACACCTCACTAAAATAGACTGTGCCCAAGCGCAAAGTGTTCGTGTCAAACTTTTGTATAGAGTCGGATAATGGCTTACGAAATTTTTCCCCTACCGCGTGACTTTTTTTTACAGTCGAGCTTGTATACTGGGGTCGTGAAGTTGTGTAAAAACATTCTGGATCGGTTGATGCGGTGTTTTATCGTAGCATAGGTTTCGTGTAATGTCGGGCAGATGCCTTCTCCGTCCTATGTGAGCACAGAACACGACTCTGTTATAGTATGGACAACAGTGTCAGTTGTAAATAAGGATTTGTATAGGCCATACGTATCGTAGTAGTGTACGCGGTCGGATACGCGCCTAATAATTTAATACGAACTTAATCGTCCAAGTTCAAGATTATAGCAATTAATAATTGTTGTTTTTTTATTTATTTGTTGTGGTCCAACAAGAAACTTTGATGAATTTAATTCGTCTTGGTGTTTTTGATAGTGATATTGAAGATTATTTATTGATGTGATAGTGTCATCGATAATCCAATTAAGTGATCAGATCCAGATTTTATAAGGATTTATGTTGATTGTAAGTATCAATCGTATCAATCAAGTTTTACCTTTACTTTTTTTTGTTTTTTGAACTATATAAATTTTGCAAACTTAACTTTTTCTAATTATTTTTTGTTCGTTCCGATTATTCTTTAAGTTTATTTTTAAAGTTTGCTCTTTTTTAAACTATGAGTTTTTAAAACTTTTCTAGCTGGATACTGAATACTGAACTTTTCTATCTCTACGAGCTTAATTTTATTTATGTTTTTAAAATGTACTGTTTTAAACAACGTTTAAGTAATGCTAATGGCAACAAAAATATTTAACATGTTAGAAATACAAACATAGCGGCTTAACACAAACTCTTTAAAGACCGTCGAGCGGAATGCATCGCGATAAAAGATGTCATCCCGATCCTCAGACCTAAAAGCGAAACCAAACCATATTGATATCACCTTACCAATCGATAACAACCCTTATCTCGCGATGTCAAAGTTCAATATAGCTCACCCACATCGAAGGGGCGAATAACTTTTTTTATCAAAGGACCGAAACAAAAGTTCAGACCTACTCGTAGCTTTGGGAATTCATAAAATCAAACCTCCATCCAAAACGTTTTGTTATTCCCCGAAATCGTGCTCTTTTGTTTTTATCGAACATTTTTCATTATCATTTTAGTAAATTCTGGCGGAGTCACGCATCATGCTTTCGCTGAAAGCTTGTGCGAGAGTGCTCTATGTATGAACACTTATGTGCTTCGCTGTACTCTCAACAACAAAATAAAAGACGCTCACGATATTGCCAACACCTGTACTGAATTCTGCTTTTATCACTTAGGTATTTTTGTCAGCGACTTCCTTAGATAGCGAAGCTCTCACAGCCTCGAGGAAATGAAATTCTTATCGTGCTTCTGTAGAAAGAAGCTCACTCCTCTTATCCGCACAGGAAATATATCGGGGGAAGCAGAGCCGTCTGCAATATCCAACATCTGATTGCCAAAAGAAATCGCGGGGAAATCTCGGGATCCAACAAAATGTATCGCACCAAATATTTGGGGTGGAATTGAATAGATCAAATTGATTGTGGGGTTTTGTCGTAAATGGTAGCCAAAATATTTACTGGCGTCGTGTTATTGCCCCAGTCAATAAAAAGTTTGTCTAGTAGGTAACTGATGAGTTCGAAATGAAATGTTTTATTGATTAAAAGTAGTTGACTTTAATGGAATACGTTATCATGTGGACTAAATAAATGACGTGAAAATGCGAACACAAACAAGCACCGCGTTTATTATTGTCATGCAAAGTGACTCGATTACATACGAAATCACAGAATGCGTTCGAAATTTTTCAACAATGATGTCCCCTTTTTCATTCTGACGCTACAGAAAATTTACGATCGGTCCTCGCGACCGAGCATTTCGTGCCTGATGTTTCTAAAAATGTGTCAAACTTTTTACAAACTTCTTTCATTTAGCGTCGACCGGCCTTCCTCTTTAGCCTTGCAAGTTTTTATTTCTATTGTTTATTTTTTAGTCTCTATTGAAATGTCGCCAGGGCAAAGGATTCTGAGCAACACTGTAAAAACTGGGCACCCCGTGAGTAAATGAAATTTCTCTTTTTAAATGCCCTTTTGTACAAGTGCCTTTGGGATGTCACTTGTCTTTGTTCAATTTTTTTGAGATGAAATAAAACAATAAAGAAATCTTGGGGAACATTCGAACAAAAATTGTGTTAAAAGAATACTTGACTTTAAATTAAAAATAATACTTACGCCATAGAAACCTACAGAATACAGAGCTAGTCGATTTCATCAAAAGATCTATATTCAGATTTCAGACGTTGACTAATGTATCCATTTCGATTCCACGTTCTTCACGTGCAAACCTAATTTCCAGTGTTTCCCAAAACAGGAAGTTACCCAAATCGCTTCGGGATTCGATCACAAGCCTTTATTATTTGTTTCTTGTTTTATCAATATTCGCAGAGCTTTGCATAATCGGTTTATTCAGAATTTATAAAGTGTCCCCGATGATTTCTTTGGGCTCGGCGGTCGCAAAACCGGTCTCTGTGTTAGATGTTTTGGTCGTATCTTCAGGCCAACGTTTATGCCTGATTCTAATTCGAATATTATAAACTAAAGTGTCACATTTATGTGCATTCGCTGTTAATTTTGCAAAGGTAGGTGTGTTATTAGCATAATATTTAAATAATTCTAAATACGATTTATGTAAATCGTATTTAGAATCAATCTTCAGGTTTTGTTCTATCAAAAGACTTTTTGTCAAATTCCACTAACTATACTACTATATTCTATATATTATATACTACTATATTCTAGGAACAAGAACTAGGAGTACATCAGTTATCTGCCCGCGCAAATAGTAAGACTCAATTGAGAGGAACGAGACTGATTGTGAGCGTGGGTGATGGGCTAGCGAACTGTCACAACTTAAGCTCTATATTCGAAATTTCCATAGACTATTTAATATCCATAGTCTAGAAATCGCAATTAATATAATATTATACATCAATCTAAATCCCGTTCTTTTGTTTCTGACGGCTGCTTATGATAAGTCATCTTTAAGACTCGGACAGGCAAATCAGTCGTTGATTTGTCACAGATCGGGATCAACAAATGAGATAGCTTATTAATTTCCAGCGTTACTAATACACACGAATTAATACTTTCATTTAAATTGAAGACTAAAAAGATTCTACTGACTGTATTCAAGAATAAAATAGGTAAGCCCACCAGACATATTGGCAAAAAATTTGGTCGCATGTCCAAGTGATTTGAATTTAGGAAGAGACAATGATAGATGGTAACAAATTATAATTCAGAAGTGACGATAGACAGGATGGATGCGTAGAATTTTCAAACAGGTCTATACATTAATTTTAAAAAAAACTTGTAAAGGCACCAAAGAGAAAAACAAAAAGTTGAAGGCGCATTAGTAATAATTCATATGAACCAGTACTTGTGGGTAATAAATTACTTTTAACCTTGCAATTTAACTTGTTAATCTAATATTCAATGAGCTAACCACACATGGACAAGAAGCAAAGTTCACATGACGGAAAACGGAAAAGCTCGAATTTTTAATATTATTTACAACTAAAAGCAGCAAATCTATGATTTTATACAAATAATAATAAACTAATTGAATAATGGGTATAACTCAAGCCATTTTTGTTTTATTAAAAGTTTTGACTCATAGTAATAAACTTAGCGTTTGATTACTTCGTTGAATCATACTGAATACATAATGAATTTATCAATATATTAAAATCAATAGATTCAGTAGATATTGTAATAGATTGAACAGATAGGATAATTTATTTTCTTAGGTGGTATACAAGACAAGATAATCATCTTATTTGCTCTGCTACAGTAGAATTAACAACAAGATAAAATTTTAAAATTTTGAAAATGTTATTTTTCAAAAACAATCTACAATCTATATCATAATTCCTTACGATTCTTCGTGCGACATGAAATAACACAAACGTTATAAAACAAAATTAAATACAATTTTCAGTATTGCAGCGCTTACAAATAACAAGACCAGTAACCGAAAGTCGAACGTTATTATCCCGTCAGGAGTAAAGGAAATGGATAATAAACAATACAGCCCAGCCCTCTTTCATATGGCCAGGCCATGGCCTGAGGCTAAGCTGGTTATAGAAAACTGATACTGCAAGGTGAACACTCTAAAGGGCCATCACTTTCTTAGGGTCAAATTTTAATGGATTTTGCTACACTTTCTATTACCTGTTTAGCTTGATGTTCACTTAAAATTCCAATAACCATCCAATATGCACATCGTAAGTTAAGATTCATTTTAAATTATTGCTTTATAGGTAAACAGTTAGTACATTAGTTGCAATTTATTGATTTCTAAACTGTATATTGGCGATTTCAACATTTTCTTCAAGTCTAAGGAACATTGATGCTACATTTTTATTGAGCTTAATTAAGTTACACAATTAATTTGCGGAAAGCAGCTGAAAATTATACCAACCTTGCAATATTTAACAGGTTTTTAAAATTCTAGTTACATTAAATACTTTACTAAGCTATTAAAGAAATTCTCGGTTACATTTTAAATAGTGGTCGTTTTTTTACCTGCGTACACGCATCTGTGAGTACATAGTTTAAATTAATTTAGTAGAGTATCTTCTTTCCTTCCTTTTGTTGCCACACACCTGTTGTATATTTTATAGATAAGAAATTTACTAAGTAACTTTTTAATTATCTATTATTTTAAGCCCTAATTAGGCAACTACGCCCACTTCCCGTGAAAACATGAATATCCGAAGTAAATACCTCCGTGGATATAAGATTTTTTTTTCTTTTAGATTCTTTTGCTAGATAGTATTTTGTCTTTTATCATGAAATAGTAGTAGATTTATTAAATTAAATACTTCTGTTTCTAGTTTAGTAAAACTTGTTTTAGTCTTAATTATGTTTGGTAATAATCGGCGACAAAAATAATGATTTTTGAATATAACAATCTGTGGGAGACAAGAATAAAATATCTATCAATGATTCATAAATTGTCTGATAAAATAGATAAATAAAACTTCATTTACATAAGTATTGATGTTATCAGAAACAAATATTTAACATAATTCATCAATATTAAATGGATTTGATAAAAGATTGAAGCACAGATTCTTTTAGAATTACATACGTAGCAGTGTTAAATGATACTGTAAATTACATTAAATTGTCTCATTTTATTCAATTTAACGCATGTTAAGGCCTGTTTAAGTAAATATCTGATTAGACATCAGACACTGGCAGAGGCGTGCCAGTCAACTTTATGAGTTTATCTAGTAATAAAGAATATTGAATTATGGACAAACGAATGCCGGACACACGAAAATACATATCATAAAATAGACATGTCGAATTAGTGTCCATCACAAATGGAAAAACCGACTCCATACTCACAAACTTATGCTAATTACGAAACTTCCACATACCTACAACTTTATATTTTTTTAAAGACATCTGACCAAGGTGTTCATATTTCGGTGTTCGAATTTAAAAGCGCGTGGGCCGGCAAGAATTAGCCGGTGTGTAAAAAGATTTTAATCTGTCCCGAATGTGGGCAGTGACTTATAGTATTTTTTCTATTATAAATTTTGCTTTCCCAGTCTAATATATCAACTAATGAGGTTGGGACACCGACTGTCCAGGGAAACTCGGTGTTCTTAGGCACCTATACATAACCCGGAACGTAAATCAAAATGACACGGTGCGTTAGTTAATTAATAGGATTTCACGCTTTGAGCGCGGTCTTTAATTTAATAGGTAAGTTATATACGACTCCGTCAATTAAAATTTCATGGAATAGTTATTGTATAATAACATTTCGAGGCGGTGCTTCATAGATTTGCTTCTTGATATGCGGTAGTGGAAGCTAGGGAGAATACCTAAGTCGCATGCTACCTGGGTAGGAAAGCATGTATGGAATATAAGGAAGGGTGCACACAGGCGCGCCGGCCACAGCTGCCTGCCGCGTTAACTGACAGCTTTTAGATTAGGGCTCCCACCTCCCCGCGCTTCGCTCCTGAGCCCCTCCCAAATTGAGAGCTCCATGCCGCGCCGCCTAAATTAGTAACGGTTACCAAATTGCTTTTTAATTTCGTGTCCGTTATTAAGTAGATGTTTTTGGAGTAAATACGCTTTTTTGCTCTTGCCGTAATGATGAAATCGTTGGAGATTCCTTCACTTTTTTAATTCTTTTGCACGAAGCAACCGAGCTTTCGGCTTACGTTTTAACAAATTTATTATTATAATTGCATGTTCATTATATTCGTACAAACATTATGAACCAATAAAACAAAACGGGCTGAGTTCAATATTGAGTTACAAGTAACAAGAACAACGGGCGGACATTGAGAAATCTTTCATCTCATCTGTATCGATGCCCGGCAGTTATTCATTGTATGTGTGTTTTTTGTTTCGTTTTTTTTCGATGAACCGAGCCCCAGGGCGCGCCGGCCCCGGCCCTGCCCTAGTCGCGGGTTTCGTGGCCCAACCCTAATTTTAATGGCTGCTTACCTCGTCACATCCGGGTGACTAAATATGGAATACCATTTTTTTGCTTCTTGGTTTGTATTTGAGACACGTTAGGAACGTTCGGAAGTTAATCTAAATTAATTAATTGGCTTTGAGAACAGTGGTGGCCCAGGCCTCAACTTACGAGTAGTAGGTCGTGGGTTCGAACCCCGTCAGGCGCATTAAGTACTTTGTGTAATTTATTTCAACACAACTGCTCTCAAAACGGTGAAGGAAAACATCGTGAGGAAACCGGCATGTCCTAGAACCAAAAATTCGAAGACATGTGACATCTACCAATCCGCACTGGGCTCGCGTGGTAGATTACGGCCCACTCCCTCTCACAGAGAGGAGGCCTGTGTCCCAGCAGTGGGAACATTTATAGGCTGATGATGATGATGATGAATTAATTGGATTTAGTAGGCATGTGTAATTTTGCGTTTAATAACTCGTAGCTCTGAATATTATGCAGGGTTAACGCAACCCGCAGCGCTTATCTGCGTGTTGATTAGGAGGCGTATCTAATTGCGATAATTAAACTGCTATAAATCAATTACTTCTTAGTAATTTTGTAGAATTTATGTGTCTGAGGTAACTCGACAAGCATTCTGTTCCATAGGTTTTGTATTCTTGGAATAACACCTATAAAATATACCTACATTTGCGGCAGGAATTTTTTTTTGTGAAAGCCGTCGTACCTAACATATCAAATTCATTAATTTATTAAGATTAATGAAAGTACTCAACGCAATTTTTCAACAGCTTACATAACTTTTCACTTGTTGTAAAAAATTGCTACTTTAACTAATTAGGCATATCTTTTTAGTTTCAAGGTGCCTACATCGTTCGCCTTGGCAATAACTCTTCATATTTTAAATTGCACACCACCTACTTAGCTTTTTAACAATGATTCACTGATTTCATCATATATTCAGTAGCCTAATAGGTGTGTTTTAGCCAACCAGATCTATAATATAATTTAAACTACCTATCTGGTTCTATTCATTACAAGTTCCTAATCCAAATATAAAACGTATCAAGTCCAATTCTATTATTGAATAATCTAATACCTTTTCCCGCATAAATTAATTAATCCGAGTCAGATTGGATTCCTGTGTTCGAAGCGTATTAATACAAACTATAAGTCATCGGCGCTGCACTCGTGGAGTCGTGGCCAACCCTATCCCGCAAGCTGATGCATGAATTACGAGTGCGTCGGACGGGCCTGAGCGACCCCGCCGTGTCGGATCGACCGACGCTTTTTGTTATATTCAACCCGTAATTGCTGAAAAGTTTTCACGCCGTTGCGCTGGTCACGCGTATTTTATTACTATGAAATTGAATTATTTATGACGCAATGCCCGACAGAGCGACCATTGTGCGTTGTACATGTCCGCTGCTGAATTTTAATATTCGAATTATTATATTTTCACCGCTATAAAACGGAACTGGACCCGATTAGTATTATCCAAATCTGGTTAATACTCGTCACAAAATGACATATCAGCGCGGAGGCTTAATTGCGTCGCCCCTAAAGCCTTGTCCGAGATTTATGTATATCCAATCCCGGTCGCCTAATCCCGCTCCTGGCCGGGTCAATCCGACCCCGGAAAAGGTTTTCCCGGTTATTTTCCGTGGAACTTTTAATCCTGCCGAATACCGACATACATCATAGAGGATTAAGAGGTTTAAATTGGAAGTTACCGACGTCCGAAATAAATTTAAATCGGCTGGCAGTCGGTATTGTGATATCGGTGCCGATGCTAAATGGGAGCCAATTTTATCCCACAAGTAAATCTTCTAAAGAATGAACGTTTAGAAAAGTTGATATAAATATATGTATGGACCGATGTAATTAATGTATTCATACAAATCGGATAATATAGGATGCTTTACATAAAGAAAATGGAAATAATTATGTAGATTCGTTTGTTGAATTGTTTCAATATGAATTACAGTTTGATAAATCTTTTTTTCAGCTCCTTCGTAACATAAGTTTCATTGGTTAATCAAAAGTAGTAAAGTAAAATCTAACGAATAGCTTTGGTGTAGCTAATTACATTTTTTCTGTCATGTTGTTCGTTTTTCTTCTCATCAAAAACTTTCTTGAACTGCTTCACTGGATTCAAATTGCCAATTACTAATACCACGTTGGCATACCAATCGATATTCCCTTTTCTAATATGCAGCAGAAAAGTACCTCTACATACCTACATGTACAAATGGGACCAAATTAAAATGGGTATCAATAAGGGCCCCATAAATCATTTGAAAGCGTCTAGCTGGCAGAGGGCCCCTTTGGAGTGGACCTTTAGGGGACACCTGACCTGCCACAGTTGGGTCCTACGTCGCATATGGTAGACAGATAATATAGGAATCCAGTATTAATTTTTGCATCTGTTTTTTCTTTTGTATTATCTAGTTTTGTTACTGTGATAACACCATTCAATTATTCTTATTTAAGCTTACTGGGCAACACTGAGTTTTTGATGAAGTTTGGTTTACATGGCGTGTATTTTTCGCACATCCAAAAGAATTATAAAAAAAAACGATCTTATTTTTGCTTACGAATCACTCATTACTTCTGACATTAAGCCAAAAAACTCATAATAACAAACTTGATCATCTATCAATATTCAACTATTTGAATCGCTTGGCTGTTTGAAACGCTTGAATGAAATAGCCGCTCATTAAAACCAAAATACAGTGGCACGGAATAGCATGGATACTCTATTGGTAAACATCCAATTAACCCTTAGAAATGTAACAGTTGCATAGGTAACTCGATCCCTAACATGTAGGTACCACACAACATAGACACATACATTGTATACCTTATGCCATATACCCTCGTGGACAACACGGAATTGGGTACGTAAATCATTAATCAGCCGCGTCATTTGTTCGCGCCAAAATTATTAATGTCCGCACTGGCGCTGCGCTTACGTCGAGCTGCCTCTTTAAAACGCAGTTATTGCCTTATGTGCTGCTAACTTTGCAGTGTTGAATTAATACGAATAAAGTGATACGTTTTTTTAGGGTTAAAATAGCAGTTACGGTTATTGTATTTTTTTGTAGAAAAAAAGATTATTTACACACTTTACTTTTTTATTATTACTACAGTTACTAAGATATTCAAATTTTTGTATTCCTAAATTAATTAATTTAAATAACTGGAGTTTAGAAAAAACAACATGGCATTGTTATTATGTGATAATGTTGGTTTCTTATTTGCATACTACCTAGTTTAATTTAAATTAGATTTACTGATAAGAATTATTTAAAGAGTCAGTTTAGTTGTTTCCATTTTTTTCTTAAAAAGCCATTGTTAGGCTTCTTCATTAAAGCAAACATACTTGATAAATTATGTGGAAAAAAAACACATACTTAGTTTTACTTCTATTATTTAAAAACTAAGTGAATATTTGACAGCTTCATACGACATTTTATTAGTTATTGTGTGATATTAAATTATTATGTGAGAATTTTACGAAATTTTCCGCATACCGAATGATTTGTTATTATAAAGTGTTTATGTTTCACTCGCCAGACGTCAAAAGGTAGTACGAACAGTCGAACATGTTTCACCCTTCCTCAGTTACGAAGGGCTTTTCTAATAAACCCAGCTGACTTTCAAAGCCTACGAAAAAAACATTCAATAAAAAAATAAATTCGGCAGGTGTTAAACAAAAAATAACAAATAGATAAATAACTTCAAGCATACGGTATTCCATAATAAGATTTCACGGTCAACACTTCAAAACGCCGTAAGCTACTTAATAACAAAATCTAAAATTCAACCCATAAATTATCATGCATTGTCAAAAGAACAGCGGATACATAGAGACGAACTTTTCCAAAGTCGCCGTGGCTAATCAAGTGTAAACTTGGTACAAAGTTGGATGGCTGGAAAAGGGCGTAATTCAAGTTGGAAGGGTTGTAACCGCTGGAGGGCTGAGGGCCGGAGGCGCAATAAACTGTCGGAGGACTCCCTTGATTAATGGATGTGTAATTGTTCCCACATAATGTACAATAACTTGCATAGATAAAGGCTGCGCCGCTACGTCATTATGGATGCGGTATCCGAAATTGAAAGATTTTCTTATTTGACATATTTTTATATTAAAATTTTCTAGTTTCAAAAAAATCATTTTCGAACGCCAATGTCTCTAACGCAGAAGAACAGTTTGAATTGAAATTGTGAAAGAGATTACATATTTTGATCTGTTTAAAATTGCTAATAAGACAGATAGGACAATGAAGTGTCCTTTAAAAAAATGAAACAAATTTATGTTGTGTCAGTAAAGTCATCCCTCCAGCAAAAAGGTCGGTATTCACCAACACAACGAAACTGGAACACAAGGCTGCATAGTCCACAAATTGGAAACATTAATTTTTAGTCCCCTCTAATAGTCAACATTCCTCGACAGGACCCAAAGACCAATCCAAGGGTCGTGGGGCCCCGATGCTTTATAATGAACCCGGAGAATGTTCCACTAACTAATGTCTTTGTAATTGTCCTTGTATAGTAATGTATCTCTAGATTGCTAGGCATAAGAAATTCACTAACTATGTGGCTGTAACCGAATGGACGGATATTGCTTAATTTAATGGTGTGGAGATCACATTTTCAAGTTAGAATGTAAACTACTTATCGTCAGTTTGCCATATAAGGAATTGGTCAATAACTGGTATATTTCAATATTTGTGAAACTATTAATAGAATCTAATTTAGCATCACTGTATCGACAGCTTTACAATAAAATCCATTAAATCGACATCTGAATAAAAAATAATCGACATCTAATTATCATAATTTAATAATATCTACTAAATTCTTATTAGAATAAGTTCCGTTCCACACAAAATACTCTACTCGCAGCGTATTAAATTAAATTTATTATCAGGCGAATTAATCTCGGGCTAGGTCACGCATCTATTGTCTCCGTTCCGTTTAACGCACACTTAATTACATGTGGTCTAACGTGAACACCTTAGCTAAAGGTGAAGATTGCACTTATCTTCCTTTCCTAATTTAGCTAAAGATAAATAATTCAATTACCACACTGTGGGGCGGAATTACTGGGTGGGCGAGTAATTGAACTAATTACGTCAGTGCCTCTGTGTTATTAGTAATGAATTATTGATGTGCCGTAGCGTGTGATAAATGATCTTCGCTTGTTAACTAGACAATAATTATTTTTTTCTAGCATTCGTACGATGAATACAATTTTTATTGTCGTCTCATACACGTAGCTAGTCTGTTTATGGAATAGGTAGCCTTTTTGAATAATTGTATAGATGCCTCTTTACTTACCCCATGTGAACCGCCCATTAGAATTGGGAGTATTAATTTGAGCAATTAGTTCATCTATTCGCCGGCAGATGTCTCTGTTACGAGTTGTTGTGTTTTCGCGGCCAAACGCAGGAGAGCGCCACTTCCCGCCACAATAACTGTCGTGTTTTATTATTATTTTATTGCCGCGTTCAGTTATCAACGTTGTTTATTGACATTCTATTACAAAGCAGTAAATAAACAAGCGTGTAACCGCAATAAAAGTGCTCGTTCATCATCCGAGCGAGATTGAGACGATAGTGAAGCGACAAATGTCCCGTAGTTCAACAGTGTAGCGTTAGAGGGCGTGATTTATGTCAACATTGATGTTCGTTTATGGTTCAATTTGTTTTAATCGACGATTATGAGCGCATTAGTTTTTACGACGTATTAAAACTTGATTTTAATGGGCCACTCTTCAAATATTTACGTACAGCGGAGCTTTAATCTGAACTAATAAACTTATAAGGATTTATTGAAGTGTAGTGGAAGGATCAACTTCTTAATTTTAGTGTTGTAATACAATGAGTGGACCGTCGTGTGCCAAGTTGTATTTCAATGAGATTTAAAATTTGTTTATGATTATTATTTCAGTTGACTTTGTTATTACTTCGGGTTCTTTATTTTATGAGGCGCTTCGACTTGAGAAGCTGAAAAAACATTGAAATTAAACATCACATTGTTTTAAAAACTCAATTGGGCCTGCTAAATGACTGGACTAATTTATAGCATAGAACAAAGGGTAGCTATTTGATATCATTGCGCCTGTTGACTTTACCTAATTGCTTTTAGAAAAAAAAAAAAAAAAAAAAAGTATTTTAATGTGTTCTTTATCTAAACTAACTGATACAGATAACAGGCACCTATTTTTCTAATTTGGGATACGCAAGTAATATTTTACCACCAAAAAAACCAAAAAACCGGCCAAGTGCGAGTTGGACTCGCCCATGAAGGGTTCCGTAGTAGCAAGCCTAGATTAGGGATATAATTATATTGAGATTAGTAAATAATATACACGAACAATAAAAATAACTTTGTTTTTCATAGTTTTTGTATGAATGGCAAAGTTATATTTGCGGTTTTTGAAAATGTACTATATCTCAAAAACTGCTAACTGTATCTCATCCAAACCAATTTTCGTTGGAAGTTTTTGTTGAGGTCTACATTATATATATTTTTTTAGTATTATCATTCTCTTATTTTAGAAGTCACAGGACACACATTTTACCACTTTGGAAGTGTCTCTCGTGCAAACTGTTCAGTTTAGAAAAAAATGATATAAGTAACCTCAATATAATTTTTAAAGACCTATCCATTGATACTTACACGTATAGGTTTGGTGAAAAAACTGTTTTTGAATTTCAATTCTAAGTATGGGGGGCACCCCCAAAATTCGTTTTGTTTTTATTTTTGTGTGGAAATCCTAATGCCGTTCACATAATACATCTACCTACCAAGTTTCAACAGGATAGCTCTTATACTTTCGACAAAAAGTGGCTGTGACATACGGACGGACAGACAGACAGACATGAAGAATCTATGTATAAGGGTTCCGTTTTTGCCATTTGGCTACGGAACCCTAAAAAGATAGTGTGTACCCCACACTACATATAACATAACCCATTAAAAAAATACCTTCGTACCCCATTCGTCATGTTATCACTACTACGCACACTTAATAATAATACTGGCAAGGGTGACTGCGAGGTAGGTACCCCTAAAAATTAAAAATGGCCGCTGTCGGGCGCGGCTCGATTGGTGGCTATAACTCATTGGGGCTGCAGGGGTGCTAGTCATTTGTCTGTGTTCCACCCCCCGCCCGAGAAATGCTCACAAGATGGGGGATGCGAGTGTCATATTGTTTTATTGTGTTTAGGTAACTGTTTTAATGTTATTTTTTGGAGAAAAATATTCTTATTTTGATAGTTTTTCCGAAAGCAAAAACCAACTTTTTTTCGATTTTTTGATAACATTAGATGTTCTAGATTGACACTAATTACAAACTACTTAATGAATGTACTTGGTCATTATTTAATAATGTCTAAACATAAAATAAAATACCTTAAAACAATAAAATCACAGTAAATTCGAACTTGTAACTTAATCAATGTTGCAGTTTATTAAAGTTTCTGTTTAGGTTGTGTGGGGCAGTGAGAAATGTAAGAATTATTCACTTTCGAGCTGAAAGGAAGACTATCTATCCATGTCTTATAGATAGACAAACCATACTACTTCTTTGAAAGTTTAAAAATAGGTAGGTATTACAATTTACAATGTTAGAAAAATTCGTTCAATTACTTATACAATAGAAAAGTCAATCTATTTTTAACTCCTAATTTCCCTCGAACACGATATCTAATCTCATCTATCTACGAGTATGATTAGGAAAGGCAAATAAATATGCAAACCTGAAAATACTATTATTATTTAAAAACTTTATACAATCTATAGGTACAGGGTTATTTGCAAAACATTAATAACCTTTTATGGGCTGAAAGTACCTACAGTAGGTATACATTGTCAACGGAAAAAAAACACATTTTAAATACAAAAATACAAATATATTTGTTAAGTTATTTTTAGTATTAGTTAGTAATTTATTTATTTCTACGAATTATGATTGTATCGTAGAATAAAAATAAAACTAAGCAAGGAGAAAAAAAAAAAACAATTTAATGTGTGTGTGTGTGTGAGGGTGAAATAAAACACTTGATTTTTTTTTTCTTTCAAGGTTTGTTTACTGATAGTAAAAGTTGTTTATAATCACAAGTAGGTACCAACTTTGTTGGTATTGTATTAAAATCCCAGTAAAAATAGTCACGTATAGAGTATTACTTACCGACACAACTCATAAACGAAATGAAATTTAATACTATCGACTAAATATGTGGGAGCCATCAGATAAATACAAACTTAATTAGTTTCTTCGTGTTGCCTAAATGTAATTCTTATCTTTCTCTCTTTATAAATATACCGAGCTATAACTTAGAGGGACAGGTCTCACTGATTAGGTCTCCGTAATACTGGAAACTTACAAACTTATTACATCAATTGAAAAAGAAAAAAAATAGGTGAAGGTTGTTTATTTCCTAATTGAGTAGCACCAAAATAAGTTACCGTTTGATTTTGTCAACGGCAAAGATAAGTTTGTGGGTGAGGTTGCGTGTTCCAAGGCAGTATTGGAACCCACCTCACGCACTCTTCCGAAATTATTTTAATAAAACCAGGTTAGGTGAATGTTTTGATATTTTTCCTCAAAAAAATAAGGAAGGGAAATAAACGTGGAAATTACTTGACGTAGCTTGTGTTATTTTGGTATTACTTAGGTTATTTCTAGTTTGTTTCGTCGTGTAGGTACTATCTGAGCAATATTTTATAAAACATTTATAGAACTTTCTTATAAAATCGCCAAGTTTTCTGCTCCATAGTGAGAATGTTTTATTTATTCATTTAAGTACAGCAATTAACTTTTACATTACATATTAAAAAAGTACACACTAAAATATACTATCTAATTTATAAAATTAATACGAGTAGTATACAAACTTAAATAATGAAATACGCAAAAATAGAGGAAAATATATATACCTAGTTACAGTTTCCTGTAATGATGATCATCCTGTAACCGACAATAGTTTTGAATAAATATCGTCAAATTACGACATTTGAAAATGGGTTAATTAAAACTCAAACATAAGTTTGAGCAATACATACAATTGAATAAAGAAACAAAACAGATTTAGTCATATAATTAAATCATGTTTAAATTATTCGAACAGATAATTCAATTTCAAACCCTGTAAGCTAATTTATTTAAAAACCAGCAGAAATTAAATAGTTCGTACTGAATAACTAAAATTATAATTAAGTAGTCACTACGGTAGGTACCTACAAAAGTACAGGCGTGTACAACGTTACTAGCACAATATAATAATTGAATATTTGCAACCCTTATTAAGTCCAACAATGGTTGACCAAAAATAAATCAACAACAACAACTCTATCTTTGAAACAACAAAGCACTTGCATTCGCAACGATTATTATCTCTAAAACAAACTTAATGCATTTAAGGCTAGTAGCGACACGGTCTAGAGACATTTTACCACTTAGCAAACATAATTTCGCAATCATTTTAACCTTTAATCACATTTAAATAGAGCCCATTTTCGGATGGTCTAATCGCAAATTTCTTAATCGTAACCAGCCAATATCCTTTTGCGGTTGGTTTAGACCTTAAGTTTAAGGCCGTAGCGTCTGTTTTCGGTTGTGAAAGTAATACAAATGAATAGTAGAAGGACCAGTCGTGATCGAGGATCGTGATTGCGACACCGTACTGCGTGCCCTTTGAACACGGGTTCCGTAGCCGTGAAAAATCACTTGAACATATGCAAGCTGCCGGCCTGTCCCATGGCGACATTCTAATCCAGCGTAATGGTAGCACAGACATTTATTACGTGTTTATTCTTATAAATCTAAGTTTTATAGTCGTTTGGAATAAGGTAGACTTATGTTAGTTATTGTGTAAGACCGATAAATATCTCTGTTTTGGGGTTAGGGAAAATATGGAGTCATCATCTGCTTTGGAAGTGTCAGTGTGAACTGCGTTTAAAGCTTTATTGTAATCCATAGGCGAAAGCTGTAAATTTTATTTATTTATGACAACAAACTAGTCAAATTACTGGCTTCCTGATCCAAATAATAATAATAATAATATTCCACAACTATCACACAACGCCATCTAGTCCCAAGCTAAGCAGAGCTTGTGTTATGGGTACTAGACAACTGATAAACATACTTATATATTTCTAAATACATACATATTATAGATAAATTACACCCAGACACAGAACAAATGATCGTGCTCATCACACAAACATTTGTCCTAGGTGGGAATCGAACCCACGATCTCCGGCATAGCAGTCAGGGTCACTAACCACTAGACCAACAGGCCAGTAAAATAACTTTTATAGCAAAAAGACAAACACAAAAAAATTATTCTAGAATAATTTTCTTTTTTCTCAAGAACACTAATTCCAGATATCCACGCTCTAACTTTTTATTCTGCCTGTACTCCGCAAATGATCGTTTGGTTGAACACGCAAACACGCTGGCACCGTGAGCTGTGTCGAAAGAATTATTGCCCTATCTATCTCGATATCAGTTTCATGATACCTGCACGCTGTTAAGACAAATATCAGGCACGATTAAGTGCTTTTTAAAGTTAGAAGTCTGTTAAAAGTTTCGCTATTTAAAGAGACAGCTTGTAGGGCGATTTCTCTTTTGCATTTTAGTTTAAACATTTTTGAAAAATACTCTTACGTATTCGAATGTTCATCGAAATAGTGTGGGTAGCAGATCGATAAAACTATTCGTAAAATACGCTAACTGCGCGCGAAAGCTCTAATGTTCTCCACACGTGGGTTACGCATGATTCATTAAAGCTAGTACTATAATAACAATTATTACTTCGTAATATTAATAGCCGATGAAAAAATCGACTAATTATTTGTCGACTCATCGATACAATCGATACATGCGCGCGCGCATTTTGTTTAAAATTCGAACATCGACGCCGCCCGGTATGGCGCACAAGGGATCATAAAATATTATGGCTCTATTCTTTTCGATACGTGATAACTCCTGGATCAAGTGTTGAGTGAATGTTAATGTAGGGCTGTAGCTAATGTGACACCGATATGCTTCCGGGAAGTATCGATATGGTGTTTCCCAGGTTTGTTTTTGAAGTTTTCACAACACTTTCTTGTGATGCTTTTGACGTAGCACATCTGCTACGCAGTGTTCGAATTGCTACGCGACCACCTCGCGCCTGTCTGTAGCGATTTTGTTCAGTATTTTTTGGACTATAACTTACCAACATTGATGTTTTTTCCATATTTAAACAATAGACTTATAAACTTAATCTAACATATTAGTATTAGTACAAAATACAAATTTAAAAAATAATTTATAGGTATTTATTTAGTACAATTTTGTTATCTAACAAAACAATCATTCAAATATTAAATATAACGATAAAGGGTCATAAAACAATTTTACGACAAACATTTCAATCATCGACATCGAATTTTAATGATTAAAATGTCATAAACAGTTATACTTTATTATAGTTTAATTAATAGATTATTGACCTGATATAACGGGTCATAAATAATTCAGCTATAAATCTATTATTTATTTAAACAAATCATAATGCCGCATACATTTGTGCGTGTTTGTAATATATAATTTTTAGAGCACGTGTCATCTTTTTTAAAGAATTTTGGCATAGTAGTCTGTCGACGAAAAACTATAAAACTTTGTATTAGTATTCCGATACATTCTGTTTTATCTATTTACGACAATTTGGTCATGTCTGGAGCTTTTTTGTTGAGTGAAGTTTTGATTACACGTCATCAATATTTTTAAAGAATTTTGGTCTGTTTCAGATAGTCTCTTCATGTTATTTTTTTTTTGACTGAAAACTGAAACAATCATTAAAAATAAAAACAAGTTTTTTTTAATAAATAATTATGTAACCCTTGATAAACCAGTCGAATTTTACAAAAAGCCATCCATCTCAAAAACTGTTAATTCACCTTAAAAATTATCAGTTTCCGCTACATTACGAACAATGATGTGACATTTATGAAACATGGACTTATTTGGCTTATACATAGTGAAAATTTCCACATAAATCAGTATATTTTATTGGATAGTTTGAGCTTTCAGCGGTAGGCGTCACAAATCATTGAAACGCATCGCCCGCCAAACTGACGCGCAATGGCGCAGAAACTTTATGTATTGTGCGCACCTAGTTTTGATGTGTGGTGACGTTTGTTTTACATACTATTGTAGTTTTAAAAACTACATAAATCCATGCGAAGAGTTAGTCATATATTTTTGAGTTTTATGGGTTGCCTCTGAAGAACTGCATGAATGGTTCAATTCTGCATCTCTATAAACAGACTCAGCTTTATTCAGTCTCCTGCTGAAACTCAAACACTTTTTGGAAGTCCAAAGGCTAAAAGAATTTGAGAAAAGCTGCCCTCAGCCTGACTGGTCTTCAGACAGGTTGGTTCAGGACGGCTGTCCTCAACCTGCCTCAGCCAGTCTTTTCTAGACACTTTTGAGTGAACCAGTGCTGCAAATGTTTTTACATCTCTCATATTCGGTAAGTAGGTCCTTATTACCCCCAAATGGGCCTTGTATGTAACCAATTAGCGCTCCAGGGTAATAATGTAGCTAGAAAAGCCCTAGGGCGGTAAGTAATTTAAAAAAAAAACTCTTCACTCTTTCAAAAAGTTCGCGTACATCTAACCATCATACTGGCAATAGACATCATGCATTCAGCCCAATGACAAAAGAGGTCGCTTCGCTATTCAGCCTTGTCTTCGTATGAGTATAATAGTCATCAATTTTAAATATCGAACGGCGAACCTCAATTTCGTTCTTGAAAAAAAAAAATTTAAAAAAGATGAAAAAAGGCGGGAATAGAAAACTTTTACTTTAGGCACATCTCTCATATTCGGTAAGTAATAAAATGTTTTATTCTTGTAATGCCGGTTTTTTTCTACTTACCTCACAATCGAGATGTAAAGCAGAGTAGTTAGCTCGGGTGTAAGCATCAATTGCACCCTCGAACTATAGGCGCCCTCGCTGCGGTCGTGCACCTAAATATCTCGGGCTGCAATTGATGTCTTACAGCCCTTGGCTACTAATCTACTATTAATGCATCATTATAATTATATCATAATTCGAAGAGCAAACTTAACAAACAAAGAGCTTAAACAAAAACAGAAAGCTTGATTTAATTTTGATGCCCGAAACAAATATTCGTAAAATGAAATGATTCAACAAATAAGATGGATTTGGCTCTTAGTGACAATTTTTTTTTAATTATAGGTATACAAACCAAATAACAGTAGAAACAAGTCTAGATCTGATCACAAAACTCAAGCAATCAAAACATGATTTTGATTAACCAAAACAGTTCTTGTTTGCCAAACAGCAGTCTACCACATAATTATAATAATGTTCATTAAAATGCCAGCAGCCTATTCCAATGGACCACGATAAATGCCAATTAAATCGTAGATTAGATTAAATTCAACCGTAATGTCTGTCTCAAGACAATCAAATCCAATGCCTCGTTTGATACCGGAGGCAAGATTAATCAAGTACTGGACGCCAGTAATGACGAGAAATGTCCTTAATTCAATGTGGCAAATAATATGTGCTACAATGATTAATATTGTTTATCTTAATTAAAATAGCGGAGCTAGTGTATCAGTAGCGAAGTTGAATGACAGTGACAAGACGTGTGTCACAATTTAAATTTCGAATGAGAAAATTGATTAGATTTGAGAATTTATTAATGAAATGTGAGTGGGTCGGGGGACTTATACCATTACCGTAAACCAGGAACGTAAAGGGCTAATGAAGGACACCGTGGATTTTAGTCAGTACAAGTCTGACAGTCCCTCCCGCCCTGCCCTGGGTGGGAGGACTCATTAGATGATTTTACCACGCTAAAAAAAAAACAGTTGCTAAAATTAGGATACGATTGCATGTTTATTGATTCGTTTATTACACGATAAATTTCGCACTTTCACCTTAAACAAGGTTATTCTAATGCCATGATACTTTCACAAATTGTAAACGATCCCATGAGCTGCGCACCTAAAGCAAAAAAGTTCGTGTCAGGCATAAACATTTGCAAATTACATGAAAAGCAATCAATTTCAGCAGCACACTGCCCATCAATCCGAACACGGCATAAAATCTAAATCTGCGCGTGCACATGCATAGTTAATCATTCGTTAGCATAGCAATCTGCATGCGTAACGTACCCGCGATGTACACAGTAATTAATAATTTCGACACTCGCCGATTAACATTTAAATCAGAGTCGCATTCGGTCGGGATTGGTCGGGGTCGGTCGGGAGCCGTCGTGGCCGATCGACCGTGGTCGGGGGGTGAACACTGAAGTCTGACGGATTGATTTATATTTTGTTTATTCGGCAAACAAATGGCTTTGCCGCGTGCATGAGCATCGTCAGTATACGATGATTGCTGAGCCAGTTTTAGCTGGTAAACCGAGATCAACGATAAATAACGAACGATAGGCTTTCAAAAAGTTAAAAAAAAGTTTCAGCTTGCTTTACGAAAGCAGCGATAAACTGCAAAATAGTTTATATATCACCAAGAGGTGTAACAATACTGCGCATAATTCATACTCCACCATTTCTTGATGCAAAATTTTGCTAGAACGAACTTGAACTGTTTTTGTGCCAACTAAAAACGTAGAAAGAAATAGCAATTTACTAGAAATCTATTTTTTTTTTTGTTCTAAAGAACTAGGTACATTATTCTCATTCCCACTAAACTTGACGCTAGACGCATTGACAGTTAACAGTCAATTACCTACATGTGGGGTAAATGTACCGGTTGTAGTCTGCATTCAAAGCTTCTTTAAAAAATGCCTATGTAAATCTTATTGCGGTTAACAGAGTGTAAATGTGGCTAATCTATCACCATACAATTAGCCTGCGTCTAGACGCACACGTACATACCTTCGACTGGTTGAAAGATAAATAGTGGCTGACAGCTTACTGGCCAAACGCTTGCTTGATACTGATAACACTATCTGACAAATTACAGTTTACATTGTAGATACATTGCACACCGTATTTCGTACTTGTAATTTACCTAACGAATAAACTGCAGTTTTCTTTCTCGCAAACAAGTTTTATTTCTTAATAGCAGCCAGTTAATCATTTCGTCGTGTGAAGTTACGTTTAGTTTTAAAAATAAAAACTAGAACACTGCCAAAATTCCATTCTTATTAAGGTTAAAAACAGCTGGTATCCAGGCAATTACTTGGGTACTAATCCATAATTTTCCACTTAACAAGTTTGTAATGACATAAATAATTGCGCTTTTTACATCTGTAATAGGTTCTTTAAGGTGACCTTCTGTGGGTTCAACCCTTAATTGCGCGATAAAGGTATCGGAGCATGTCCTATAAATTACTGTAGGTAATTATGTTAATACTGTCACTATGGAGGTAGTTTTGCTGGCCGTCAATCGTGGGTCACGGCCTGTGGGCCGACGTTTCCCCGACGCTGCCCGTCATTGGGCCGCACGCCTCATAAACGAGACACCTTCTATTACCGTATGCATTAAGTCTAGGAATGTATTAGTGTTAATAGTAATTACTAGATGTAGTTCTGATTGTGATTTGCGCCAGAAAATTAATAATGTGTCTCGATCTCAATCTTCATCCCGATCTTTTTCTTTACACAATCAACGTCCGATTTTGCCAAATATGGTCTTAAAATGTTCAATCACAAGCAGCCATCTAAGAACACTGATCATGAATTAAACTGTAGCTCAGTTTAAATAACGATCAGTGTTCATTCATACAATCGATGTCATACAATATTAATTTCGGATAATTGGGACTAAAAAGCACATTGTCTCTAGATTAATTAATTTTCTGCATCTGTTTACCATTTTGTTACTGAAATACAGTTCGGTATTCGGCAAGAATGGAATAGATCATCCGAAGCGTCTCTATTCATCTATAAGTCAGCCCAGAGTCCACAGTTGGCTATAAAGCTCTTCCTCTTTCCGGCGACATGTCAGGCTTTGCTGCGACATCCTAGCAAGAACTTTATCTTACCTATATGCGCAGAAAATCAAATAGTACCTACAATAGAATTGGAAGGCTGTGAATCTGTGATCATAATTTGCTCTGTAATAAAGTGTTTACCCTGAAATTTCAGGGCTTCAGTTCCCCTGTTAGTTACCTTTGGACGGTATTTACTTACGTAAGTTAGAGCTTCTACAATCATGTTCATCGACTCTAAAATAATTATTTTATCTAAGTATGAATGCAAACCTGAAAACCTTTCAAAGGCCTTATCACGAGTTTTCACGTTTTTGTGACGTGGGGCAATTTCCCCACGTTAATTTGATGGAAAAATTAGGGCTTCGTTCGTACACTAGAAGCGCCTTTTCAATACAATTTACGTCATTATACTTCAAGTACGCTACACGGTAAAATACATAGAATTCATGGTAGAGCTTCAAATAGATATTTCAGTTGTCCTATTACATAAAATTGCTAGATATCAAATTCCCAGTTGTTTTGAACGCTTGCCTCATCGCCAACAAATATTCGCCCGCAAAAATTTCGCGACTTCAATTTCGCAATGTTTTCGCGACTATTTATTCCTGTCGACCGATGGGTGCACGTGTCTAGAGGCACGTAGGCCATTACTACGAGTTTAGCTAGTACATGGCTGGGCCATCCCACTAGAATACATACCTAGAAGGAAATGTAAATTCGCTTTCCGATTTTGTACTGCTAAACTTTATAATGAATCACTACTTTGGTATGTTAAGGATACAGGATTGAGCATACAAATTTTGACAGGTCCAAATAAGCACTGTCTGGCATTACCTAACTTATTTGTAGTTAAATACTTTTATTAAAGCCAACTTCATTGATTGATTACATTGTCTATGAAGACTTTTCAAAAGTCTAAAAATACGTTAAAACTTCATCGTCTCTTCAAATTTTGTTCTCACATTTTTGGTCTTTAAACAATCAAATCCCGCCAAATTAGGCCATCAAAACATCAAATGACGTCTACCAAACACACGTAACACGACAATTATTTCAAAATCGCGCAGAGGGCACACAATCACACATAACTCGTGTTCGACACGCGCTGCCCAACGTTTTTTCATCAATTTGTCCACCGCATTGATATGCGAAATGTAGTCGCGAATCGCACGTTGCATACATACGATTAAAAAATCGCCGCGGTAGGTGACCGGTGCGTATCCAGCTTTAATTTAATAGATTTAGCGTCACAACTCGACTCCTAATTGTCTAATTTGAAGCGAAAACAAGGTATGGTTTGACAGACGAATATATTACAGAGGTATGCAGAGGGACTTTCTTTTGGAGCGCTATATACAGTGGCGGGAATAACAAACAGTAACGCGACTTCTTGACATTGATATTGATTAGGCAAGATTTGATGAATTAGGTCTTGGCATACTTATATCGTAATTTGTAACCCTTGGCCAAGGCTTCAAGCTACCGTACTTATTACCGCCCAGACTTTTACAGGCTTTCAGTTATCCAACTACATAAACAAGCTATAACTAAAAAAATAAGGACAGAAATGTTTACAAAAAAAAATGGAAAAAAGAACATTCATAGAGCGTTAAAAACAATGACAAAATATTTAGTTTATGTTATAGGGTAAAATATGTAACAAATGCTATTAAAAAACATTGAATACAGCATTTTATCCTAGAGAACTATAATACCTATTTCTAATCATAAAACATATTATTATATAAGGTTGATACTGCAAGTTTGCTGAATGAGGCAGCTATCAAGTTGTTGTGTCTTTCAGTCTGAAGGAAAAGGAACTCCCCTTCCGTGGTTTCAGTCATTGACATTACAATTTGTATTTACGTTTCTAGTAACATTGCGTCACTTTAAAAAATAGAACGATACATTGTCAACATTTTTAAATTATTCACAACACTTAAGGGCAAAAAGTAATCAAGACACTATTGTTTAGCCGGCCTTGTGTCTAGGTGCAGCATTATTATTCGTAGACCGGCGACCATAAACTTGAAGGTATGTAGGCAAGGCATGTGGGTGGGCTATGCTAAACTGTCGATACTGCCAAACGTCGCCGGACGGTTACAGAATACCTATGCCAGGACCGCTGGAGGTCTCACAAAGAAAAGTTTTGATGCGGATGTATTGTTTTGGTTTGAATGAATTGGGGCGGGATAACGGTATGTCGGTTTCTTTGATTTCCCGTGGACTAACGGCGCCGGCGCCGCTGCCTTTCTATTTTCGATGATTTATGAGTGTCAACCGACAGATTAGTTCATCACGTCTGTTCTTACATCCATATAATTACAAGTATAAACAGCTATCTAAACATCAATCAGTTGATGCCGATGTCATATTTTTTTCAACTGACAGTGCGCTGCGAGGTCCACACGCCACCTGCATAACAAATGCAAGTCTCTAATTAGTTTTACGAGCCCTGTAAACAACTCAAGATATCAATCAACAAACTCAACACACGTACTCAAAATGATGACCGTCTGATTAACTTGATTGATAACTTTTCAGTAACTTTATAAGAAATTATTTTACTGTAGAACTGAGTAAGAGCATTCAATTTTTTCACAATTTATCATGACGAAGAATTCAAAATACGCAAATAAAACTAAAACAAACCATGTTCTCGCGGCACTAAAATAAAGACAAAAGACGACACCAATAAATTGTCGCTGAAAAGTAACCAAAGCATTATACAGTTGCATAACAGTACAGTTACAGTAAATAAAAAGAGGAAAAAGGAGCAAAACTGTGCACGAAACTGTGCGCTTTTAAATACGGACGACGTTGAGCGCGGGTAAGGCAAAGACATTTATGTTCACTAAACAAGTAGTAAAAGTCACTACTTGAGCGTTTTTATGGCACTCATAAATGTCAGATTGTGCGCCGGGGGTTTAGCAGGCCGGCCCGTGCGCGGGACGCCCGGAACCCGACCTACTGAATAAGGCATCCGATTTTACGAACCCGACCACCGATTCTTAATTGATTCTGTTCATTTCTCAATTTGTGTGTGTTTTTAATGTTTTCGTTTACACTCACTTGACGTTTACGACTGTCATTCGTTGTATAATAAAGCGATTTCTTTTCCTTTTTCAGGTAACCATTTCTGCTGCTTAACAGTCCATAAACAATAAGGCGTCATTAAATGGTAAGTTGACGGGCGGCATGGCGGCCCCGGGGAATGCTTAGGTGGCGCGTGAATGACGAGCGAGCACAACCAGATCGCGCCGACTCGCAATATTTAGCACAAAAGTTCACATAACAAGAGTTGCTACTGTAAAAGGAAACTTTATAGTCGAAGACAGACGTGAGAATAGGTCGCATTTCTCAGCAACGGGCCCCTATGCAAATTATTGCATCATTAAACACCTCGTTGCGAGCTTTCGTGTTAGATTGACGTTTGCTACACCAGCCAGTTGTCTCAAGTTTAAACACGATTTGTAAGACCGGATGCGTTTGACTGGCGTTAGTTTGTTCAATTATTGTAAAGAAAACGCGTTGTTCTTGCTGCGATTGACGGCTCTAGATAACGTGTTATAAATGTTTGGATGTTTTGCCAGCCATGTAGAGCGAGCATGCAAATTAAATCGCCGTAATAGTATTATGATTGAGACGACACACCCATCTTGTTGGATCAAGTCTTAATCATCCGTTACTAAGGAACTATAAATCGTATGTTTTATTGCGACAACACGTTGACTCATTTGCAGCTAAATTATTTTAAAGAGCTGCTTAAAATTAAAACGGTTGAGATAAAACGCTAAATAGCCAGTGTTTCAATATTCTGGTATGAAAATGTTGACAGCATCCGTCTACGAGCCGCGTATTTGCATAGTACGTGTTTACGACCAACTAGGGTTATCACTGTACTAAATAACTTTTTTACTGTAAACCATTTTGCTACTGGTGAAGTCGTAAAATGTATATCTCGATGAAGGCATAAGTGCGGCAGCGCAAATAAAATCTTTGAGTAAGTGGGTTATTTCAGTAACGACTGTTCGTTTTATGCTTTTCGTGTTTTCTGGACTTCTTGGGCTTAGAAAAACACGTGTGAAAAATTAGTGTCGGAAATAAATAAAGTTTTTTATCACTTGATTGACATATTTTTTAAGTGTAACAGTAAAACGAAGCACTCTCCGCGACGTAGTTCTTAGAATTTCAGCGGTTTAAGCAGGTTTATATCGACGGGTTCCGGGCTAATTGTATTAAGCGACACTCTGAGCGATATAGACTTTTATACATATTTGGAATCAGCGAATTTTTCTGCGTCATTTGAGCTGGGTTTGGTGACGATCGGAGCACTTTTTTGTCGCTTAATACAACCGCATTTTTTGGGCCCATTTTGGACTGCAATGAATGAAGCGACATAAAATATTGACAAATTTAGGAACTGTGTAATTAAGCTGACTACCAAATACCAGGCAGTCGTTTAAACGTTTTTTCCTGGAGCAACAATTTACAGGCAACGTACGTTAAAGCATTTAGCCTGACTTTATAAATATATAGAAATGTCGCTTCATACAATTAGCCTCTTTGTTAAATTCTTATCCAGTGTCGCGTAATACAATTAGCTTTACCTTGTAAATATACAAGAATGTCGTTTAATACATTTAGCCTCTTTGTGAAATTCATATCCAGTGTCAATCCATACATTTAGCTCTGTACATGAAATGTTAGATGTTGTCACTTCAACTATTTAGCTTGCAGTAGATAATGATGTGTCGGTCGCATGAACTATTTAGGATTTCAACAAAACATTTAAAGATTATGGTTAAATATAAAATCCTATTTGTTTTATTCCATATTTGATTTGCAGTGTCGTTTCAGTTATATCAAAAGTAAAGTTCTAGTACTTCAAACAGTTTAACTTAAACAGAATAAGAATAGAATACACATTAATACAATCAAAATTTTATATGGATTGACTATCATGACGATGGTTAAAACAATGATGTTGGCGCCATCGCGATAAAACGTGCGAGTTTAAATGCCCCCGCCAACATTCCAACGGTTGAGCGTAATAAAAACCAAGGTGATTCTACCAGTCTGCGATCAAAAATATTTTTAAAAAACATGCCTAAATAAAACAGTAACTGTTTTAGGTAGTCATTCCTACATGCCGTGGGGCGCCGGCTTAGAATTGCGTTCCCACAAATCATCCTATGGGTGTCGTAAGAGGCGACAAAGGGACAAACCGGAGGTCGGGCAGCAGCGTCCTCCGTGTACCTACTGCACATCCTCACTGCGATCGCCAACCCGCCTGCCAAGCGTGGCGATTTAAGGCAAATTACCCCCAAAATGACCGCACAAAAACTAGGCCCCCAGTCCCCGGCAGCTCCACTATCCCTGGCGCGGGTAGCGGTCAAGGTAACGGTGGAGCAGGGGGTGCTAAGAATCTCTGGAAGAGATCCGGCTACCCAACCCCACGACGACTGTCCCTGACACAACATACGCACAATGAGGACTGACGAAAAGATCTGCGAGCTGGAAGAGGAGCTGAGCAAGTTACACTGGGACATTATAGGGTTATGCGAAGTCCGTAGAGAGGGGGAGGATACCGTAACCCTGAAGTCTGGTAACTTGCTCTACTACCGGGAGGGTGACCAACAGTCCCAAGGTGGTGTTGGGTTTCTCGTTCACAAGTCCCTCGTAAACAACACAATAACCATCGACAGTGTGTCGAGTAGGGTGGTATACCTAATACTCAGAATATCCAAAACTTATTCGCTGAAGGTCATTCAGGTATACGCACCGACCTCGCCACACTCCGATGATGAAGTGGAGACTATGTATGAGGACATAAGTAGGGCCATACATAGTTCCAAAACCCACTTCACTGTTGTTATGGGAGACTTTAACGCAAAGTTGGGCAAGAAAAGCGGTGATGAGGTGAGAGTGGGGCAATTTGGGTATGGGCAACGGAACCCTAGGGGACAGAGGCTGGCCGACTTTCAGGAGAAAGAGGAACTCTTCATGATGAACTCTTTCTTCCAGAAGCCGCTTCACAGGAAATGGACCTGGCTTCATGACCGATAAGAAACGGATATTCAGTGATGTCTCTGTGATCACCAGGGTAAAAACCGGTAGCGATCACCGAATCGTAAGAGGCTCGCTGAATATCAATGTTAAACTTGAAAGGTCCAACCTGATGAAGTCTACGCTCCGACCTACTCGGTCCCATCCAACTCGAGCTCTCTAATCGCTTTGCTTGCCTTGAGAACTTAGTTTCAGTGGACGAGATCAACGACGGGCTAGTGGAAACTGTCCGCACGGTAGGGTTTAAGTTTTTTAGACCCTGCCGTAAAGAAAGACCTCAGAAATTTACCGAGCAAACCTTAAACCTCATGGCTGAACGACGCTTGCTACAGTTGCGGTCTTCCGATGACGCGAAGTCATATAGGCAGCTCAATAGACTTATATTTAAGTCCTTGCGACATGATCTGAGTCTCTTTAATACGAATCGTGTTACAGAGACCATACAGCGAAACCAAGGCTCCAAAGTGTTCGCAAAGGACAAGTCTATTGGGCAAAGTCGGATGACAAAGCTGTTACGGGAGGATGGTAGCATAGCGTCGACCAAAGTAGAGGTTTTTGACGAGATCGAGAGGTTCTATGGACAGTTATACACTTCGGTCGCAAAGCCCGTTGACAGCTTGGTAGGAGATCCAAGAGCCAAGCTGTCCCGACATTATGCCGAAGATATCCCGGACATCAGTCTGTACGAGATTAAGATGGCCCTGAAGCAGCTTAAGAACTCACGGCTTGACGGAATCACTTCAGAGCTTCTGAGAGCGGGTGGAACACCGGTATTTAAAGTCCTCCAGAAACTCTATAATTCCGTCCTGTCCGAGGGCAAAACGCCTCAAATGTTGAGCAGGGGTGAGGTGGTGTTGTTCTTCAAAAAAGGTGATAACAGCCTATTGAAGAACTACAGACCCATCACGCTTCTGAGTCATGTTTATAAGCTGTTTTCAAGGGTTATCACGAACCGTCTCGAACACTGACTTGATGACTTCCAGCCTCCCGAACAAGCCGGTTTTCGAAGACGCTATAAACCACATCTTCTTTATAACGCTGCGGCAAGTAATAAAGAAGACCGAAGAGTATAACTTGCCATTGTGCTTAGCGTTTGTGGACTATGAGAAAGCCTTCGATTCGGTGGAAACATGGGCGGTACTTGAGTCACTCCAGCGATACCGTATTGACTATCGGTACATCGAGGTGTTGAAGTGTTTGTATAATAACGCCACCATGTCGGTCCGAGTACAGGAGCAGAGCACGAAGGCGATTCCATTGAGAAGAGGCGTAAGACAGGGGGACGTTATCTCCCCGAAACTGTTTACCTACTGCCGCAATGGAAGACGCCTTCAAACTCGTGGAATGGCAAGGACTTGGCATCAACATCAACGGCGAATACATCACTCACCTTCGGTTTTCCGACGACATCGTAGTCATGGCAAAGTCGATGGAGGAACTCAGCATGATGCTCGATGGCCTCGACCGAGTTTCACAACGGGTGGGCTTGATAATAAACATGGACAAGACGAAAATTATGTCAAATGCCAATGTTGTGCCCACCCCAGTCTCTGTTGGAAACTCGGTACACGAAGTTGTTGACTCATATATCTATTTAGGACAAGTAGTCCAATTAGGTAGGTTCAACTTCGAGAAAGAGGTCAACCGCCGAATCCAACTCGGTTGTCAAGTCACCGATATAGCCCACCGGATTAGCAAGCTGAAGTAGCAATTGGCAGGCCATATTGCTCGCAGAGCAGATGGCCGATGGGGTCGAAAAGTGCTAGAGCGGAGACCGCGGACTAGCAAGCGCAGCGTAGGACGTCCACCAACGAGATGGACAGACGACCTTATAAAGGTCGCCGGAAGACGCTGGATGCAGGTTGCTTCCAACCGGTATATGTAAGCATTTTATTTTTGTATGTGATTATTTTTAAAAGAAGAGATCTCAAAAAAGAAGTTTTTATATACTTAAATGTTAAAGTTTAGGAATGAAGAAGAATGAGAATAATTATTTCAGGTAATAAGACTGTAGGCTACGTAATAAAAAGACTGTTTAACTTCTGATTCCTATAAAATTGTGATAAAACTTTAGTTGTTACCTTGGTAAGGTAAGAAGTTACTGCTGTTCCTAGGTGATTGTCATTTTAAATAAAAAACTTATCTTTAAACAATTTATAATGTGTTTTATTTCTCATTTCATGTACCTTTTAATTTATCAATGTTTTAACCGCCAATTTCTGCAAACTTCATTATTCAAGTATGATTACAAACAATTTATTAAAAAAAAATCAGTCGCATAAACTAATTAGCCGTACATTAATAAGTTTAAGATATGGTAGTTAAATCAATTAGCTTGGGTTTGAAATATGACCAACTCTTTGATTAAAGCACTTAGCTTAGAGCCATTATTTGCATGCCTAGGCGGTTAAGTCATTTAGCTTGGAACAAGAAATAATAAACCTAGGCGGTTCAGTCATTTAGCCTGGAATAAGAAACAATAATCATAGGCGGTTAAGTCATTTAGCCTGGAACAAAAAAAAGTAAAACATGGGTCATTTTGTATTAAGCGACATTTATCTTCGTTAAAAATAGGAATATTAGAAAAAAATAATAAACGAATTATGGGGAATATGTTATAAAAACAGTAATATCCGTCTTTTTAAAGAAATATTGCGATTTGCTAGAGTCTGGCCAACGAAAGCTGTCCACGCAAAAAAGCGGCAAATTTGAAAAAATCAAGGCATGACAACCCCGGCTACACACTGCTTAAACGGAGTTGATACTTATTATTATTCAAGACCATTAAGGGATATTATATTTGATGGAATAGTTACTTCTGACATAGTTAAGTAACAATAGTTAAATCGCCACAACACAGGGGTTAGGATAGGAGTCATAATCGAAATCCGATTCCAAGTACTCTACACCTGATACCTACTGTAAAGTTTTGTTTCCTCTTCTTCGCCGTTAATATAATATTACTTAAAAATAGAAAAACCGTAAAAAATATGTATTATTTAATTTTTGTATTTACAAAATAATAAAACATTTTTTCAAGTGCAAAAGTATCAAGATAGTTCACCAATATGAAAGTTCAATGATTTGTCAATTTTGACAGTCCAAAAATATTGCCATATCAAAAGTTTAGAAAATAGGTCGTGGACAGCTTTCGTTAGCCAGACTCTAAAGTTATTATTTTTTCTAAAAATCGAAACTTTAAACTGCTCTGGTGTAAAGTTTCAAAAATGTCGGTTAATACAAATAGCCCGGAACCCGTCGATATGAAATCACAACTTTCAACCACTGTCTCTTAATTAAATACAAGTTTTGATATTTTATGTCTTGAATTCGATTCCGAACGACGTATCGGTGTCATTTCTGCTTTACCACATGCTCTTTCAAATTTCTCGGCACACAGGAAGTCTCACCTGTACCAAAAAAACATGACAAGAATTTTAATGGTTTTACAAATTAGGAGCTCAATTTTCCCGTCAATAAAGAATGTAATTTATTACATTTCTTGTGCATTACGAGGCAACCCTACTGCCATATCCTAGGCAGTACACCTGCTAGCGGGCAGTGGACATGTGTATGGTGGGACGCTGACTTTTATTGACGCGGCCGTGTTTATTACTCGCTCCTGCCTTCTTCGGGCGAGCCTGGCGACAGTTTTGCCTCTTGGTGTACCGGGGTTGAAGGATAGTAACAGCGCGAGTGATTTTGCATCATAGTATTTTTAAAAGTAACTGTTTCACATAGATTCTTACTTCTCGTCCAATCGACAATTTAAGAAAAAAAATCGCATAAATATCTAGTCAAATTAGATTTGGCTAGAGCTTAGTTCCATCGAAGGCGTTGGTAGTTCTATCGGACAGAAACCTTTGGTCTCTAAGAAAATTGCATTTGAGAACGATGTTTAAAGCATGAGCCCTAAACTGATAGCCGAATTCTTTGTAACGAGGTTTGTGTTATTTAAAATCGAAAGTATCATTCGGAACTCGAATCTAAGTTTTTCTAAATGCATAAAAACGACATAGGTAGGATAGATTTCTGTGTTAAATAAATAAATAGTACACACCAATTTATTATTTAACTAACAAACCATCAGAAAAATAAATAATATCATGTTTCAGTTGACTGAACTCTTCACTGTATAATAATGTGCACATAAATAATAAAAATGCAAACAAAAACTTTATTATAATTTAGTAAAAATAAAACAAAAAGCGATGACGAATCAATTTAGGCTACCGCTTCCACTTATAACTTGGGTCATTTTGCAAAACTTCGTTTTATGGCTTTTGAATTACGTATGTTAAATAGAAATGAGGCATGGGAATATTCTACTAAGTTGCTTAGCGGGGCCGATGCAAAGGAATTTGATTGGAATTGAATTGAATTTGTTTTACATGAATTTCTCTGTGCAGTCTTACTTTATTACATCAATAAAATATTTTATTTTATTTCTTTTCCCTATTTTTTATGCCGAAATCGTAACTATTTTATTACTATTCAATTAAGAGCGGACGTGCAAGTAAAACTTGGTTTTATAGATGTTTAATGGCACATAAGCATATCAAGATCACGAGTTGTTTTTTCTTTTTACTTTCATTTGGTTTTATTAAGTTGTCTCATATTATGGAAACATCATAAAAGTTTTCACTGTCCAGGGTTTTTATTGACGTTCATGTCGTAAATTTTCTCCTAAATAATGTCTAACGCTAAAAACTTTCTACTGAATTTACTTTATCAATTGTCTTTAGGTACATCAGTCTGTATAATCTGTTTTGCCTCTCCCATTCTCCTCTCTTGATGAAAGTAGTTCACATCGTCCCTCCTGATGTTCTAGAAATTCCTCAAAAATATTCTGTTAAAAATCTATCGATTTCGAACTCGACCCTTTCATAAAGCTAATCATTCTGCCATAAAATAGGTGCGTATACGTTGAAAGCACCAATCGTAATGGCGCGAGAGGGCATGTCCGCGATCGTAGCGCCACGATAGCATTGTGCGGTGTGGTGCGCAAGAGTCGATCGCGACGCCGATTGCGAACGCCTGTCGCTTACGTGTCGCCTCCCGCCCGTATCTCAGACCGCATCGCACGCAAATTATAATCGATACCATTATTGTAATATCCGAGTGTAACATTCACACCACTATTGTTCCTTTTCTTTGGCGTAGTCTTAGCTCTTTGTTCGCGGCCGTCTGATGCTGTTACAGATCTATCTAAAAAGTCGAGTAACAGATACATTGTTCAATTATAGCTTTCAACTGTGTAATAGTAGCTAATTAACACGTGATTTATTAACACCTCTCAAATGTATTATTAATAAGATACTTGAAAGAGTTTCTCGTTTGATCTTTTTTGCGTATGTCGGTGTGTTAAAATTTTCTGAAAATTTTGTGTCGGGAATGAAGAAATATTCATAATTTCTTACACATGGCAATTAAAAGCGAAGATTGCAGTGTTTTGACGTGTTTTCGCGTAGTGTTTAAGTTTATTATCTTGTTTAATGATTTCGTGTGATCATTAACAAGGAGTTCTGACAGCCAGCGTGCCGTATCGGCAGAGACGTCCAATTTAAGTACCGACAAGGGGGCACGTAGTCAACATCGATGGTAAAAAGTTCATTCTGTTCCTGCAGTATTTATTTCGTTTCCAACTGTCCTTTCTGGTTTCACACTCCGACCAAATAATGTTTCGAATGTTCGTTTAATCGGAACATTTTCTCGTTCCGCACGAGTTATGACTTACGATAATTATTTTTTTTTTCAAAAGTAATGAGCTGTCAGCTCTTATAGTCATTACGACTTTTCGATTGTGTAATTGGATAATTTATTCGATCTTTATCTTTTCAATTAGCGTCGTGTCCAATGATGTGAAGTTTTAATATTCAGCTGACAAATTGTTGCCATTAATTTTTAATCAGTTTTTTTGTTATTTATTTGCTTCAATGTTGTATGCATCGTGAATAAGCGCGACTAGTGTATGACTTTATTATATATATATGAATTATAATTTAAAGGCGCTCAGTATTGTTTTAGATAAAATATCCCACTCCTGGCATGTTCACATAGAAGAAAAACAAATAGTATTCATATTCCTGTTTAATAACAATAAAAAACAAGCAATAAATAACATTATTGGTCACATTGAGCCCTGTCTCAAGATTAAAGACTTTAGAAACTATACTGTATCATTAAAACTTTTTGCAATCCCCACACAAATCAGCAAGAAAATCATCTTTATTAAATTTCGAAAATCTAAGCATAATATTACCTACTTCTTCAAATGATCAATGAGTATTGCATCTAAAGACAAAACGCCAGACTAAGATAGAACCTCTAATTTCGCTAAACAACACTTACAACCTCCATGCAACTTGTAGGCGCTCAAACTCCAATCCAGCCAGCAACAACCATACATTAATAAAAACAGATAAAATCCTCCTTTTTTATCCAGACACGGACTTTGGGCGTGTCCATGGTGGCAGTGTCCTCATAAATCACTGCACTTGCGAACATTGTTTCATCTCATAAATGCGATATAGTGCTGTCTTTATTTGCAGCTTGTACGATAGCAGGAGAGATCTCAATTCGCTTGGATCCAATCTTGAGTGAGGTGTATTGTGCGATATGGACTTGAAAGGTTTATTCTGGTGTTTGGTTCTTTGTGATGAATTTGATTTTTAGTGAAATATGCCTTTTTATAATAGTGATCTTAATAGAAGTACCTATTATAACTTCTACATAAACACGGTAGAAGTCCTCTAAACAATGTTTTGAAGTAAGCAATTCAAAACTGTTTTAGAGCTATCATTGTGCCCCAGGTTTGCATTCAAGGCATCACAGTACTATCCAGTATCCGGTTAAACAGCACACAACCTCTCCTAGTAAGACCTCAGAAAAGATATTCAAAGCAAAATATATCATCAAGTCCCGTAAAAAATTCTAACAGTTCAAAAATATGTGCCACTTGCAGCTAAGACATTGTTTTTTATTTACTTCAGTATTATCTTTAGCTTTACGATGGGGGTATAAACAAGGTGTTACAATTTTTATATTATTTTTCGTAAATATTTATTAATATTTCCGTTACCTGTCATTTTATAATGTACATTACGACTTTCACCAAAGTTCATGAAATTCAAGAGGTAATTCATTATCAATGTTTATTAGATTACATTAGGAAATGCCCTTTCGATAGTGGCGCTTCGTATTCGGTCAAGAAACTCATTAAATAGTTAGTTAACTTTCCAACAGCTGAAGAAACAGGTGAAAGTCCTATGCAAAACAGGGTCAATATGCTAAGGCATCACGCGAGACACAAACAGCTGTTACGTAAAACAGCGTATAACGGCTCTAAAGCTATAAATTGACGCAATATAAGGTCAGGGTCCCCATATAAACGTTCAGTGTTCGACGTTGGATGCACTACTCCGCAAAGTGGTCATTCGTTTCAAATAAATTACCATGTAATGGCGCGTTAATTTGCATACTCTACTCGACGATACAATTGTCTTGAAAAACAAAACACAACCTTAACTCGAACGTCTAAGCCACGTTTTCCTTTACACGGACGATTTCATTCAAAAGCTTATTCGATGGTGGCGCCACAGCGGTAAAGCTCGGAACTACGAGCTTTCACAAAAGTTCATGCACCATCCCAGAGATGGCGCTATAGTCGCGGGGTAAAATGGTTCCAGTTTTAGCCGCGTTCGGGTAGCTACGGGGGTTGAAGCTGTTCGTGTTTGAAGCTAGAGGGTGGTTTTGTCGCTCTAAAATGTTACGGGGTTAAACGTATAGATGGCGCTACAGCGGTTCGTGGGAACTTTGTGAACTTTTTGGAGCTTTCGTTACCACGTGCGAACTTGTTAGCAAGATGGATGAATGGTTTTACTAATGCTTGCTGTGAAAGTTTGGTTGGTAATTTGTGAATATTCAAACTAATAAAAAACATGATTAAACTTCCATTTTAATTTTTTAGTGTTTTAAAGTTTTGGAAATTTAACTTGTTAAATAAAGAGGCATCACACTGAAGCGTATACATTGATGATATAACTATAATTTACTAGATTGATTTAACAAAGAAGCATTTTAAGCCTTGGTTGCTATTTGTGAAATAAAGCTCGGAAATAAATAGCATTAAATTCTTTAGAGTAGATAAACATTGATGAGAAAACAATAAATTAAGAGATTTGATATAACAAAGAAGCTAAAACAGATATTTAAGGCTTATTAATTATTAATGAAAATGAAAAGTGAAATCTTTAAACCTTTAATACTATAATCCTACTAGCAGTTCGCCCGCGACTTCGTCTGCGCGTATTTCGAGCTTTTTATCTGTGAATTTCTACCCCCGGCCACCCTCCTTATGGGATACTTTCGGAAAATCTAAATCAATATCCAACAAAAATTCTATCAACCCAAAAACAACCCCTCAGGGGTTAAAATTTCGCAAAATCCTGCCTGAGGTAGCACCTACGTCCTAAAACAAACCCATAAGCAAAATTTGAGACTCCTAACTATCAAGAACAAAGTCGCGTCTTAGTGAGCATCTTTTTTTTAGCGTGTTAAATTCATCAAATGAGTCATCTCACCCAGGGCAGGGTAGGAGGGACTGTCAGATTTGTACTGAAGCTTCGGTGTCCTTCAATAGCCCTTTACGTTTCAGGGTCACGGTATTCGTTAGTCCCGCGTCCCCGGCAGGCTTTGGCCCTATTAGGGGAGGCCCCGTCATTGTGCTGACACTCTGTGAGGCGCGCGTGGAACATAACGCTCCATCGACCCGGGCATGGTCCATGGTCGGACAGTGAGTCGCCCATTACTCGCCGTCCACATGCCCACGCCTACGGTGGCTGGAGATCGTCTTGCAACGTCCGTCGCAGTGGGCGTCTACCATTGCCAAGCTGCCTGTAAGGCGGATGCTGTCCTCTCCCTCACGCGTCCCGCCTCCTCCTAGCTAGCATGCCTGCCGCGATTGCGGCGTGCCCGAAAGTATGCGATGGCCGCGACCTAAAAATCTATATGGATATTTTGAGACTCCCAGCATTTGTAATAACGAAGTTTCATGCAAACTATCAACCCCAAAAACATTCTCATAGGGATACATTTTCAGAAAATCCCGCCCTCGGCAGCATCTACGTCCTAAAAAGAATCCCTATGCAAAATTTGAAACTTCTACCTCTCAACCCCAAAACAACCCTTTAGGGGGTGAATTTCGTAAGATTCCATCTTAGTGAGCATTAAAGTCCTAAACATAACCCCCATGCATTTGAAACTCCTAGTGCTTGTAGTAACAAAGTTCCATACAAACTATCAAGCCCAAACACAACCCTTAGGGGTCGAATAACGCAAAATCCCGCTTTAGTGAGTAATTAATTCCTAAAAAGAAACCATTATGCAAAATTTTGAGACACCTAACCATCAAAGCCAAAACAACCCCTTCGGGGTCGTATTTCACAAATCCCGTCTTAAGCAGTACGTACGTCTTAAAAAGAAACCCCATGCTAAATTTGAAACTCCTAGTACTTGTAGTAACAAAGTTTCCTACAAACTATCAACCCCAACAACAACCTTTAGAGGTGACGCAAAATCCGGTTTTAGTGAGCACCTACGTCCTTAAAAGAATCCCCATGCAAAATTTGAGACCTCTATCTATCATCACCAAAAATAACCCCTTAGGGGTCGAATATCGCAACATCCCGTCTAAGTGAGCATCTAACTCCTAAAAATATGCCCCATGCAAAATTTGAGACTCCTAGCACTTATAATAACGAAGTTTCAAACAAACTATCAACACCAAAAACAACCCCTTAGGGGTCGAATTTCTAAAAACCCCTATCGTAAGTAGCACCTACTTCCTAAAAAGAACCCGCATTCAAAATTTAAAACTCCTAGTACTTGTAGTAACAAAGTTTCATACAAACTGTCAACCCCAAAAACAACCCCTTAGGGGCGTAATATCGCAAAATCCCTTCTTAGCGAGTACCTACGTCCTAAAAAGAACCTATATGCAAAATTTTAAACCCCTAGCACTGGTAGTTTCCGAGATTTCGTGTCCTATGAGTGAGTGACCTTTTGCTTTTATATATATAGATTTATTTCAAAGAGTTTTGTTTACATACAAACTATTGTCGCACCTTTCCATGGAGTACTGGCACACTACTAGTTTTATGAAGCAAAAACTTTTTCAAAAAGCCTCTTTAGTGCAATTTCTAACAATGAAAAGTGAAAGTGCAAATTTCTATGCAAATTTCAAATCGCACAAAAGTACCTGCTTCTGTGTTTTGTTGTGAATTGACAGTATTGTAAAGGTGACAATAATAAGTTGTAAATCTAATGTTTGACCCAATTTCAGACTTCTTTTGTAGTCATTTTGTTTCTGCAATTGTTTTGACTTACCTGTTATTGGGAGCTGTTGAAGTACTTTGATCTTTTGTGCAACTGACTTCCTTTTGACGGTTTCAAAACTGTCATTTTGTTAGATTTGGTGAGTTAGCTGATGTTGTTAGCGTTGAAAATGTAGGTCGAACAGATTAAATTTAGTTTTTTTTTTCGATCTTGCGTTATAGCCTCGGCATCTTGAAGAGTCTTCAACTATCGTCACTGCTCTCATAGTGTTGAAGGATGACGTCATGTAGAATTTGACATTTCTTAGAACGAAAAATTTGCTGTCTTGGGACATCCAGCAACAACCACTGGGCTTGTGTGAAGGATGACCTTTTCAATTGGTTCTCGGTACTTCTATGTAGGATGGCTGGAACGTCTGTTACTATAACCTTTGCAATGCGGTTAGGTACAGCCTTGTAACACACGAAACTTACAAGTCCTACACTATTAAGTTCAGAACAATTTCAAAATCCAAACAGGAGCTTTAATTAACTGAAAATTATTCTAAAATCTTACACCCTCCGAAACACAGCAGCCGAGAAATTTAGATGTCTCATGCACTAAGCAAACATATATGATTTATATCCAAACACGGGGTCCGATGACGTTTCCACGCCATAAATCGCAGCCCTCAAGGCGAGCGGACATATCGGGTGCTTTATGAAGAGCACAGACTCGACGACAGCACGGATACGACCAGCGTACCTAGCCGGGTATAAATTGGTACACGCGCCGGTCACAGGCCGGTACACCCGGGTATGCCAGGGTATAAATCTGGCACATCCGGCCGGCTACCGCGCCGGTAGTGGCGACGATTATTCACCCAATATCGAGTTTTGGCTTCACTAGCTAGCTTTCTAATCTTCGCTTTCGTCGAACTGGATTTATGTCGGACGCTATAAACGTTTTCTGTATTTTTAAGGCTCACCCAATGCAGATTTCGATTTCAGTTTCTGCTTAAACTACATGAAATACGACCGAATCATTTTCACGCGACAGCGTCCCTAATTCAGTGTGTCCATCCATTAATTTCCATTACGAAACAAGAGAAAAAGTTAGTTTAATTTCTCGTACTTATCCTCTCGCGACTTTGATAACATTTCGCTTAGTTACATTTATAACAAAGAAAATGCCGAACAACTTTCTTAGCCGGGAGAACCTACCAAATTATGACGTAACTACTAAAAGCTTTGGCATCGACTTCTAGCGCGGGGCCCTAAATCAACGTCCATACTCATTAGGGCGCGTTCGGGAATCCTCGGAGTAAACAACACGCTGCCCTTCGACTGTCGTTCGTCTAGACGTGACCCAGCTCACCTAGCTTTGCCTTTTTTCCACCGGCCAAATCCCCGAATCACACACGGCTAATACGCGACCGTTCGCAATAAATCAACTCGCCATTTTTGTTTTCAACGCACCGATAACTCTTTTGTCATAGGGTGATGTAGTAGTACGAGTAGGTAGGGGTCCGATGGAGTTATTTATATTGTCGTATTTTCCTTGGTGGAAGAAAATTTCCTTTCTGTTTGCTTCATGGGTCAGTGATCAGATTCGTTCGGCGGTGCCTGCTGCTGATGGCTGCGGCTAACAAGCATAAGGATGTAAGTGAAACATCTCGTAATTGCTGGAGCAATTAAATGTACACTCGCTTATCTTTAAGACCTATCACGGCTTGAACAAAGCGCCGGAAAATTACTTCCCTACTCGTAATCTCCTTTACAAGCAATTATTATAAATGGTATGGCATTATCAACGTTAAAAACTGCAATTAATCTATTAAATCGTTATTAAACTGTTGCAGCAAGGTATTTATTGGAAATTACCGTATCATTAAGTTGGAACGCAATTTAAATTATATTTGCACAGGCGATCAAATGTACTTATTATTAGATCTACGACTGATTGATTACATAGGTCTATCGACTACATTCCATTTATGATTGACTGGGTAAAAAGAGATAAGATCTAACTTAACTTGCGTCTGTGCATCATAATTATGAATTGCTTGAATATTTTAAAATTCAAGTCTTCTTTTGTTCACATTTTGTCGGTCACTACACCTGAAAAGTGAAAAAACACATTATTTACAATCCAATGAATCTGAACCTAAAACTGAAAACACTTGTTAGCAATTTGGAGTGTCTCCCTTTTTCGCCGGGAGCGTTGGCACCCCACGACTCCTAGTTTGCAGGCTCGCTCCCTACAAGAGAAATAATTGTTTATTTTCAACAGCCACGCACTTAAGTCCACTGTGAACTAACGACTATGTACTGTGGTCACCCCACTAACTAAAATCGTGATAAACTTAATTATGGAATTTCATGAATTTTGTTTTCTTTAGAATCTACACGTTTCACGTCATGATAGTTATTTTTAAATATAAGTAATGGAAATTCTTTAACTATTCCTTGAAGCGAGATTACATAAAAGTAAACTCACGTCGTTTTCCCGCGAGTGTAGGCAGAAACAGAAACTATGGAATGTCACCTGCATCAATTTCATATTCCTTTTTCTTCATTTAAGTATTACCACTTCCGTGGTATAGCGGAATTGGGTCTATTTTAAGAATAAGTAAGTTTATGGGAGAGTTGTTTGATCAGTAGTTATAGTATAATCCCACATTTTTTAACAAATGAATAAAATATTCATAGGATTTAACAAATAGTTCGTTTAACTACTAATCAAACAACGCGCCCGAACTGTCGAAGTATTCAAAAACTGATTTTGGCTAGTTAACTAATTTTCTCTTGTATAACCACAGTCAATAGGACTAATAAAGCTAATCGAAATTTAATATTCCTACGTTACGTAATTATTGATTTATTTCGACATCATGATTTGAATCCTTATTTATAGAAAGGGTCTGAAGTAGGAAAGTCCTGAAGTACCTGCAGAGGCTCTAGCATGAGTTTTCACATTTTTTGTGACGTAAATTAAACGGGTTTGACGTTAATTTGATACATCAAATTAGTTTTTGAATTTTCCATCGGGGGGCATGGCAGTGCCCCAGCCAAAGTCGAGCGCAAAGCAAACACTGCCGTACCATCCTTTACTGGAACCATTTCGCCGCATTTTCAGGCACCTATTTGAGAACCTCTGGATAAGACCAAAACGCAGAATTTTTTTTCATCCAGTAAGCTGTAATCACATACTTATACGTAAAATTCAAAATTTTAATTCTGTAGCCCATTCAGTTCCAAAGTTAAGCAAAAACAAAGTTTCGCATTTACGACAGACACTCACTCATGATCATCAAAATAGAACTAGTACTTCCCATAAACTCAAAGAGCTGAAATTTGGTACGAGTTAGGGTTTAATGGCCGCATAAAGGGAAAACTATAAAAACTAGGATAATCGAAGATCTGGAGTACTTGGTGACCCTGATTAGAAAACATAAGAGCCCAACGAAACTATTAGAGATCGACATAAATACCGCCTTTACAAAAAATATTCAACTTGGTGGGCCGCTTCATTTGACGTCAAAAATAAAAGATTTAAAAAAAAACCACGTTTCTACAAAAAGAAGTGAAATCCCACCAAAAACATTCTGTAAAAAATTAGCCCAAGTCTCGATAGAGCTGCTTATTTATCTTTAAAAAGTAATGAAATCTAGACGAAGTCGTGTCAAGTCTAAGGTTCCTTACTGCGATTTCTTTATTATTATAGTTAATGTTGTGTGACTTGGCTGTTGGTTAGTGGGTACAAGTCAAGATTGGTGCAATGGTGTCATGGAGCTCCTGGTTTTATACCGTTGTGTACCCTTCAACGGCCAACTCTCACAACATACTTCAAGTACGAAGTGCGGCCAAATATGTCGATTTCGTGCTAGGGCCTCAGATCACCTTTCTGCCTTTGAGAATAATTATGATTATTATAGTAAAAAGTTCAGTCAAAATGAAAATGCTTTTATTAAACAAATCTCTACACAGAAGCTTTTGAATATTTAGTATTCTTGTGCACATCGCTTGCTTCGCACATCCTCTCCCGTTGCATCCTGCACCCTACTTTAATACCAAACATTCCAGATTTAAAACAATCTTCCCGCTGCAAAAATGCGTTTACATACCGAACGCAATCAACGACAATACTAAACTTTTTTTTTGCACCATAGACAGTAGCGACATAAATAACAGGGACATAGCGGGAAGCATAGACTATAGAATGGCAAATGTCGGTGCTCACTCGCGACCATTGTAGCGTGGCGCGGAGGCGTTACGAATCAATGGAGGGAATTATCGGCACTGCGACTGGAGTGGAGATGACGTATGTGGAAAAATATGGGACCAATCATCTTATTAGTGTTAGAATGATCCTATGTGTTGGAGATGACGTCTCGTGTTTTTTGTGTGACTCCTTTTAAAAAAATATGACGCCATATTTTCTTGCAGATACCAGAAGGTACTCCACACCATCTTAACGGGATCGGTTTTAGATCTGGAAAAATGAATCAGAGACTATAAAGAGTTTGGTTAAGCATCACAGATAAAAAGAAAAATAATGCTGGCATAACGTTAATATTTTGAGCAAGCGACATGTTAATTAAATCATGCAATTATGTTTTGAACTATGGTCAACATTTTTGGATGGATAATGTGTCTTTTTAGGGTTCCGTAGCCAAATGGCAAAAACGGAACCCTTATAGATTCGTCATGTCTGTCTGTCTGTCTGTCCGTGTATGTCACAGCCACTTTTTGTCGAAAGTATAAGAGCTATCCTGTTGAAACTTGGAAGAAAGATGTATTATGTGAACCGCATTAGGATTTTCACACAAAAATCAAAACAAAACAAATTTTGGGGGTGCCCCCCATACTTAGAATTGAAACTCAAAAAAAAAATTTTCACCAAACCCATACGTGTGGGGTATCTATGAATAGGTCTTTAAAAATGATATTGAGGTTACTAACATCATTTTTTTCTAAACTGAACAGTTTGCGCGAGAGACACTTCCAAAGTGGTAAAAAGTGTGTCGGCCCCCCCCGTAACTTCTAAAATAAGAGAATGATAAAACTAAAAAAAAATATATAATGTAGACCTCAACCAAAACTACCAACGAAAATTGGTTTGGATGAGATACAGTTAGCAGTTTTTGAGATATAGTACATTTTCAAAAACCGCAAATATAACTTTGCCATTCATACAAATACTATGAAAAACAAAGTTATTTTTATTGTTTGTGTATATTACTTACTAATCTCAATATAATTATATCTCTAATCTATGCTTGCTGCTACGGAACCCTTCATGGGCGAGTCCAACTCGCACTTGGCCGGTTTTTTCCATCTTTTACTTACGACCTTGCTGTGATAAAATGCACTGAGGCTACTTTCAGACAGGCCTAAAAGCTTAGCTCTCTTATAAACTTCTTCTCATCACAGTACCAGGTTTCTGAACAGTTTGCTTGTCTTATGGTCAAGCTTTTGTTTAACGTAATTTTGAGCTCCAGTCACATCATTGAAACGACGAGAGTCCAAAGCAAGCAGTAAATTTGTGAGCCGGTTAAAGTTGATGAGCCTGAAAAAGTGTAATTGAAAATGATAATAATAAGTTTAACCAACTCTATTAATATTTCTTCTTCCAGACTTAACCTTTATAGTGATTTACAGACAAACAAACATACAATATCCAAGGACATCTCCATAGTCAATCTTGTGCCAGATTAGTTCGTCCCACGCAGCGTATCGGTTGAAGAGGTAAATGAAATGCTATCCGGAGGGGAAAAGTTAAATTACTGAATTTGAGGGTCAAAGAAATAAGTCTTCCGTAGACAGACACGCCTATTGAGTTGTCTATTGATTTAAAATGTGTTGTTTTGTTTATGGTAACGTATACATAGAACTTACTTTATGTGCATAGCTTTGAAAGCGAAAGGACACAAAATTGAAAGGGAATTGTTACCGAAATGTAAACAGTATGCTGTCATCATCATTATTTCGGCCAAGAATATTCACTGTTGGCTATTGCCATAACAACAGGTCCTTCAAAATATTCAAAGCTCATTCTGTTGTCAGGCTTGTAGGTAGTTTCTTCAATTGAATTTTTGATTTGCACTAAACTACAATACAAAATACATGCTTAGTCAAGAAAATGATCGTTAATGTATTTTTCAGAACTGTCTAGTTATTCCAAAAGCTTTGCCTGTTATATGACAGCCCTGTAAAGTTGAATTGGCATTTTTAAAACTTTTTCTCTTTTGTGTTTTACTTCCCTGTGCCTATTCGATGAGTAGTCAATATAAACACCCCTTCATAATACAACACCATGTAAACAAATCTTATCTTTATTGCAATTCTGATAAAATTCATTTTCATTTTTCACATTATTTCTTTGGTTTTTCCGCGCATAAGTGGTCAATTCTAAATTTATGGGAATCGAGCTTACTAATCCCTTGGGGATTCCCTGCTCTATTTCTAAATTGTACTATATTGTTGTAGTAAGGGCGGAGTCAAAATAATTCTTTCCCTGTCTCATTATACTAAGTAGAACATAAACCAACTGTTTTGTTTTTAAAATGAAGTTATTAAGTAATTGAAGCAATAAAATTCACGATATGAACGCTCAAAATGAGACATTTGACAAATATACCGCATTTACCCAAAAACTCTAAATTGGGGTAGGGTCGTAGTAATGACCCCGTTTACTGTTATCTATGGCGATCACTACCACAGACCCTAAATTGCCGCCAAATTTAAAATTCGAACATCATAATCTAACTTCTTGAGGACGAATTAAAAAAAGACCGGGAAACTTTTTTATTGCGTGCGTACGTTTGATAGCATGTTTTATTTATTGGTGATTATAGTCCAAAATTGTTTGTGTTGTGATTCTGGGAATTGGAACATCTGCCGGTGTCTGGAAGCGGCTCGCGCGCATTTGAAATTTTGAAAAAGGCTCGACGCCAGAGCAACAGATGCGACATGGATTCCAAAAAGCAGATGTTTATTAAATACCCTCATAGATTAAAGTGGGGAGTGCTTTTGTTTTTTCATTTCTTACATTGGACAATATTGTGCCTTAACTGGTTTGACCCTTTGTGTTGATATGCGGGCAAGATAACATGATAATTGGTTTCGTCGTCTTTTGTACTGATGTACGATATGAAAATTGCTAATAATTGTGCTTATTACTTTGCATTGCGTGTTGAATGATGAAAACGTTTTTTGCCTAATCGATTATTACGAATAAGGTGTTCAATATCCTGACCGAAGTTAAATAAAAAGTGGATGTAACTGGATACAAAGGGTATTTGTAGAATTGCAATAAAAACTGGATCGGCGGAATAAATACTCGATATCTCATTGCCTGGCTAAAATTTTTCGACCTGCGTTCAAATTGCAATTTGTAAATACCTCTTTTTTTCTAAAAAACGGGATATTATTTAATAGCAAAATAATTTTAAACATATTTTGCATTATTTGGATAATTCCAGAATTCCTATTACACAACACAAGCTAGAAACTAAATCTAGTTTACTACTAGGTTAACAATATCAGGACACACTAATTTGATAAAATTATAACTAATTCTGGGAAATCCAGTGATTTTTTTATTTTATCACCTGTAAGTGGGCTAATATTGTATTATTTATAGTTGTAAACTAATGACAAGTACAATCACACACAAAGAGCTTAATATTAATCAATGAAAACTAAACTGAGTCCAACCAATATACCATTAATTCTTACACACAATCACAACGTTCTTAATCAAAAAAACGTTGAAATTAACACAAAAACAACGGTTTTAGAACGTTATTCCCGTAACGAAGGTGAAATTTCACGGCCAATTTTTATATGATTCGTGGAGTTGGCACTGGTTTAATCTAAACTACGATTTAACTGTCGCTTGACATGCAACTGCGTGGTAGGGAATTAGATAAAAGTTTTGAAACTATTCCATAGAAACATTTACGGAATGGGGAAGGTAAAGAAATAGATGGATTAATAAAACATTTTGCGTAAATAATGATGCATGGTGGGTGAATAATTTTGGGTGGTTTTGTAATGTCGTGAAGTTTTACCCCTTTTGTATTTAGACTACAGCCTACTACGTACTCAGAAGAAATATATCGTCAAAGTACCATCGGAGAAGAAACATTTTATATTCATGAGCAATTTTATGGCTAGATTAGTCTGTCTTTGAAGTTCAGCTTAGTCAATTCTGAGTAGACATAATTATCATACAGACTGATGCAGAAGTAGGTAAGTAAATATTTTTGCGAAAGCCTGTAAGTATTCAAATTATTTCAGTTATTGTTTTGATAACTATAAGTACCTATTTTACCTCCAGTGTATTTTTTTCTCAAAATAGTACTCCTACCCTGGTGCTCTCTTACTGACAAAATCATCCCGTTCCTTCCAACGTCCTTTATTCCGGGGACTCGGTAACCTGCTCAGACAGTCCCGCAATACTGGCAGACACCTTCAATGTTGGGTTATGCAATGAAAAAAAATCGAAAGCTTACACATACTCGTAGCTCCTGCAAGCATTTCGGAAAATACTACACAATACTGTATCGCAGTATCAACTTCCAATGCTCCCACTGCGCATTTTTCGTCTACTATGACGTCATCTAACATGGCACACTACACTCCAGTCCACACAAAAGAGGCCACGGGCGATTCCGGCCTCGCCCCACTACCTCGGATATAATATTTATGAGGGGTACATTTTCACTCTATAATTACGTATCGATTCGTCCGTCCGTGTGACGCCCAAATATTATTCATACGACCTCTTCAATTACTATTACGTAGGAGGACGGCAAGCCGTTATTTTTGTTTAGAATTTTTTTCTGTACTTGTTTTGATTGGTTTTCTGGCAGTTGTGATGGGTTAAATATGATTATGAGTAGCTGTTAGTCGCGGTTTCACCCGCTGCTCGTCCGTCTCCTTCTATTCGTATCGTGATATATAGCCTGAACCTTTCTTCGATAAATGGAGTATTCAACACGAAAATATTTTTTGTTTAAACCTAAATCAATTATTCCTGAGATTTAGCATGTTCATTGTTTAATTTCAAACAAACAAGCTTTATAATATTAGAATAGAAAGTTACTTATTATATGTATATTATATGTTTTTGTAATGTTCCTATAGAGGCGGCTTTATTAACTCTGTCACCAAAAACCTGGGTGGCCACATCGTCACAAAAATTATTAATTAAAATACTAAAAGATAATACATTTTTTGGCACAGGCCGCAGAAACTCACAAGATTAAAAGCGAAATAAAAATAAAATCTAAACAAGAATGATAACAATGCGTGAAAAAAAATAACTACGTGTATCTGATTACTCGATTTTTCAGTATGCCACACTGAAACCCAGAATAACATCATGAAAAATGGATTTAGAAAATAAAAGAATTTCATAACATAATACTGATTTGTTATTCATTTAACCCTTGAAAACTAACCTTGGTCTAGTCTGCGTCTATTTTGAGATTTTCCGCTCACGTCACACGTTTTTATACAACCTTATTCATTACAACGTATACAAATTACTATAGGCCATTGTTTTGACAAGACAAGAGTGATACATGGAGATAGCCTTTTCATATTCAAGTAAAAGCCTTAAAAAAGTAATCAGAATAAGTGGCCACTATTAATTACAACCTTTATTAATTAAATGGCCGTCAGGAATTTGCGTGTGGCATGCCGCGGCCTAGTGCGGGCATTTTTAAATAAAGTTCCATGCTCACACAAAAGAGGATGTAGGTTACACAAAAACTGCTACCAATAAAAAGATCAATTCACAAAGATAATAAGCAAAAGTGAAAGCGTACACGTGATTGTGGAGTCCCGTTGGCATCGTACCTGTTGCAGTCTTATTTACGACCCAAAACAAACGCTTTATCTCGCCCCGTCCATATAATGCGACCATTAAACGCTCCACACCGATCCATTTACGACTTCTTGCATAACACCCTTTTGTTTATAAACAAAAAGATTTCAAGGTCCGCGCTACCTTGCGATTTTAAAGTCGCAATTGAATTTAGTGACCGTTTTTCGGCCGTCCGGTGAACTTGCTCGTCCTCGTGTGTCGAGACGACCAACTGTAATTTCGTTTTAATAAAATGATAAAGCCGACGATTAAAATTCAGTGGACACGCGCGTCATTACCAGCTGATCGATATATTGCGGTATTTAAATTGTGGTAGTGGAGTGGTCATAAACGCGGATGGGTTGTAAATAAACAATAAATTATGTAACGTATCGCTTAGGGCCGATAACCCGCGATTCCTTTTCACATCTATCTAAAGTTTACAAGCCTTATTATGTTTACGATCCGCCAAGTGATAAACGAAGATGAATTAATTTGACGTATTATTAATTAATTATAATTATGTGAGTTTTATGAGTGGTGTTGACGGATACATTGTGAAACAATGCTGGAGTGATGATTAATGGATTTAAAGGTAACAAATTAAATTTCTCGTATCTGTTAATCTAATTTATTATTATTATCCTTTAGACAAATTGGCTGCACCAAACACTATTAATTGAAAGTCTGTGCCAATTCTAACCAATTAATTCGCCAGCAATTAATCTTGATTTTAACAATATTCTACAAATCTCAAATGCAAAGTCTCGACTGCAGCATCCAATCGCTTTCAAAGCGCGAAGTAAAAGTAAAAAAAAGACAAAAAAGTGGTTCTAATGTGGGGAATGGCGGCTGAAACGCACCGGGAGGGGCGAGCGGGGCGGAGCGGACACAAAAAACTAATAATAACAGTGTGTGTCACCCCATCACTGTGGAGTGTGGTGTCCCATTCCTGCGTCACCCGACGTCACTCGTGTGAACTTTGTATGCCATTTTGGATCGAGACGCTTTTGGGAGCGAGTTTAATAATAGCGCAATACTATTTGTATGTATTTAGATCGTGGGTAGGTATTGCGAACCGTCTGTCTCTCGGACGTCTGCTAATTAAATATTTTAGTTTTGCAAGAAATAATTGTGTTTATTCTGTCTCTGGGAAGCTGTTTAATTGGATAAGTTGTGTACGCTAACTTTGCATAGACTTGAAGTGTTTTGTAGTACAATGTAAATCCGATCAAAATCACAAAGTCGCAGCTCTAAAAGATTTTTATAACCCGTGTAAATCGTGGTAGGTATTACAGATCAGCCATTTTTAAATCCGATCACGTTTTCTTTAAGACAGAAGGAATTTCAATCACTGTAATAAAGTAACAGTTCTAAAACTCAAGACCACCGTCATTGCCAAACAAACGGTCCACGTTCTATTAATCTCTCGCATACACGAGTAGGTAACATTTTTCTCAGCGGATTTAAATCTCCGTTCACCTATCATTACGAGGGCGAAACTAATCCAGCGTGTAATCTTACGTAATTATAACATGGCGGGGCTAGTGTAAGTCACGAATCCTGCTATCTAGGCATGAGGCGAGACTTTTAAAACTTTGCTCCTATGTATATGTTGAGATATGTATATAGATACCGTGGCCGGAATCTGATTATCATCGCGGACGGAGTAAAGTTGCGGACACATGAGTAGACTTGCGCGATAAAGTTTTTGACAGAGACTTTGGAACGTCGTGGAACGTTACACGTTCTTGTGTCCAGAAACGTTCCTCTTTTGTTTTTGAATAAGTTGTGGTTTTATTTACTTAGTAACTAGTAAGCTAGTAAGTAATCTTTGGTCTATTATATTCGAACGTAATGGCATTTTTGTATGTGTGTTAACACGATAGTGGCAGGTAATTTGTTTAAAACATCTTCACGAAACTACTTTTAATAAGTTATATGATTTAATTTCTCATCAAAACTCATTTAAGGTTTCATTGGCGAATTAGGTGCAAGTGTAGAAAAACAGCTTGAAATGACACTTATGATGAATATTTTAGCTTTTACAATGACCACTTGCTACGGCATAGCACGTCTATGAATCTTTTCATATCCAAACTATATTTTTTTTCAAGAAAACCTCCTAATTTGGCACAGTCATACACACGAATTTCAGAAGCGTAAACATCGCGGTCCGTGCTTCCGAAGCACATATCACCATTGTGTCCCTTGCCTTACATTAAGACCGTGAGTTTAACCGGCTGATAATCCGGGATGTAAACACGCGAAACACGATCGCCTCCCGAAGCCCGCCACCGTCGCTTGCTACGTCAAATAATACACTAATATTTATTTATTTATCTACATTGAATTTTGCCCTAATAAGGCCAGGCTAGTGAGGGGACAGCATCTTTGAGTAAATCATACCGAGCGTTACTTTTATATGAATGCGAATGTCAAACGTTCTTTGCTGTATATCATTTAACCATTTTAGATGTTGCCTACTGATCATTCTAAAAACATGCTTTCAAAATTACTAACGGTTCCTCCATTGCTGTTTAACGGTTGATCGTTAAAATTAATAAACATACTTATCTTAAAAATAGACTCCACATTCATAATGTTTGAGGATGTATTTAAAAAATTCTTAAAAAGAGACGAACATCTATTTATAACTGCCAATATAACTGCATGCAATAAATTAAAATGCTATTACTAAAATTAAGATGCAAAAACTTTATCGGATCCATTTATTGGCATTTCATCAACGTCAAGCTGAGATGTGTGATGGTCGACAATATAAGAATTACGATCAATTTTCCCCATCTTGTGGGATATTAAAGTACTTTATCTTCTATCTGAGCATGCAGATTCAGCGCAAAAAGTTTATATTCAAATGAAGGTGTAATGATTGTGTCTGTGCTTTAAAAGTAGGTACCTACCTATTATATTTAATTTCCCGTCCCTAGAGAAGTTTGAAAATAGCTGTTCTTTCAGTTTATATTTCACCACTTCACCAGCTATTAAGTTGGTCAACCTGAGCGTTTCAATGATTCCCCAGTAGAACAATTTTTGACAATTTTTTCAGTAGGTATAGCCAACTTAATAACTAGCGGTAATTTTAAATAATAATAACGTAACGGGACTGAGTACAAGCTTTGAGTAATTCGTTGAAGTTGCCAATACAAAAAATAACTATCTAAATAAATATTTCAACAAATTCCCAATAGATTTATGAATTTTGAATAGAGTTCGAATAAAAAAAAAGTGTTCTATTTAAAAAACCGTTCGATTTGACAAAAGAAACAATGCAAAACGCTAAATTAAATTCAAATATCGAAAGAGGAAGTCACCGCGCCGCCCCCGCGTCTCTGCGAGATTTATTATATTTGTCCTGCGCTTATTTCATTATTGCCAGTCGCGCGATTCCGAACAGGGCCGTTGAAATTTTAGGAATAGTTTACAATGTCAATGATCTCTGATAGTCACGAATATGCGGTAATTTGGCTTTGTATCGTATTAATGATCAACTTTGGTATGTTTCCGAAAAGGTTTTGTTAATAAAACTTTTCCTTTTTGTTTCAGGTAAATTCAACAAAATATTTTGAGACAACTTCGCAAGATGATTACTCACTGAATTTTAGCGTAGGTATTATTTTCACTGCAGCATATTTTCAATTTTCAATATCAAGCCAAACCATTAAATTATAAAAGTGGTAAGGGCCCGGAGTTAATGGATTGAACATTTCAAAACAAGAATAACTTGAGAGGGTTAAAACGCTATGTAAATAGAACGAAAATCGTTTTCTAACTGAACTGTAAAAGCGCGCAAAAAGTTTTTGATGGGCTCCCACTGAGCTTACAGTATATTTAAAATTTTGCAACAAATTAATTTAATTTTATCAACGACATCGAATATTTTAGTTGAATATGCGTTTATGTTTAGCATGAAAACTAGGTTTGACAGAAGCTTTTTAAAGTTAGTAAACACTTAACTCAAATGTCAATTAAAAGTTCTTAAAATTTCGCGTATACAATCACTTATGAATAGAAAGCGTTCAATGCATATCTGTCTCGTTCACACTTGGGAATAACCTTATCAATCTAACACGAATCGAACAATAGCGTCGCATGTTTGATTTATACAGTCGCTTAGTAGGAACATTACGGATAATTATAGTGCGACTAACTGATTTTAACGCTTGAAAACAATGAATATGTTTAAAATCGTGAAGTGCTTTTGATTGAAACATTAAATTCAAGGGCTTATAGCTGTAAATTGACCGATAATAACGTACAGATTTTAAAATAACTCAGTATTTGAATGAAAAACACTTGTGTATTTTTCTTGCAAGTTTATTCGTCTCCATTTAGACGGTCATAGAATAGATGATTTGTAAAATTTAAAAAGGCCAAGGTTACTCAGTTATTCTAAATTAAGTTCATAGTACTAATTCCAAGCCATATCGACCTTTAAAAAGGCAATTTCAAATTGCCAACTGTCAATTGGAGCGTTCACGACAAATCCCAAGAGGTCTCGTTCGAAGTATACCTCCACAAAAGCCGAACAGAAGTAGGAGCTCAGCTCACGAGGTTTTCAAGGGTGGTGGCTGCTTTCGGCGGGAAAGCAGCGGCTTGAAGCGTTGCCGGGGGGGTGGGGTAGGGTGGCCAGGGGGGGCGTGATGGCTCGTATTGATTTAGTGCCGTCGTCGACGTAGCTATGTACTTCTAGGTAGGTAAGTATCGCTCGATGTCGCTTGATGCGCTTTCTTTGAGCTGTGAATGGATGAGTAGCGGGCGCGAACATAAATGATGGCCTGAAGTTGGTAATGTTGGTATTCTGTGTTGTGTGGTGAATAAAAATGTGATAGTTACTTTTTATTTGCTTGTACTGTCTTGGGACATCAATCATTTCTAGATATAAGAATGTTTTAGTTGAAAATTCTGTTTGTAGAGTTTAAAATTGAATGAATGGACCATGTTTTTAATTAGCTAATTATTTAACCTGATGAGGATTATGACGTCTGTCAAAGTCAGAATCATAGGATAAAGAAGAAAATGCATTGATTAATCAATCAAATATTTTTGGAAGCTCTTCTGCATGTGAACTGATTTTAGCCATCTCCAGGTTCCAAGATCTTTCCACACTCATGCTAAAAATAAATTCAACCAAATAAAAAAAAGCAAACCCACACAAAAATCCTAGTATGTATAACACAATCTAGCAATTTTCCGGTGCAGTCAATGTAAAAGCGCTTTTCGCTGCTGCAGCGCTGTATACCCCTGAGACTTCCAGCGTCGAAGATTTAAATGGATATTTAACTTTAGTCTCAAGGAACCTAAAGTCTATTGCCTTCGTCCTCCAAGTCTGTACGTTTTTTTGCTTAGAGAAAAACTTGCGAAGCTTCTAGCAAATGGTTTTAAATAGTCCAGATAGGTACAGCGTTTTAAAACTTTTATAATGGTCTGTTTATTTAAGTTTGTACGTTTTGTCTTTCTGTTAGAGTGGAAAGGGGTGGTTTATTGTTATTTTATTTTTACGAGACTGGATATAAAATGGATAGAATGATCTTTTATGAACTAAAAATTATCTTGAGTTTTATGGTCAAGTTTTTCATGTAATTTTTGGTCGCAGATATAAGCAAGATACTGTGGCACTGGAACGCAAAAGGCAACCAAAAGAACAAGGTAGAATTTTAGCCAGCAAAAGTCTGCCAGTGCCTTACACCCCAATCAGGGTGAAAAGACAAGACTCATTTTACAAACCCAAAATAAAGTCATCAAATCTCTTTATCGTCATCCTTGTTTAAAATGCTACAGTAGCGATATCGCATTTGAATTTGACTTTGAAGCATTCCGAACAGTGTTTTTGATTGGTATTGTGTCCGATACATTGCGATAGGCTCGCTTTCGATGACTGAAACTGATAGTGTCATCGCTGAACGGTTGTGATAACAAATGTGCTCAGTTGGTCGAAATATTTTGGAGGTTTTCATAAATGATTTTAGCTAAAGGACATTGCTACAAATTACAATAGATGGCGCAACGTCATCGAATGTCGTTTGAATATAGAATGAAAAATTCGATTTCAACGAGCGGGGCTGTGGTAGCTTACCTGGTTCAGGAGGAGCCCGAGTCCTGCTCACAGACGAATTTTTCTTTCTGAAAACTCTTTAAAGGACAAAAGTTCAGATTTTGACTATTTTTATAAGTAATTATCTTTAAGGGCAGGTAATCCAAGCGAAATAGGCATTTAACGCTACCAAGAGTTGCCCGCGATTGCCGCAAAGCGAGCCGTGCGCTTACGTCGCGGGGACTCACGGGGAGTGTCACATTACAGATAAGCAGGCAGTAGGTCAACTTGTCTTATTGATTTATTTTAAATATAAAATAAGAGATTTGATTCATTAAAAACTTGTTTCATTATAATATTTTGTAGTAATAGCGAAGTCTTTCTTTTTTTTGTAATAAATTAATTTGAGTAGATATTTTAAATGGAATAAACTCTGAACTATACTTATTAAATTAATTGATGTTTTAGTTTCTAGATCGGGTGTTCCAAATGCAATAGGTAACGCAAGGACGATAATGCCGTAAAAAACGCATGAAATCACATTTACGTAAACCTTGAATTTTCGCTTGCCACAATCTAAGCTAAATAGTATTCTAACAGCATTTGCCTCCCCCCTATCACGTGGCACCACAGCGCTTTTCAAATGAACTTCGTTGACCCCGTTGAAAAACTTACCATTGAGCTTATGCTAGCCCAGTATTTTGGCAGGTCATTTAGAGTTACCTTACCCCCGCGCTGCATGTCACGTGGCGCGAGAGCGCAAAAGATACCACCTTGATCTTATACTAGCCTAGTACTTTTACTGATTAGTAACACGTGACGTCATTCTAAATCCAATATGGCAAACCATTCAATATGGCTGAATAGTTATTTTTAATGCATTTCTACAGGGAACCGATCAATTTACCGAATTTTGTTTGTTCGAATTTCATTACACCGAAAACTATTGACCGACATCTCTTTTGCTATATGCATTATTTGACATATTTTCAGTTCATCGAAGTATCATTAGCCATAAGTATTATTTTACCGAAGTATGTTCCGCCGATTAACAAAATAACTTTTTACTATTGACCGAAGCCTCTTTTAAACTTTTTTCAATTGCCAAATGATTTATTTGCCATATTTTCACCATACCGAAATAAAATTTTACCAAAAATTAAATTACTGTCATAAAAATTCAATATATTCTGCTACAAAACTTTGTGGCGGAAACGAAATGCTGCAAAACCGACTTTACGTAGTCTTGTCTGCCCTACCCCTAGAGTGTAATTTAAAATCGCGTAGGCGCGGAGGGGTGGGGTGGCCCGCGAGCTGAGGAGTAGGTGGTTGGAACGGCCGCCGCCGCGGCTGAGGCTGGCCGGCGAAGCCGGCCAGTAAACCGAAGCTGCGGTGGTGAGCGTTCAAATCATCTGCGACGATAAGCTCGCGTGGGGCCACCCAAAACCCCGCAGCGCCGGAGCCATGACAGAAACAATGCTTGTTGCATGTTGCATGCTTGCTTGAATGCTGCGTGTTTGCTGAATGTTGCATGCTGCGTGCTTGCTGCATGTTGCATGCTTGCTTGCATGCTGCATGCTTGCTTGCATGCTGCATGCTTGCTTGAAGGCTGCATGCTTACTTGCATGCTGCATGCTTGCTTGCATGTTTTTGTGGTGCTTGTTTGCATGTTGCATATCTGTTTTTATGCTGTATGCAAGTGTATCACGATACAAACCTTTTTACAAACACAAGAACAAAAGAGTATCAAGAATCACACAGAATCCGCAAAAAGATTGGACACACGTGCTAGCCAGAACACCCCTAAAGGTGAAACCTATGATTCTGAGAAACTTTATTATGTGTTATGGAATTCACAATTGCTTTTCGCATTAACATTATTTTTACATTGGTCAGCGTTTTCCGATGTGCCAACATATATTTAGTTTCTGTGGTAAGTCCACGTAACTTTTTGCAGAAATTACGCAAGATATGATTCCGGCACTCGATTTTTTCAACCGTCAGATTTTGATTTTCGTACGGTTTGGCGTTGAGAATTTTAGCGTAGGTTGACGCATCACCATCTCCTATCATTCTGCCGTATATAAGTCCATACATTGGAATCGAGGATTTAAATCCTTCGACTATAATTTGAGTTTCCATTGAGCTTGAAGAACCTGTGTAGTTTTTGAAACAGACATGCTGTTTCGGATCGACCTTTCTGTTAGCGGCTCTGGCACACACCAAGCAATATTTATTTTTTACTCCAAGATATAGAACTTGGCCAGTCTTTCTGCCAATTATTGATGCCGTACCCGATGAAGATTTATAATTTGTTCCGTAAGACCTAGTACACCATGAGCCATCAACATATACGTCAATGACGGGGTAACCGTTATTTGTTCTTCCTTCTGCGAGCGCTATTTCTTTTTCTTTTGCTGCAGCAGCCGCCAAAGACTCACTAGCAGTTTTCTCCCATTTTGCATAAACATCATTTTGCAATTTTAAAGAAAATGTCGGAAAAAATAATATTTTGAAGAAAATGTCGGTATATTCATGGAAGAACATAATTCCTCAAATGTAGAGTAACCAATGCCTGAAGCTATGATTCCCGTGGTTGCAGCTATATTTAAATTTACTTGCTGCGGATCCTTGTAATCTTCAGAATGGACCAGACAAGTTTCTTGGCACATGTTGCACTGGAATTTAAAAACAGAGATAAGCCCTAGACTTCTTTCGCTGATTAAACGAAAATTACTCATCTTGCAATCGAATAAATTATTATGTCGCCCTTTTTCTTGCAGTTCGTTAAGAAGGAAATTTATATCAACGATTCGACGTCCTGTAACAGGATGAAAATCATCTTGATTTCTAGCCTCTTCTTCAACAATAAATGTATTACGAATATCTTCCATTCCACTGAAACAATGAATGAAAAACAATTAGGCTTTTATAAGATATACAAATACAAACTCACGGGTTGACTTTAGACTAGCAACTCTAACATGAATACAGAGGTTTCAATTTTAGCTTGGTTAATTTTCTAACGAAACTTATTACTGTCTGTTTTAGCTGTATGTCGTCCATAATGCTTAAATAAATTAAATTATATTCTGCCACATTTTTCAAAATCATTAAAATATACTTTTTTTTTTTAGCGTGGTAAAATCATCAAATGAGTCCTCCCACCCCGGGCAGAGCGGGAGGGACTGTCAGACTTGTACTGACTAAAATCCACGGTGTCCTTCAATAGCCCTTTGTGTTCCGGGGTCACGGTAATGAGATAAGTCCCGCGACCCCGGCAGGCTTTGGCCCTCTTGGGCGGGGCCCCGTCATCGTGCTGACGCTCTTTGAGGCGCGCGTGGAACACAACGCGCCGTCGACCCGGGCATGGTCCATGGTCGGGCGGCGAGTTGCCCTTTACTCGCCGCCCGCATGCCCGCATCGTGGTTTTGATGCACTGCAACAATAAAAAAATGTTCATGAAAACGTTATCAAGTTATTCTACTGTTATGATTTTACTATGTATTATGTTGGTAGATTATAGAATCAGGCGTTACTTTGCGGAAATCCATGACATTAAATGTTATGAAAAATATTTAGTTTTAATTCCGCTACAAAAATCCAGGCTTCATGCAGGATGCAGTCCCACCCTCCCGCCCTCATGCATATGCACATGAAGCAAAGGTCCCACCCTCCCGCCCACATACATATGCATACGTGCAAGAAAAATGGAAAAAACATGCCATGCAATCAAACCTATACTCGACACGTGTTTCGCCCCTCCACGGGGCATTGTCGAGTCAACATCTCCTGAGGATGCCCCGTGGAGGGGCGAAACACGTGTCGAGTATAGGTTTGATTGCATGGCATGTTTTTTTCCATTTTTCTTGCACGTATGCATATGTATGTGGGCGGGAGGGTGGGACCTTTGCTTCATGTGCATATGCATGAGGGCGGGAGGGTGGGACTGCATCCTGCATGAAGCCTGGATTTTTGTAGCGGAATTAAAACTAAATATTTTTCATAACATTTAATATTATGTTGGTATCCGTCCTTGAGACTTCAATGTCGGTGCCGGTAGGTACCTACCTACATATATCCGCAGAAAGGAACAGAGATCCCTAATTTCCTACTCATATTATACCTTTGCATCTACCTATGTATGTAAGTATGTATGTATGTTCCGTTTTCATGTCAAAACGGCTGTTTTTGATAAATTTTGGTACAGAGACAGGTGGGACACTAGAGCCGGTAATAGGCTATATAGGAGAGGGGTTGGCTGGCGAGCGAGGCCGGGGCCAACAGCTAGTAGGTAATAAACACACACAGGTGCGGCCGGCAACGCGGCGGCGGCGCGCGCTGCACTTCTATTGTTATTATAATATTACCTACCTAGGTACCTAAATAGAGATAAGAAGCGCACTCTTATTGCTATTTCTTAGAAATGATGGACCGGTTTCGAAAGTAAAGGTAAAGATAGACCGAAGATTAGATTTAAAAATCAAAAGACGAATAAGTATTTAGATAATATTAGTATGTGAAAAAATAAAATTGTAAACAAACTTACCTGATTTCTCGTCTAACCTTCCGGACTTTGCACCTGGCTACTTTCTTGTTTTTATTTTTATTTCCCATACTTCTGTGCACTAATAAAAACAAATAAAGAGTAACTGCCTTCTTTGCACTATGTGATAGCCGCGCGCTAGAAAAAGGGACACAGGTCTCACCTCGACAAGGCCTAGCGGGCGACTGAAGTGACGAACGCGAGCCGCTGTGTTATATAATAATTTATTATTAAAAAAAACAAGCTATTTTGCAAAATGTAACCACAAATTACTTTTCTCTACGTTATTACCTTTTTTAAGATATGGTTTTTAGTAGTAAAACATTTATAAGCTTTGAGAAAAACAAATAAAATATCGATTTAGCCTGTTTTTCGAATTTTTTTTTTATCGAGTGAAGTTTTCGATATCGTGTTTTGAACCACAAATTGTCAAAGTACATAGAGTAAACTAGAACAAGTTCTTTTTTTGGATTTAAAAAATCACGATTTCTTTATTTATTGTTAAATCAAAGTGATGTAAAATTGGGAATACCTGGCTAGAAACTTATGTAAGCTCACGGCTTTTTGTCATTGACGTAAAAGCATACTCAAATTAAAAAAAAATCTGCTATTCACTTCGCTTCACGATGGCATGAGCTGATAAATCTCTACATATCATAAAGGATTTAGAACATAAAATTGAACTGTATTATATTCTAAATCTATATTTTAAAATTTAATAAAAATGTAATCAAAAAGAATACGAATTCATAATAATTTACCTACCGCAACAAAAAAGATTCTTCAAAGTGATCGCAAACTTTTTAATGTATGTATGCCACAGATATCAACATATTATTAGGCTGTACGATACTTACTCATTTTATTTTACATCGTTACGAAAGTTCACCATATCCATGAAAAATGTAGAGTCTTTTTTGATGATATAACCTCTAAGAACAAAATACTAATACAATAGAGTGTACTGTTAGCAGATAAAGTGTTATCTTTACACTTGGTTCATGTCAGACATTAGATAGAGCAATATATGTTTAAGTAGTATAAAGATTATGAAAAAATTAGCTCTATTTGTAATACCTACCTTAAAAAGATTCGGTAGAAAATGCACGTGGGCACTCCGCACTCATATTCAACTGCTTTCAATGCTAGTTTTTAAACGAAAATTGTTGTTCTCCCAACCACATAATTTCAACACTTCAGGGTAGCGTTGAAAGTTGAAAATCGTACAGCAAGCTTTAGACATTAATCCTTAGTAATATTGTAAAAAATGTCATTAATTTTATTTTATTGAGGAGGCTTATTAGCATTGATTTATAAAAGTGAATGAGATTTTAAGTCCATTGGGGCCTATCACCGCTTTTTAGTCTTTTAGCTATTCAATTATAAAAACTGGATCACATAAATGGGTTGTTGATACCGCTGCAAACATAAAAACAGCTTTACGAATCTGGGCACAGAGTAGGATAGCCCAGAGGCCCGAAAACGGTCACTTAGAGCAAAATTCCAAATGATTCACTTCGTGCATTTCCAGCAACGTCATTGGCTATTCATTTACGAAGTTAATTATTTAGGATATTGCTAAGTGACCGTTTTAGACCCGCAAAAACTACGCTTTCATTTACACATTAGATATTATAATAACTTTTTAACAAAAAAAAAACACACCGACGAAAGATCGAACTGAAAAGCAAAAAATAAATTTTGATGCGGTGCCAAACAAACAAACATAATATAAATTAATTTTTAGAAGCGAAGAATAATTGTAGCTAGGTTGCTTTTCGTTGATTGTTTCTTTGGCGCCGGCTCAAAATTTATTTTTTGCTTTTTAGTTCGATCTTTCATCGGTTTGATTTTTTTTTGTTAAAAAGGTGTTATTTTTAGCTTTTCAGTTGTATACCATGATTAGAGTGTTTAACACATGGAAAAACCCGTCTTCATTTTTGTCATTGTCGACGTACCTAACCGCCACAGTAATTATCGCATTAACTGTTAAGCACCTGTAACTTGCAACTAAAAACTCCACTCTTAGACTGTCAACGACTGTCAAATCCCAACTATGTTTAAAGTTCTCATCATGATGAATGAAATGAGCCTAAATACGATATAGTTGCTGTTAACTGTTGAGGATCTCTTGCTACTGCCTTCTGTCACCATCCTCAGAACCTCGATGACAATTATACCCCAGCTAGGTCTAAACTTTTCATCATCAAGACTTGTGAAATGAGCCCAAACACGATATAGGTGCTGTTAACTGTTGAGGACCTCTTGCCCCTGCTTTCCGTCTCCATCCTCAGACCCTCTATGGCAAAGATACCTCAGCTGGGTCTAAAGTTCTCATCAAACTGAGTGAAATGAGCCCAAACACGATATAGGTGTTGTTAACTGTTGAGGAACTCCTGTGACTGACTTCACAACATATCAGGGATGTGGAGTTGATCTGATGACGGTGACGCCATCATGTTATCTTCTCCACATCTCTGCTATATAGTAATGTTCTCAGAACTACATTATGTTAACTTTATTTCAACAGAATCGGTTCACAACTGAAAATTCTGTAGGAAAATTGACAATTAATTCCTTTTTTTACCTTTAGAGGCCGATTTTAGTTTTAAAATTTAAATGGTACCAACTTTGAGATACACTCTTTCCAACAAAAAAAGAATTTTTGAAATCGGACCGCGTTAGGAAAAGTTATGCGTGGTCATACATAAAAAAAAATATTTATACATGTCGAATTGAGAACCTCCTCCTTTTTTTTCGTCGGTTAAAAAACGAACAAGCAATAGTTTTCAATTGGACTTAGTAAACGGTGTTGTTTAAAAAAAATATGATTTTTTATTGTATTTTTTTAATAAAAAATGCCTTAGTACTTTTTAAGATGCCTTAATAATTATCATTACAGTGTTGTTTTTTTGCTTTTTATTTTAATTTTATTATTTCTTTGCGCTTTTCTCTCAGAACATCTGACCCACTTGCTCTCTCTGTCCACCAAGCTAATCTGTGTCGACATAAAGAATTTTATGGTAGTTGTGGCGATGCCCGCGCCTACACTTTACACCCGGTTTTGGGTACGCTTCCTACTTATTTTAATTACCATTTTAATTGCTATACAACCGCCGATAACGATCGTTTCGTTACAAGCACTATTGTTTGAATTCGTTCGCAGAACAAAAAATTTATACCTACGTTTCTAAAAATATGTAAAAAAAATATAAAGTGAATAGTATCAAAGTTTTGACGCCTAAACGTGATGTTATTCAGAAGTCGGAACTTTATATACGCTTACTTTAGACAGTTGGTATTTGCAATTCACAGACAGAAGTCGCTCTGCAGGTAGGACTTTAGAGTTATCTTTTATTTATAACTACGCAAAGAATCCCTCTCTAATGTCTAACCATGGGATGTCGGTCGCTCTCCCCATCGGAATTGAGAGCGAGAAACTCATGAGTATTTGAATAATGTTAGACGACGCTATGTATGATTATAAAACAGATTGTAATCTATTAATTTAAATATGAAAATATAAATAATAATTAAATTTTGAAGATAAACACGGACAAAATGAGAAATTACCTACAGGGCCTTAACAAAATCTTGAAAACGAATGGAAAGAAAATTATTGCTTCAATCAAAAAATATTTAAGAAAAATTTGACAGCACCGAACGAAACGGCTGGTTACTTCTAAAAGAACTAGCTACTAGAGTTCAAAGACTTTGAGACATCAAAGGCTTTAATTAGAATAATCTTCAAGAAAACACTATCATCACCATGCCTTAACAGCTTAAAAAGACAGTTACACAAAAATAGTAGGGGGTCCACAAGTCCGGAAACCAGCGGGTGTTCGCTCTCATAATTATATTCACGTCTGATATTTTTGAACTTTCACGTGAGCGCTTTATTTCGCCGCTTTTTTTCTAAACTCCGTGATTTACGTCAGTTGGAGTCGGATTCTGTGGATGTCGAGTGTCGAAAGCTTTATGCGGGACCAAAATTTATTTTGTTTTAAACGATCCCTAAGCATTGTCTCTATAATTTAAGTTGCGTTGAAAAATAATGTGTTGATTGTGTTAATGAAGATTCTCTAGGGAAATAGATATGTAGGAAATATCCCTAATACAAATTACTCTGGGCAGCGTTTAATCAAAACATCTTCTGGAAAAGAATTTCGCGACTTGCTCACTCTATAAATTTTATCAACACTCTGTTTTATGACATGTTGACGCGAAAATTAATGTTACTTTTAACACAAGACGAATCTCTATCAAAATTAAATCTTGATGTAGTTTGAACGTAAGGTCCAGTATTCTTGCTCAAATAAAATTACGTGCGATTGAAAACACCCGACAAGTAGCACAAAACTGCATTATAAGATGTCACAAGAGGGTAACATCGGTAACTTTAGCACTTATGAAGAGTTATTACAGTACACTCGACCTGCAATAGGTGAAAAGTGAGCTTTCACCTGAATAAGAACGTTACTATGCGTCACGGAGGACACACTGTAACGCTTGCAGCGTTAATATAGGTAACAAGTTCAGTATTGTACAGCTTTCTGTAATACAAAGGATTTTCGTGAACTTTAATTGAGCTATATTCTGAATTGAAGACCACATGTGTACCCTTAGAGCACTTGCATTTTAAGAAAGAACACGTGAGCTACTATAATGTAAACAGTTATTCTGTGGTTTCAAATAACAAAGATATAATGCCTTTTGCTGCACACAGTGGAACTTGTGTAAAGTTAACCAGCTTGTTACACGCATAGTTCTTATAAAGTCCACATGATCACTATGGGTGAACATATATGATGCTCAGTTAAAACAAACTGGTCTGTAATACCTCACATGTTACCCATAATCTCAGTGAGACCTGAATACTTGAATAGATACTGATATTTACCTACATACAATTATTTGCGTACAGGTTACCTACTATCCAGCTTTACATGAATCTGTAGCTGACTTGTGAAACACAAGAACGACTCGTAACAGCTCGTAATTGATTTATATACCACGAGTGAATACTTAATCAACTCGTAACTGATGTATGGACCACGAGTGAACACTTAATGAACTCATTAATGATGTATGGACCACGAGTGAACACTTAATGAACTCGTTACTGTTGTATGGACCACGAGTGAACACTTAACCAGCTCATGCCGTTTGATTGTGGTTAATAGGGTACACATTGCTTGTCTGCCATTTTTAGATTCTAACCTATGTATTATAAAATATAATAACATTTTGTTTTTGTTTAGTCAACGAAAATAACAACAGAATTTGAATAGTAAATGTAATGAATTTATACGTAAACAGCTTCTTGTTAAATTACAAAGGAAAAGTAAAAAGACTTAATTATTTTTAATAATATAATCAATCTATTTTATACTATAATTTTCAAGTAAACAGGGATATTTTGAGAGCGCGTGAAAATATTCGTCTATAATTATATAGTATTTGACAATAAACTCTCTTTCCCATTCGAATTTCATGCACATGGAGGAAAATCCGATAATTATTTGCCTATTTCCCACAAACACTTTACAAAATGGTTCACACAAAACACATCAAAATAATTTATATAAGTAGTAGCGTGAAAATTATTCACAATTTTGCCACTTGTGAATTTCCAGTTCCATATTAGAGTTACTAATATCCTGGAGTGTATTTTGTGCTGAAGAAGAGGTAACAAGTGCCCTATTATTCAGACCTTATGGTGTATTAAAGGTAACACATACCCTGATAAACTCTCATTATTCAGCTCTTGGGGTGACTGTTACCTCTAATAATGCTGATATAACTCTGATATAGTGCAACCAGGTACATTATTCAGCTAACAGCTGCTTAATTTGTGCCCAAATCAGAGTTATATCAGCTGAGTAGGCGCCTCTAACTCTCTTATTCAGAAGCTTATTCAGCTGAAGATTCACATGTGAACAGTTATTCAGCTACTATTCAGCACTTCTGTGCTACTTGGGGCGCGACGTAGACTGTCCTCAGTAACCCGAAAATCTGACAACCAGTCTGATCAAGAATTACTATAGCATTCAGTAACTGGGTTGTGGAGGTCTGACAATCGCTCCATTATCATCTTCCTGCCCTTTTCCCATTTTTTTTTCATCCATTCTCCCCTATCAGACGTCACAGTATCATTTACTCCTTCGATCAATGTAAAATAGAATTGATATTTAGCTACATCCAGTTCGACTGGAAGTCGACCCGACAGAATCTATTGCCGGTAATGAAGAGGCCTATTTCCAGCAATTAAATGTTATAAGGTGATGATGATAACGGTGAGGAAAATCCGTAACTAAAATAAAAAAAATAACCTTGAATTTAATAATCGAGACTCTTAAAGCAGCTATACAAAGTAAAAACAATTAGTTACCACAAAGTGTTACAATAAAAGCGTGCCCACTCCTCTTTCCTGTTAGTTTTCGCTCCCTTGCACTTTTCCGGACGAAAAGGAACAAAAAGATTTACGTTGGCCACGTCTGGGCCTTTCTCTGAGACTATTTTTGTTTGTAGGTAGGTATCTACTTTAAGTACTTTAATGCGCAAGGTGAGATGCTTAAGATAGGTAGGTATTTTGTGATTGTAAATCTTGTTTGGTGTTGCTTGTTTTAGATGGATTATTATTTTATTTAAAGGTTCTCGTATAAATTATATTGCCTTCGTTTTCATGCTTACGAAGTTACACAAGCTAATCATTTGAACCCGTTAATAAGAAGATACAAAGTATTATCATTCAAACTAGTTTTCTTAACACAAAATTTTGTTCAGTATTACAATGAAAACATTCCTTAAGCCTCCTGCACGATTAATCGCGCTGCGACAACGAGCCAAGCTAATTTCCACTCTAAAAAACTGCGAATGGACCGCGACATGTCGCCCCGCGCGATTAATCGCGTGTGTCTGCAGGAGGTTTTATATATGTAACGAAAATTATCACTTACCTGTAGGTTAACAATGACAGACGAATAGAACGTAGTGTAATCACTAGATAAAGGTTCTTCAAGCCCATAACTCACTCAAGAAAGTAAGCAGGTAATTCATCTTTCCAAATTTTCTTACAACCGAAAACAGAGTTAATTATGATTTATTAAATCTATTTCCATTTCTACAAAGCTGAATCAAACCCAACAATGAGTTAATAATCTAATTAAATTTACTTCGACTTCTGTGTCCTGGGCCATGTTTCAAATTCAAATAAATCACCAACTTGAACTCGTCCGACGGAAATAGCACTCCGTCCGTCCATAAATCCCAGTCTATTTAAGCAATCTCAAACGAAAAATCTGAAATAAGCCGCATAACATGTCACCTAGCACATAACTTTTTCAATTCCAAAAAGATTAAACAAAAGGCTCGGGTTTTTTTAGAAATATATCGCAGTTGTTCTTTAAAATGTTCGAACTATTTATATCTTCAAAAGATATCTGTTTCTTTTAACACATTATGGTAAGAAAGACTACCTACACGGAACAATGGCATAGACTAGATTTATTAAAATAAATAACCTTTGTGTCAATATGATATTCATAAAACAAAAATCAACTGTCAATTAAACGTCAATTTAGCGTTTCGTTAATCGATACTGCCAATTCAAATTAGCAGTATTAACGTAATAACAGGTTACAAAATAGACGTTTTAAAGCAAACAATTTAATTAATTTTTCGTGATTATCGTGCACACAATCAATGCGAACGTTCGCGCGCGATACGCATCGAGTTAAAATAATTAATGCAAATTTATGAAACGCGCGGGATTCAGAACGCACCGCGCGGCGCCAACAGCTAGACTTGTTGCTATGTTCTAGTAATTTAAGAAGCTGGTTACGAGTTTTGGTAATAAGGCTGGGAGAACCGTTATCGATCCTCTGTTATTTAAGTGGCTCTGGCATTGGTTATGATGAAGAGGTTTAAGCACGAGGTCTTAAGCAAAGACAGCACATCAAGTTACCCCAATCTGTCAAAATCTATCTTTATCTCTTTATAAGAAGTTTCATATTCGATTTGGAAAATTTGGCAGATTGGGGTAGGTTAATTTTCTGACGTCTGCACAAGAGTTTTTGCTAAAAACGCAGATAATTTTATTATTTATTTAAATTTTTTCGCACAATAAAAATAAAACACAATGGCACACATAAAGCCTTAGGCATTCTCTATGTGTAGGCTTTGTGTAATTGTTCTAAGATATGAAAAGATAAAATAACTCTAGAATTCACAATGTAATACTACAATACAATTAAAATCACTGAAACATGTTTTATGATTCACACGTGCAATGCCAAGGCAGTCAACCATTTATGTCACCATATTTAAAATTAAATAAATTTTCTTACATTTATCATTAATAGCGTAGTTTTATGCGTGGGAACTACTTAATTAATTTCAATAATAAAATTATAATAAAACAAACTAGTTTTTTTTATTATCCCACAAATCTATGAATATCTATTCAAGGCTTTCTTATTATATGTTATTTATACGTCCTGATGTTGTTTGTATAGTTTTTATCGCAACAAATTGGTTAACGATTTATTTATTAGGATTTTAAATTAGAACGGTATGATTAGCTACTTAATAAATTGTCTGTACGTTTAGTAATTGGCCGCTTTAAATTTCGTAACTCTAAAATAGAGCATTTTCTAGGAATTATACGAACTATTAAATAATGAATAAAATGTTTTAATTTTAATATGGAAAATACAAAAAAAAGTATTAAACACTTAGTCATTTTAGTCTATAACAAAAATTACATTGAGTCTTTCTTTCAAAGTCAGAGTTATAGTAAATGAAACCGACATTATCACTGGCAGTAAAAACCAATTCGTCTTCACTTATCTTAAACTTGAGTGTTTTTGATGTGGTGAAGTAATTAGTCTCCATAAATGCTTTGATACATATTAATTTATCCCGTCATACCGGTTGTAATACATACAGTCTGGGATATACTTGTAGCCGCAGTATTGATGAACTGGTGTTAATGCTGCAGCTCCGGTATCGATATCGTTACACTGTGGTCGGGTTACGTCACGTCACTAGTGAATTGCCAGTGCTGTGCATGAGATTGAAAAGTTTTTTCTTTACGATAATCGACCTTTTTATGGGTAACACTGTTATAAAATATTTTCTTAATTTTATAAATAAACCTTTGGAGATAAGTTCTGTGATGCCAAGTGTACGCTACCAACGCGTCGCTATTTTTAAAATGGCTGAAGTTATTAAATGTAAGTAATGATGTAATTTACACGAATAAATTTAAAAACGTGGATTAGCGCCACGATGAATTTATTAAGCTTAATACGAGTATTTATAAGAGCCCCGCAAGGTTACATTCATAGTAAGACCGCTATTAAGTAATTTATCACGATCACTAAATAAGCTGTTTTGGACACAATATTTGCGCATATAAATTAAATTCCAGAAGCAAACGCCTACATAAATGATTATGGAACTTAAACGAACGAGGTAAACACTAATAACACGCACTTTCATTTTATTATAAAAGTGTAAGACCACCTTATATCGATTCAAGTATTCATTATCGATGAAGAATCGAGCACGTACTCCGATAAAGTATCGATGTTCGGTATAAAAATCGTTGGCGGCACCTATTTAATCATGTTGGCTGGTTGGGTGTGCACCTGCTTGCATACATATTCATTAGCTCGATATCGGTACGCAGTCACTATCAATGACGGTTTTCGCAACACTACGCTGTGATAAAAAATACGTTTTGGAAATCGAATTCGATTGTTTAATTTAAAAACATGTGTTCGAATGTCGTGCTCTGTATTTGAATCGTCTGGCTGAATACATGAGAAGTAAAGCTACGTTTAGACTGTTACAGGGTTGGCGACATAACTATAAATTGGGACCTCATTTTATGTTGTTCACATTTGTGAGAATTTTAGTGTTACGGTGTTTTTGCTTAAGACTTTTATTAGCCATTAGCAATGTGGTTTCCGGCTCTTGATTTAATAGCGACTTATTATTCGTCTTAATTAATACTATAACAAAATATGGGCCACATATCAATGTTTTTTGAACTGCATATCTAAAACAGTTAATGTATGCGGAAGAAAACCCGAAGCACAATTTGGTCGTGTAACAGTGTTGTAAATATAGACGTCTCTGCAAATAATTAGTTATTTCTGCACTATTAACAGCGCATAGAGCGGTTATGAAGTCGATTTATTTTAATTATTATTTACTCATTAATTACTTTATGGTGTTGAATTACACATTATAACACTTATATCTCTCTCAGTGTAATGACTTGGAATTAGAGATATAAGGAGTATTTACATTAATATTCATGTAGGTGCGATATCGTCTCTTACTCGTCTTCTTGGGACGAGAGAACTCTTTGAAGTATAGAGCTGATATTGAAGATTGTAAGACGGTATAATGATTATGTCTGAAATAGATTTTGATGAGCGTTTAGTATACATATTGGTTGATAAAATCGAGATTCCATCAATGATCGTTCAACATAAATAGGTATACGCCTTTATTCAAAAACTAGGGTTCAACATTCAACTGGAAATTTTAGTTTGGTTTTGTGCTCTACAAAGTTGCTGGATTCGCTCTGTAAGTGGTGAATATTGCATTAAATTTTCAACTGCACAAAATCAGGGCAATAAAACCTCAATCCATAGTATCGCATTACGGGTAACCAACCGTACCTCCTCGGCCCCTTAACGGAAGGAAAAAATTCTAATTTGCAAAAAGCTTTTTAGCTACTCAAAGACGACGTTATCACGCGATGATATCGATCAGTTTCAACGTTCGTATATTTTTCCCGGTTTAACGAGCGTTTTCTAATCAAAACGAACAATGCTATCATGCAAACAACACCAATTAGAATTGTTACATAGGAACGCCAAAGAAAAATGCAAAGAGGAGACGAATTCAATTTAAAATGAGATCCGTCTGCGTTCCGCTTGGTCCCGCGTCGATCGGGGCGAAATTGAAAAAGAGAAAAAAATCCGAGAGTGGAATAAATAAAAATAGAGATCCCGCTACAGCGCAAGTCTCCGTTGAAATGAAAATAAAACAGCAAAAAGCTTTTTGTGGACGAAATAAATTAAAAAGTGTGTCGCGATTTTGTGAGCGCACCGTCCGCCATGCCTGCCCCGACTGTCTATGACTATCATGCTAGTACTGCGAATGTTTCATGTGTTTTCGATTCCGTTTTGAGGTTTGAAAGCTTTTAGGAATATCCTTTTAAACACGATGATACGTCGAGGTTCAATGTATATTTTTCATTGTAATACCTATCAATTTACCAATAGCACTCCACAATTGAGATCCAACTATGTGAGAGATCATAACAGAGATTAATCTGCAAAAGACAAGATCACGTGGGAGTTACCTATATGAGGTGGGTTGATGCATTTATATATTTTTTTGTACTACCCCCAATTACACACTTCTGGGCTAAGGTCCCCTCCAAGTTTTTCCAGGGGTTCTTGTCCAGCCCCACCTCGAACTACACCTCATGGTCAGAGTCCAAGTCGTCTTGCCACCTTTTTCTGGTCTTTATGTAATATTTTTGAACATTTCTTGAAGGTAACTTTGACTTCTAGGACCGGTTGACCATTGGATCACCACCTGAAACCAATGAGTGGAAGACCAAATTAATTTCAAGTTGAACAGTTTGTTTATTTTTAAAGTAAGTCTAATGCACCACACCACCAACAATTACACATAATTACAAGTGTGATCGTTAACTTCGCCTGAAATGTTTACGATGACACGACATTTCTTTTCATAGTTTCACAATCGATTTGACGTCACTATTTCAGTCGCGACGAATATTTTGCCCTTGCAAGCCAAAAGCCGTAACTCCAAAAATGTATTTTTCAAAATACGAAATATCCGATTGCAATACCTACTGCACTGCTATTTGAAAATCTTTGACAGTCGTTACGGGTAGACAAAAGTTCTAAAGTTGGACATACAGTCACCAAGAAGTATCATAATTATTACCCAGTCAACGGATTGTGGAGATCGCATACATATTAGTCGTTCAATATTGGTATGCATACCCTTGGTAGATGATGATGAGGGTCTGAAAAGTTTTCGTAATGGTTTATTGCATGTAGGAATAAAGATAATAAATGTTGATACACCGAATGCTAGACTGCCTACACTCTCACTGAATAAACAAACAGAATTTTCGATGTTTTTGAGATACCTCTTTTTTCCTTATGATAACAGCATTGCGAATCGCGGTACGATGACGGACGCTTGTCAAACGAGATGCGGACGAGCGAATGACGTCACTGACCAGTAAATACAGCCAAGATATTGGTTATTTATGGGTGTGATTGATTGCTGAAACAATCGTCGTGCCATGTTCGTTAGGCGTCGACAGAAAGAGATCGTCACACATTTCTCTATGCTGTCATAGTTTTCGGTATGCAGTTTTCTAGCTGCAATTTTCGATTTGTGTTGATTGCTCAGAACAATAACTAAAGCATAGAAGGAACCTAGATTTAACTAATATAGTCGTCTCTGTTTTCTTATATACTCATAACAGCATTAGAGAGAGACAGATGTAGGTTGCTCAAAATGCAAATCGTCACAAAGGTAAACGTCAATTTGGATACCTTGGCTACCTTTATAGTACTAAGTTTAAAAGCTACTTAACGTCTCAGGTTTTTATCTATGACTTTGTTCATCGCATTTTTTCGTATAATGCTTATGCCCGCATGCCAGTTGAACTGCTTCGTTGGTTTTACGTGTTTTTGTAAAAATAGTACAAAAATAACAGTGATTTAGTGTAAATCGCAAAGCTTAAAGATTAAATAATGTCCTGCATTATAGTGGGATGTAAATCTCATTCATCCCGCAAAGAAAATGATGCGGAAATCATAAGCTTCCATCGGTAAGTAATCAAATATGGTCATTTTGTCAGTTTTTCATTCTTATTTTATGTTATTTTGGCATTATTTCAAATTATTTGAGCTAAGTGTACACGGTAGTGTTTTGAAATCAATATTTTATGCAATTAAATAGTTCGATTCTAAGGAAATTATAAATTTTAAATCGGCATATAAATTTTTGCAATAGTGCTTGCAAAAACAAATTATCGATACAATATCGATAAAATAGCGTCATCCAAATTATTATGTACATTATTTTTCCTTACACGTAGTTTTGGGAAGGATTAAATACCTATTTAAGAGTTAAATAAATACCTACGGTCTTGTGATCGAATCGTACGTATGAGTAATGAAATGACAGTGTGAAAAATCCGTGTGGCTCATGGTGTAACAATTTAAACTCATGTGTGGCTATAATTTTTTTTGTCACTTTCAGATTTCCGTCCGATGTTGATATGAGGCAAAAATGGATCAACGCTATTGCACGTTGCAACTGGGAATCGTTCAGGGCCAATCGCTCTTTTAAAATTATTTAAGCGTTTTCTTGGTAGTTTCAATTTTTTACAATTTATGCTGTTTAAAAATAAATATGTTGGTCAGACAGAAGTGAGTTCTTTATTTCACCTTAGCATATTTAGATTTATTGCCATGGAGCAATACCATAAAGTAAGAATTCGATGTCGATATCGGTATTTATTTTATGCATAGTCACATCACTAGCTAATACTCTTTTGTCTATGACAGCGTACACTTCAAATGTCGTAAAGCGCCTTCTATGCTTTAGTTATTGTTCTGAGGTTGATTGTCACTTTCTGTCACTGGTCCGTAATTGACAGTATTCATTTGTTTCAATCGACAGCCTCATACAATTTTTAAATTACTGTTGCTACTTATCTATGTCTTAAAGATGATTTTCTATGTCTTGAAAGGTTTTATACCAGACCAATAAATTAATTTCACTTTGATCCATAATTAATTTCACTTTGTAACTACACATTTTACTTTCACAAAAATTACAACCACTTAACCAAGACATTAATCGTAGATATTTTCCGAAGCATTAGCAACCCTAAATATCTTAAAATTTTAATTCATCACATCCCTATAAAAGTACGTCACCTATTTAATGCACCCAAGCTCGGCGTAACCATCGGCATCGGGGGAAAGTTTTACCTAAAATTATATTTGTGGGTCGTCACGCTTTTCCGGGGGGGTGAAGTCAGAGGGGGGAGCCGGGGGGCGATTAGAGGGGTCTTTTGTGAGCTCGCCGTAGGTGGCGGGCCATGGCCATATCTATAGGAAAGCATTGATTGATGTTTGATTTATTAATTTGCGAGCTTTGGAAGACCTAATAAATGTTAACATCATGTATGGAAAACACTTATTTCCCTAGAACTTTCCTTGTGGCAACAGTTAACTCACGTCGTCGGCCTTCTGCCATAAGAAGACTTTAGCTGTCATTTTTGTCATTAGTCCATTTCAAGAGGGGATAGCTGAAAAATAAAATCCCTTATGCAAGATAGACCTCCATGTTACTCTAGTGAGTAGCATCATCATCTAGTGAATAACATCGTAAAAGCATTAGTATGCTTTCAGTAGCATAGAAAGATTACGAGTAACTGAAAATTAGTAGGTGTTCTAAGTTTTGCAGTGTGCTACGGCGTAGTACAGTACGCTACGCCGTAGACCACCAAAGTTTTTTTTGGGTTTTTCAAGTCTTCTAAGGCTTTGAACTATTATTTTATTCCAACTTTACATCAGTATTCTAGAAGTGATAATTTACCACTAGATATGACGTAGCAACTTTTTAATGCTTGCTCGAGAAATACCAATATCTTTCCATGAGTTATTACCGTGCACCAGACTATAGATACAGCACATTTCTAATCCGGCCGGCACTTAAGTTGCGGGGGCAATCGGGTGTAATGCGCGTTTACAGCGTTTCTATAGTTTTCTGTTGTAAACTAAACGTAAACGTTACGTGCCAACAAAACCTTCGAGCACCTTCGCCACGAGGCTCGTAAATGTTTTACAAAATTGTAATAAAGTTAATGGCGCTCGACAAATACCTCATACCCGGCATTTATGTACGCAAATACATACAACACGTAGTTCACTAACATATGCATATTATAGGTTGCTACTTCTGGGCTAATGAAACTTTCTATAGAAAGTATTCGTGTTCTTACACCACTGTAATTTAATTTAACTGCGGTAATTACCGAAATTGTAGCATTTCTATTACACACATAGTGTTTAGCTACCGTATGGATCGTACGGTAATAGGAAATTAAGTATTAATTTTAACCCAGACTTTCAAGCTACCGTTTGAAACGGCATTCCTTGACGCGCCAACTTCCCAACTTTAAATAGGGATCCCGTCAAGGTGGAAGAAAGTGGCTTACAAAGAAACCATTTATGTGAAGTTGGGGGCTATCCCGAGAAGAAAGTTTGGTAAGAATTTTTAATCAGCGGGGCTGAGGGGTGCGGGGTGGTGTGGGGCGGCGTCGCGGCGGCGGCGGCAGTGCGCCGCGCGCGGCCGACGCGCCGCCCGCCCACAGTCGCCAGTCGCCCGCCGCCATGCCGCCCCGCGCGACTCCGCGCCGCGACCACGCGACCACGCTCGCGCTATAAACTCGCGCGACCTCACGCACGAAACTGAATAAGTTCGACAAATCCTCCTCTTACCTGGACCACTACATAGACAAACGAGTGTCACAGTGATAGTTTCTTTCTTTTCTTACTAGTACAAAATTGTATATCTTCTGTAGAGAGAAATATTAGTATTTTTTATTGTTAAAGTACAAAATAATGTAATATAGCGGCACCGTAGCGTCTATAGTTTACATACGAATAAAATACAGGGTCAGTTTTTGTATGAATTCAATGTGATTGTAGTTTAAGTCGCTGAGTCGAGATCGCTACTGTTCATACCGCTTTAGATTACCTACCGTGAGTAATTCTAGGTAAGTAACTGACGGTAATGATACTTGTGCTGCTCGTCTACATCTCATTAAGAGTAATACCTCTATCGCGATACGATCACTGTTACACTTTCAAGGCGGACTATAAATATTAAATTCGGCTTTATTACACGACTTAAGCCTTATAAATCAAGTTGTGGTACATAAATTCAAGTAATACACACTTATGTGTGTAATTATAGCATAAAACACATATTAATAAACAAATTATTAACCAACAACTTACGAATGTGTAAGTATGAATTACACCGGCTAAAATCTTCGGATACGGAACGTCTAAACAGAACCAAAACAAACCATATTTCTCTAGCGATGTGGCAACTGATGGCCGGTGCAACGGTGGCTACATTCAAGCTTTGTAAATGCAAAAAGCATACGTATTCCGGTCTCGAAGACGACACCGCTATGATTTAAGCGCGCGGCAAACTCCTAAATCACGCTAGGTGGCAGAGGCGAGTGCCGACCGACACCACTCCGTTGCTCGCAATCCGCAAATTGTTTGTCCCAAGCCTAACAATTTAAATTTAGCACGAACAAATGCCGATCGTAAATCGAACGGCTCGCAATTGTTTTGAATATAGCCACGAAACTTAGCAGCGAACAATTGAGATGCAGCGGAGTCGCGTCGAAAGTTTGATTAATCGTTCGCACACAGCCATCGGCTCGTTTTGTGTTTTACCTAATGTGTTGCGAGTTCATAAATTGTTTTAGGCTCCATGATACTCATCAAGGTTGATTTTACTGAAGCATTGCCATGACAACTTTATGGAATGTGTTTAAATAATTAAGTGGCGATAAATAACCCCAGTAACACTTTTTAACAATAAAGCTTGAATGTCAATTGACTTCGTGTTTTTGGACAAGGGAAAACTTATATGAATTTGAATTCACACATACAGATTACCTCATTTGCAGCTTAATGTTGTATTAACGTTGTTCTAAGCCCATGGGAATCTTGTCTGTCAGAGGAAAAGAGTAAAAAAATTACCGCTTCTATCTTTGTTACAAAATAAACAATGAATTTTTACTCAAAACAATTTGAGATAAAGAGTATAAAAATTCACATTTATGTTCCAACATAATTATTGCATGTTATTGAAAGAGTGACAGTTGTTACTAAGATATAATTTACGATTGGCATGGAATTCAATGAATGTGTCTCCATTTTTTATCGTTCACATCTCAATAAATGTCTAGCAGAGCTGCCGACAGTAAAAACATATTTTTAAAAACCACATTTTGTCACAAAGGCGCAAACGCAACAGCTTAAAACAAATTCTCTTTAAAAAAAAAAAAAACTGCTGTTTATCGAATTCTTAAAGAATGGGACAACCTCTAAATCATATTTGCCCTTTTGTTCGGAACATTACAAAAGAAAAGAAACTAGACTAGTTTTTATCTTTCGGACGCGTGTCCCTAACGGTACACTACGATATTACGAAAGCTTCCAAAAATGTTCATAACAATGGTTCACTTGAATGCGTTTGCGCAAGACATCGCTATGTTTTTGTACACGATTTTTCGTGGATAGAGCAAAATGTAACGTGTTGGCATTTAAGAGCTATTGTTACGGGGGTGGTCGGTGAAAGCGAGCGTCATTGAAGCTTTGTTATTTATCCATTTACAATATGCCTTTGTTGTACTACTTACCTTTAAATTACGCCGAGACCTGACGTATACATTTGACAGCCATCGCTGGAATACAAGGCATAGTTTCTATATTGTTATCACGCGATACATTATACACTTAGCTTTTGATCACCTTGTAATAAATTCTCGAAGGTTCTCCAAACATAAACTTTATTATAATAATAACGATATTTCACTATAAAACCTAGGAATGCCAAACAGAATACCACAAGGTATTATTCTAGGCCCCTTGTTGAAGCAAGCTTTTTCTACATCATAATGTCTTTTATGTAAATTGCAGAATGTTCCAGCATTAAACATATGTATTTAGGTACATACCTACATATGTAGCTTATCAAACACAGGTTAAGCAACTGATGCTGATGCCATGAGAACCCGCGGGCCGTGACCCCGTTACAAACAGTTTTATTTTTATTTTCTAGTCCAATTTCCTTTCCGACCGTGTCTAAACTTCATAAATATAACGACTTCCATATTTCGAAACGGACACGGATTTGGTAAATTTTTAAGAAATTTCGTAAATCTGTGTTTCGTATAGAAACTTGATAGTTGCTCTAGTTACCGGTTTTATAAAGTAACTTCATAACTCATGTTATTGAAATGGATACTTTAAACGTCCGCTTATCTGAAATCGTTTATGTTAATATTGAGAACTTAATAACACTTAGATTTATTTCTTCTTCTACTGGCAGTGGCTAGTACAAGTAAGAATATTTCGCACTCACAACAATAAAATCATCACCACAACAAGCTCTAGTGCCATTCGCGTCTGCTCTGTGATATAAATCATTCTCGAACCGAGTAATTAAAATACTGGTGTACGCCAGAATCAGGCATTTCGAATTTACGCGGCCAGCCTGTGTACGATGTAAAAACACGAAACAGATATTGTACGAGTGTCTAGATGTGTGAAAATGGCGACTGAATTGCAATTGAAAATCGCTATCATTTTTTCAACCGGTTCTGAAAAACCAATAATAGGTAGCTACGATTAATTTTTTATCCATAGCAATTTTTTTGAAAAAAAAATACAATTTTTAAGCTTTTATTACATTCTTTTGCGCTCCCTAGTGTAAATTCATGTGTGAACGAAATGTACTTTCAACTCAAAGCACCATTTTAATACCCAATAAAAACTTTTTCATGTCACATTTAAAAAAGGAACTACACACATTCTTATTTCGAATGCATCCAACAACTGTTTTAACGGCTTCATTTGTTCACGTAATGAGCCATTTACGTATGTAAACAAAAACAAAAGCGTTCTTGCAAATCAATAGGCCGTTGAGAACGAGTGTTATCTACAAATACAAGCATAAAACAACCAATTACAAGGCTATAATCTCAATATGCCAATTAAGGTTAGTATTACGAGTGCATAAACGGTCGCCGGTTGAGCGCGGTAAGTGCGTCGTAAAGTAGGATTTAATAGCCCAGCTGACTACCGAGGGAATCCCGACACTGGTACAGCTTGTTTCAAGGACTTGGAACAGTTTGTGGGACATTATCAATCAGTTCGGGGTTGGTTTATGTCGTGGAGGATGTTTAGTGGAAGTTCGATTTTTTCTTCTTTTCTGTTGGGTTCTTCAAAACTTGGTATGCAAATCAAATTGGTATAGAAAATATGTTTGAAATAGACCTTTTTAAAATTGTCCGGTATAATGACTGTAAAACATTAATCAAAAAATCCTTAAAATTCGATGGCAAACTAAACTAAAAACTAATTAACAACGCCAACAAAGCTCATAAGACATAAAATAATGAGCTTATAAAGTTTGGGTAAACGGTTAGTTTGTCTAGTAATGATGTTATTTCTATGTAGACAACTTGGAATCCATCGCGTGACTGCAAACAGAAATTCTTATAGTGGGACACGCCAACTATTTTATGTAGGTATGTTATTTAGGATTCAAATGTATGTATGTTAGCAAGTATCAAGACATTTATGAACATATTCATAAATGCTTAACCGTTTATTGTCGCTATAAATTCAGGTATTATGCTTTTGTTTTCTAAAAGTGGTATTTTGACTAATTTTATTGAGGCATTACTTTTATTCGCAGCACATAACACATTTTTTCACGTCAGCTACAGGAGAATTAAGTATTGTATTGTATTGTATAACGGGCTGGTATCCGCAACTCCACGTCATATGCGCGTATTTTGCGTGCTAAGAGAAGAGAATTAAGTATTATAAATGTAGACTGGGCTAGTTACTTAATATACACAAATATTTCATTAAAGATAATAGAGCAAAAATGACTTGTCATAATAAACTATGATAGAGTAACGGTTGATCTACAAACACATGGTGTTGAATATTAATTAATTAAGTAGGTGATCATAAAAGCAAGAAAGCAACACAAACATGTCTACCATAATAATGCAAGTAATGCGCAATTTTGATTAAGAACATATGAAATCAGCTTTAAAAAAAAAACAAAACTGACCTTTGTTTCGGATTAACACGATCCCAAGAGACATCAAGCCAACTAGAGCCGTCCGAAAATCTACATACACAGAAACTTACTGCGACCCCAAATAGTACGTAATTTAGGAACTCCTTTGGAAGTTAGTAGAACCGATCCGAAGTCGAACGATCGAAACGAAAAACTGATAATTCAGATAACATTGAATGGTCAATAGAAGATAGTAATCGATTCTCCCAGACAGTCAATGAAAACGTTACAGCGTGTGGATAGTCTCGGAGAAGAGCACACTTGCAAAGCTTTACGATAATCATAGCGATTTCATCGCACAAACTGATCATTCACACTCCATTGAATCGTCAGAAAGAGATTGCAATCGATTTCTCCCAACCGCAGTCAATGGTAATGTAAGAGTGTGTAGATAGTCTGCATAAGGGGTATAGCGGGTTACTTCAGCCTGTTTGCTATGCAGGGCAGCATAGTTTGCCCTGATTTTTGGCCGATGCCGACAGTGAGCCCAAAATGTATTAGTGGATTTAACGCCTACGGAATAAGAGGCACCGATCCAGAAATGTGACGAGAATACGATATTAGAATAGAGGTTCTAATGCTTGGGTTAACGAAGTTGGATTCGATTTTGTTTTAGCTGATTTATTAGTTTATGGTTAAGAATGTATAATATTGTTGGTCGTTCGAAGTGACGAATTCATCGTTTAACAGGATTTTTCACTGCAATTTGAATTTGGATTTGACTTAACATAAATCATCCCTCCTTTGGCCTATTGCTGGAAAAAAAATCGGAATTCTCGGAAGTCCCAAAAACGAATTAGTTTATATACTCATTTTACACACATGATTGCGTGTTTGATCGACAGACGAAACTACATTAAAATAGATTGGTTCTCTAATCAGTAGGGGACCTAATGCAATTTCCTTTATTGTTTTCATCCAATAAGACAGGTGGGGTGGGACACACGGACAGGATATTTGGGTAAACGATATGATTAGCTTTAAGTGGAATTTGGGGAAAAACATTTTTCTTATTTTGTTTGGATGAGCTACGTCGATATCTATTTAAATGATTAAAAGCAATCATCCTTTGGTTGGTGGGTTGTACTAACTTTGTCAAGAGAAGAAGCGAAGAAAACTTTAAATCTAGCTCTATTTAAAATAATATTAACATACAAATTCGATGTGAGCCAGACAAACTCCTCTATATGCCTGTCATAAGCCATTTATAAGAAATAAAAAAACGGTTTCGATGTTTATAAAAGTTTTCGATTGTCGAAACATTGCCTATTCCATGAAACAAATGACTTCGGTAATCAAATGCGCATATGTAGCAACACTATAATATTCATAAACCTAATTATTCCCATGAACTTTCTAAAAAAAGCGAAAGAAAACTGCATCAAAAGCACGGACCAATGACCACCTGCTTTGCCATATTGTATCCCAATGAAAAATATGAGTAGGATGTGGGCGGAACCAAGCTTAACGGTCAAAACGATCTATGTTCCGAACAGCTATTAAATTCACACGAAATTAGCAATTATATTGCACGAAGAAAAAGTTATTTAGCTACCAACATTACTTTCGTGAACAACTTCATGTTCATTCGTAATTAATAGTTGGTAAGCTTTTGTCTTAGAAACAGGTGCAAAGTTGACTATGTTTCAAATATTGTGCAAGTTATTATCACCTATTAAGGCAACAATGACGTATTATACACCGTGTTCCGGACGATATACATAAACTTCGACCAGATGTTCAAACCACGGAAGTAAGCATTTTTCATTATGGACACATTAATAAATTCTTATTTTTTATTTTTTGTTAATTTTCATACAAACTAAATACCTAGACGTAAATAACCCGATATGCATGCCTCTTTATCCGAATTGGCAACGTCATTCATAACATTTGGCGGGCTGAAACAAATGAAATGCAAATAGTATTTGATAGATTTCAAATTAAGATACTTTCTCACTGCATAGCTCAATTAAATTTCATTAAATGAAATTACAAATATCTTTGTAACGAAGCCTTTTTAAGTACTACTTCCTTTGCTGGATTTGATTTGTAAAAGCCATAGAAGTATTTGCTAAAGTTTATGGATAACGTGAAGAACACGGTGTATAACACCTTTGTATTTGCCGTGTATCCACTTATCTAAAAAGCGCTTCATGCTGTCTTTTACATTCATTTAAACGGCGCTTAAAGCGATGTAAGACTGTCTTTATAAAGGTTACAGCCTTCAAGCGTTGTTATAAAATGCTCATAAACTTTCTTTCAAACTTCATGAACTGAATTCATAATTTGAACTTCATTGTTTCTTAAAACAGTAGCCTGTTGTAGAAAATTACTATTTAAACACTTGTACAACCTTTTTTTAATTATACAAGTTATCATGTTTCATTGCAATCGAATTTTAAAAATTGTTTTTGTATTCATTCGCAGAAAAAACCTTTGAGTTTTTCATACCTCAAGTTTTAAAATTGGCCAGTAACATATTTCCTATGCATAATGTAACTGTAAATAACAAAACACAACTAAAGGTTAATACAGACGTGCGTACATAAGGCGTCGTACACACTTGCATCTCATTTCCCGCCCACGCCACTTCCGGTGACGTCACTCGATAGGTGCCCGCTAGGGGCTTGGCTCACAATGCTGTACACCAAAATAGAGCTATAGATCTACCAAAAAGGCTATTACAATGTTGTATGGCTTCATCTAGTAATGTAATGTCAATTGGATGAGAAGCAGCATTCTTCCAAATGTCAATCAAACTATGCTCATTGACGTTTTTGCTGAGCCAGGTAATAAAAAGACAATTCCATATACAGAAAGCATTACAAAAGCCGATGACATGAAATATGAAGACCTTATAGAAACGGATATTTGTACTGATGATAATCTACTATCATAATTTTATGACACACATGAGCACAGGCATATCAATGTCGCAGTAGAGGCCATAAAACAGAGGCGTTTATTAAATATTAATAACCATTCATTACTACCAATAAACAGGTCCCGCAACATTGTTACAAAGGTAATATACAATTCCGATCTTGTCCTTCCAGGAGTACCTTACTAAGATTCTGCGAAGACATAAATTTATCCATCAAAGTGTGAACGAGTATTCCTTTGTCAGTTGAGACTTGTGAGTCAAGGAACATAAAAATAGAATGTTTTTTAAACACGTTCAGGGATTCCGCTACTTATTCCGGATTCAAAGCTAATTGACGTAAAAAATCGCCTGAGTAAATCGTTGAAGCGTTCGCGTTTGTTTCGTACGAAGCGTGTTTGATTCCAGGATGTGATAGTGGAGTTATCGCCTCCGCGATGTAATCATTCTTTATTTCGCCGTAAACCGGCCAGGTTTCGTCCTTCACTCAATCGTGCACGCAAGGAACGTTCCCAAAAAAGAGGTGTGGATACTTCCTGACCTCTCTGCTCGTGATTGCCTCTTTTAAAGCCAGCTCTAATTTATTGTTCTAAAACAAAATTGTAAACCTCATTATCTATGTAACTTATTATTACTTACTGGATCAGTTTCGTTAACTTGTTCTTTTGCATCGTTGGTAATTCTTTCTTCATACATCACGTCATAAGATGATAAATAAAGGACTTGGTATTCGCATATGAAATGTTACTTTTTCTTCGATTACTATTAATTCAGTCATTAGTCACTTTAAAACTGAATGGCTTGGCTTCTGACCGAACGACTTTAAAAGGCAATTTTTTTAAATTGGTGTCCATCGCTCATGCTATGGGACGAATCAGAAGTCATTAATTGAAATATCGATACGAAATCGATTTAAGTGGCTTACCGGTTTGATCCAAATCTTAAAATATTTTAGATACGGTTACAGTGGGTGACACTCTATTTCATCACAGTATGTAGTAGTAACATTTAAGTTTTCTGATGAATCAGTAGATCATGAAATCGATTGTCAGAGGGGCATTATATATAAACTCAATTTTTCAAGCCACTTAAAACAAAGCTTTCTAAATCAAATACTATTGATATGACAAAAACCAGTAGCAGTCGGTTACTTTACGCCCTAATGTGATCTTATCGGCGGAAGGGCCCCAGTCGGCGCGCTTTGCCACTTAAAGCTACGCTATTTATATCTTGGACCCTTAGACAGATTGGGTGACCGAGCATCTGTCTGGTGGAGTCGAGGTTTGAAAAGTTTTAAGGAAAATATTATAACCCAACGTCTTTATAACCAAAAAAATATTAGTAGAAAATCTTAGCTTCTAAGCTTAAGGTCGGTTTAGTGTAACCTTAAGTTTCTGAATACAAGGATTTTATGTGGAATGCGAAGGCATTCCACATAAAATCCTTAATATCTGACATTCACAATGTAGTTATTAGGTAATCCTACAGTTACTCTTGAAAAGACTGGTTCTGTTCGAACTTTTCGGGTTTCAGATGGCCACAAACTAACTAAAGATATACAAACGCCAACCGAGACCAACCAGCTGGGCGATGAAGCACTTAAAATTTATAATAAATTACCAAATTTTCTAAAAGCATAAAATTTTAAGAAATTTAAAACAAAATTGTATGAATGGCTCAATAATAAGAATTTTTATAATATTAATGACTTTTTGTCATTTAAATAATTTAATTGTATTCCATGTCAAATTGTATTATAGTTGTAAGTTTGCTTAACTAAAATGTTTAACAACACCCTGTATACCGTGTTTTATGCAAATAAAATATATCTTATCTTAAATACTCGTCCTAACTGAATAGCCAAAATGTAAAATTAATTTGCCATACGCTTCTTATTGATTAAATACGCAAAGTGAAGCATCACCATCTCAGTAATTTAATCAATAATAATATTTTATGATTTGTTACTGCTGAAAGATTTATGAATTGACTCTTAAAATTTTAAGTGATATCGCCTTAACAACCCATTATAAACGTCTCAAAGTTTAAGTAACAAGATTAGATCTTTATTTTAACAGAACACATCCATATAGTCCCTTTTTACTCTGCCATAAATTAATTTTGTGTGAGAACAACTTTGACACCGACACCGTCCTATTTATTACGTACCAAAATTGACTCAGATCATAGACCACTATTCATTAAAAACAGATGCCTAATAACCAATTAAAATGCAGTGCGTTAAATGCGTTACTTGGTATCTTATCTTTGGTATTAGGTCGCGGTGCTGTGGTCAACATGCTTTACTTATGTTTGACATTAATGGTGTATGTGCTGGCTTTAATTCATGACAAGGGGTTGTATCAACTTGTTTTTTTTTTATCGAAGTTGATTTCCAAAACAAAATCAGTAAAAATTATGTACTTCGGATCGATTGATTCATAGTGAGGGGCAACGTTTAAAAAATAAATAGATACGTTTTATACAGGCAGACGTTTCATTTTATTAAAATAATATTTGTAGGATTTAGTGCCTCATTCAGTGATTAATATTGTGGTTTTTCTTTTTCAGGTATGTACGAGTTTACCTATACAATACAATATAATAACAGTAAGGTAAATAATAAGGTATGTGGTAAGTATTAATAATAATTTAAAAACATACACCTTAAACAAAATTCAAATATATACTTCGAATAGCAAAAAAAATACAATTTAGCGTTGCTCACCAATGTTCCTAACAATATGCAGTGTCAACTTTTATACTGAACTGCCAAAAATGAACGGAAATATCGAAAAACATATTCTATAGACAAACAATCAGAACTCACCTTGAGGTGTCACTACAGAAAATAATAGAAAAAAAATAATACGTGATCGCGAAATTCCAGTACAAACGCTTCTCACAAAATCTTTTTACATATAAACTGCATAGAAGCGTTGAACTTTTACAAAAGCACTCAGGTAAGTATAGCGATAGGTAGTGCCGTTTATAGAATCGGATAGAGTCTTATCCACTGTGTGAAATAGAAATATACAAATACAATGAGAGCGAGGGGGACGGCGGTATGCAACTCTGTTGCGTCCCTGCAAAGCTTAGAGCTCAGCTGTCTGCCCCGAGCGGTGATGTTTGAAACACGGGACAGGCGGAGCTTAGCTACAAATCACTCAATGTCACATTTTGACATTTGAGATATTAGGTCTTTTTTTTCTATAACACCGCCATCTCTTATTTTCTACGTGAGCTTTTAGCTGTACATTGACAATGTGGCTAATTAACGTAGAATTTGCGACTTTATTTTTTAAAAAGACATTTTTTTAATCTCGTACCAACTTGTAAAATTCTCGTAAGTAACCATTAAACATTCACACGGCTCATCAGAACAGCTATAAAGTTTACGACGTCAAGTCATTCTTGGCTTTAAATTTTGAACGCAACGGCACTGAACAAAGTAGGCACGGTCTTTTAGTGGTACCAAGTTAAAAAAGTTTTTAACCAATTAAGGTAGGACCCTTAGCCGTTTAGTGATTACACTGAGTTGGGAGGCTTGGAGAGGTCTTGCGTTAGTTGGTCGGTCATGGTTCAAGGAAGCGCCTTCAAATAGTCCAAATGAGGCCATAAAAGTCCCGCTGAGCGACGTCTCAATACAAGACGTGTTCAGTCGCGCTAATCATATTTTTACTGCCCACATAAATTATTTAAGTAACAAAAGCCGCTGGCAACAGTAAATTGGATTGCACGCACAGATGACCGCACCACAAATTGTAGAAATTCGCCGGAATAAGCCTATACTAATTAAGAAAATATTATCAGGTAGATTACCATTAAAATTACCCGTGAATTCTTTATTTTTGAATTCCACGATAGTGTTTTGTTTCTCCCAAGACTCTAATTACTTCTCGAGAACAGTATTCCGTATAAAAACAGTGTAAAACTAATCGAATTTTCATTCGGGTTCTGTCAATCGGCGTTACTCGCGACTTTTCCTATTACGAAGCTGGAACGGCTCCAATACGGCTTTACCTCGAACTTTAGCGTAGCACTTGACGATATTAATTTTCTTTCCCTAAATATCACAACCCTGAACAATTTTGTTCCAAGAAACACATGCAATTTTGTCCTTTTGTTTAAAAACAATTCCAAAAATTAAGACCCATTATTGCTTGAAAAAAATTTAAGCATGTGACATAGCTGTTTTGTCCGCAAATTACGCAAAACGTCCAAACATGTCCAGCTTTGTGAGAAGAAACAATAACCCGAGCTTTTGTTTGCATAATTAATTCTTCTCCCAAAACTCAGTTCGACCGCGATCCCATACCGTTATACTCGTAAACGCAGCGGGCTACAGAATACGGATCCACAACTTTATCCAAACACTTTACTTAGCCCTTACTACATTCCGATAAAGGTCATTTTCTTTTGCTGAGTCTGTAGTAATACCTTTGTTGAAATACAGAATCTTTGTTTCACGCACTCTAATTCTTACACATTTTTTCCGCATATACAAAACAATGCTTATAATGAATAAAATTATTTAGTGTAATTACTAGCCCGCCTTAATTTAGTTCGCGTTTTGTTCTCGAAAATAATTCGTTACTTTAAAATAATTAATGGTGTTGTAAAGATAATCTTTGATAACGAAATTAAGCTGTGCAATTAAGATTATTTTGCGATTTTATGATGAACAAGACAGAAATAGATAAATATTCTGAATACCGTCTCTAGAAAATGCAGATGGATATGAACTAGTGATGTCGGCAATATTTGAAGTCGGCTAATAGTTAGCCGACTAGTGCTGGGGCTGGAGCGATTGATATAATATTATTAGTAATCTAACTTTATTGAAAACAAATAGGTATAAGTTTAACTTACTTAATATCATTGGCCAAAGTCACAGCAGCCCATCACTTTTATGGGCCATTTTTTTCCAAATTTATAATCGTATTTAATTATTATTATTTGAAATTAAAGTAGTTCACGATTATTAACGTAAAATGAAAACAAAAAAAAACTGAAACGTTATTCAACGATCACTTAGAGAAACGTTAAAGACAATGCAACATTCCCTAATACATCATAATTCAATAAAATCGACCAATTAGACCCATTTTTATAACCAACAAGGATCATAAAATATCATCACGCTATAAAACGTAGTACCTGAGTAAGCAGTAAATAAGGCAAAACCTTTGCGTTGCGGGCAATGAGCTAGTTAGTATCGGGAATAACCACACTCAACTTTTATAGTAGCCATAAAAATGTTTTTACCAACACTGTTGTTTAATTAAACAATTAGCATTGTTACTATCTGATGCGAAGTATAATCAGTTACATGTTGTTACAGCAGTGTAACTGAATATATATTATTAGATAATATTCGCACTGACTGGCAATGTCCATATTCCTTTCAAACTGTAAGAACCCAACAAGTGCAACGATACTATTATTCATTTTGCACTCAGAAATATTTATTTACTCCGTTCCGCAATGTAAAATAATTACCTACATTTTTTTCATCAAGAAAGAATCTAAATTTACATTTTAATAACTTAATTAGTGCTTTATCGCTGAAAAAAGAGAAATAATAATTTATTGAAGGCGGCTTTATTTCTCTATTCCAGTCATTCATCACGGAAAAGGAAAATGGGCAGTTCCGATGTGTTATTTGGTCGTTGACTGGTCACTAAGGACAATGGGCACTTCTCTAATGCTTCCGTAGCATCTGTTCACATATATTATATGTTTTATATCAGAAAGGTGTAGACATCAGCTGACGAAGGTTTTCTAATATAGTCGCCCCCCGTGGCGTTAAGACGGCTTGATGGATGGTCAGTATATTGAAAAGCAATGCCTAGCAGCTTCATTTGTGCCTTATACATAGGGGTTGGTCACGCGAGTATTAGTGGGATTACTATGGGGCATCTATTTGATCAATATTATTGGATTAGGTGGGTTATTGAAAAGCTACCTAATTTGATTAGTGAGTAATCTGAAAATGGTTTGAGGTGTATTAGATCAGTAAATACATTGTAATGCATCCAATGTTTTATATATTTTGGATTTTAAATTATCAAAAAAATTGTCCAAAAGACTTTCAGGCTCCTACTGACTATAAACCTACCCTGTTCCTCCAGCGCCCATTCCCATTCAACATCTTAATATATTGGATTAAGATTTGGCGATAAATGTTATACATAGAACATTTGGAGTACAATGCCAGTTACCACTGCAAATTTTGAGAAGTTTTTGACCTTTGGCATCAATGCCAAAGGTCAAAAACGATTTTTCAGTTTTTTTGAAAGCTCGTACAATCCTCAAACATTCGTAAGATAATTAGTATTTTATTCCGTTAGATTTCTATCTAAACCTACTCCTAACACTATGTTCAATGTAATCAAACCATTTATTATATTACAGTTACTTTAATGAGTAAAACATAACCCTTACTCTGTCGACTTTAACCAACATGCAACGTTTTTCCTATACTGAATCACCATGGAACAATACAATAAGAAATAGTTCCTGTTTTATGAAAAACCGACTATAAACTACCAATGTAAATGGAACAGACATTTATAGTAAAATAGTTTCCACCTTAAATACAAGTATTGAAGTAAATGGCCAAGGTAGATATTTATCCAGCCTGTTAATTTATACTAGTTGTAGTGACAACTGAGGCAGAATGCCGCCATCATAAATTTCTTGTAACTCATATATTTCATTTGATATTCAAATATGTAGGTGTTTGCAAAACGAATAATGATAGATGCATAATGTTGCCAGTAAACTAAATGCACAATTTATTCCATATTAATTCTTTGAATATTTTCTATCTAAGGGGTACAAATACCTACCACCAGAATAAACTTTAAAAAATTACGTCAAGTTTATAAACCGTAGAGAAATAACAAAAAGCTTTTTATCGATACAATACGTTCTCAATTACAAATATAAGGAGTTCGCGAGCAGATGTTTAATAAAACCAATTTTATTTAAAAGCTTGAGTGTGGAAAACATGCCGATAATCGCGCGGCTGCTTGTTCTTAGAAAAACAAAAGAGATTACTCATCCCGATGCTCGAACTCTATCTGAGAATTCTTCGAAGCGCACCACCGCGCTGGGGCCTGTAGCGTCAGCACCAACAGTCTACAATAAAATACCTCACTAATAAACCAAACACACTCAATACAACTGCTTAAATGTAAACCAAATAAAAGCTCATTGATCGATTACATACTAAATCAAGGTAGAACATTTTCCTACCATTACCAACTTACACTACGAAAAGAAACGATTCGAAAACTCAACAACATTTGTCAGGTAAAAAAAATACAATTCAACCCGTCATCGCGACGTGACCGCGTGAAATAAAAAATGTACGTGTGAGGGTCTGTCCGTACCCACCCCTAGACCGAGACGAGAGAGCGTAAGACGGAGTACAGAGAAAGTTTGAGTGACGTACCCCCTCCACCGCCCCGTCTCCCCCAGCGAGGATTTACGGCGCCATATTGGATTGGGACAAGATGACACGAGGCCCGGATAATTTGGGCAACGGTATCACGTGACAGGACCCGAACTCTGAAACGGCACTTTAATTATGATATTCTCGAGTTTATTCCTCTCTGAGTTTGAAATGTTTAGTACAGATGTAGTAAATTTTGTTTTGTAGTCAATATTGCTACTACTAGTTATTAAATTTATTTATTGCTTAAACATAGGTATTATTTTTTAAATAATTATGTAGATTAACATAAAACTTAAAATAATAGCCCGTGTTAAAAAGTTATTCGTAAGTATTTTGGGTTTTTATAGTTTGTTTAAAAATAAGTCAATTAAGTTTTACAATTTTGGTAAGCACAAAAATAATTTAATTGTTTCACAAATGTATATGAGTTTCAATTGCGGTGTAATAAAATGTAAATTAAAACAATAAAAAGTCAATAAGATATTCATTGCCGTTTTAAAATTCAACCCTCAAATGAAAAGGTGCTATATAAACAAAACTAATTCATCAGTAAGGCAATAAATAACCCGAAGCGGTTGCACGCACTCGCGCGCAGCGTCTGATGTCTTGACACGCATGCGCTGTTTGGCGTGCCAAAGCACATACTCGTACTGTATCTACAACTCAGATAGACGAAGAAAATAATTGAGTGCAGAAGTTTTAATAAATCTCAGTTGAAACTTTTGTATACATTTTCACACATCGATGATAAATATTGTATTAAGGATGATTAATTGTTCGAGTACTCGAGAATTTTGATGAAGCGTTCGTTATGTTCCGGCCAGAGTCGTTTAACAAAAGCCGCTGACGTAACAATCCATGCAATACGAAACAAGGACGTCACCGAACTGCTGGTATCCGAACACTCGAGGGTGCGAATACTGCAAAAACAGAAATCTCGTTAAGATGACAATTTATGGGTTGTTTTTGCTAAATGAAAATAGTCGCAGGCTGTGAACTGAACAGACCTTTTTTGATTTTCTTAATGGAATCTTTTCGCTTGGGATTTGTGTCGAGCGATGCTTTAAGCTCTTCCGTTTACTCACAATACCCTATAGTGGCAGATTTGTACAAGCCTATTTTCTTTTGCTCGAATGTATTTTCCTCCATATCTTGGCATTCACTTGTATATTAATTGACACCGTTACTGAAACGAGTCCTTCCAAGTTCCGGGTAAAAATGTTGACATACAAATGTTGTAAACAAACAAGGTAATAGTAGGCACCTACATATACAATTAGCGGCCTTTTCATTTCCTCTTGGACAATAAAAGCTTCGTAACATTGATACAAACTTTCTTTGTAATAAAGCAACCAGCCGGAAGCATTTCATGATTTATGACAAAGCAAATTTTTATTTCCATTTCTCTTCGTTCATTGTTTTTTTATTATTATTTTGCCACAATTCCTCGCAGCTTTTCAGTAGAAAAAAGTCACCGTGGAAAGTCGCTTTCGTTTTAGTGGAAATGGAAAATGGAGGAAAAATAAAAGAAAACGCCACATATGTGCTGCGAGCGAAAAACTTTGGCGTTATGATCGCCGGTCGAGTGGACTTGCCACAGCATTTAAGGGTTACATTTTTCTTTTATATTTTTAAGCCGTAATAAATTAAGTTTTTAATAAAATATGCTAAAACACCATTGTTGCTATAAAATATGGTATCGTTAATTAAAACATTAACAATAAAGGTATCAATTTACACCAACGGTATGTCATGTAACACTGTCGCAACAACGAATAAAGAAAATAGGTGATACAACAATATTTATAGCGCTTGCATACTAATCTTTTTGTGTAAAATAAAATTGCTTGTTAAAACTATTTTTCTGCCTACACACAATAAACTTTAATTGCTGCTTATATTTTTCGTCTTAAAACCAAGACGGTTTATCTAATCTTACTGTAAATGCATACGAGGAAAACTTGATTTACCGTGATAATTGTCTACGTATTTGCTACGTACGGCGTGAGTTCTGCCAAGTCCCTAGAGGTTTCACACAGCGCTGGCGAGGCGAGTACATGCCACTCTTTTTGCCTCGTTTTCCTGTCACGCTTCCCTTTTCAGATATTACTGTCTCGCTCACACTTGGTACAGAAACTATGGACCTGTAGACCTGTTAAGTTGGAAATTAGTTTTGTGTCTCTTCGTTACAAATTTCCTTAATTAATTATTCAAAATTGTTACTGCCACAATTGATTTAATCGTAACAAAGAAAAGTATTAAGTTAACTCCTCACACAATTACAAAATTCTGTGACACAAAAAAAAAACTCAAAACATATTAAACGTATTCCCACTAAAGCAACTCCACAGCTCCTCTGTTCCAACACGCGTCATTCTATTTTCTTTATTCCACTCTGTTTTGTTGCGTCCCGCTGCTTCCGTACCGTGGACACTTTTGGTTAGTTTGTTCTGTTTTCCGTATAATAAATAATAAAGCCCATACCACTGGACTATGTAGAAAACATTCTGCGCTAACTGTATCTTGACTCTTGTATCGTTTAGGGCAAACGGGCCCTGTCGCAGTTGGAAGGTTAGGAATGTAGAAGTTTGGGTGGCTGCATTTCGTCGACATGCTTAAGTATGGTAGATGTAAGACGGTTTAGGAGGTGAATGACCTTCTCTTTTCTGTATCAAACATTTTTGAACATAAATTATTCTTATTTTTTTCTATGATTTATCGCTCTTGTGTTGTGATTTTTTTTTAATAATTGTTTGCGAGATGCTGAACAATCTTTGTTGTATTACGGTTGTCTGTATCATTGATTTTAATTGTACAAAGAACATCCAAAAAAGAGATAAATTATTTCATCGAATCTTAAAACGAGCGTAAAACCGATAACCACAGTCATTATGTATGCAGATATAATGCAGACAAAGTCGTGATTTGATCTATGGCGCTTTAATATTCTATTAACCGATATTCAGTCGTTTATTAGCATCAATGCATTATTTATATCTGATACTAATATATCATTATTGAAAATAAGGGATATATTGTCAATGATACGATTTTTCATTGATCAATGGTGGGCACGCGTGCACTTTTATGTACAACTGATAAATAGCGCCCGGTTTATGGGGCGACACCATTGATATCGAATGTGTACCATTGATTTATCGTTTCGGGTATAATTCGCAATTTCAAAAACAAGTTTTTTAAGCCAACGTTTTATACGAGATATATTTGATGATCCGTTGATGAAATATAGCTAGTTTATGTCACAATGTCGTTAAACCGTATAACAGAATCGAATTTAATTTCGCCAACTTTTTAACTTGATTAATTAAGTTTTAATATTGAATGTAACGGTTGCCAGAATTGTGCTCATCATTCTTCGTGTCTACGGAAACTTAGCCAAGCTAGCGTTAAACTTAAATTGAATTAGGAATCCGTAGAACGCTCAGGCTAATCATTGTTTTCTCTGGGCTAACGAAAATAAAATTTATTCCTCAATCAAATTAAGAACAAATATAAAAAAAGAGAAACGCAAATTATGCCAAACTATCTATCAATGTCATCGGTGAAAAATAAATAAAGAAAAGAAAAATAAAGATATCTTAATTCAAAAATATAAAATTCGAAAAGTTTACGTTCGCCTCGCGATTCGTGAAAGAATCAATTTTATTGGTAAAACAAGCGGCGTCGGTGATTTATGTCGTACGAACGTGGCCGATAGCATGTCACCGGCCGGCGTGTTCGCGCCTCGCTCTAGAATTTGCTAGAATATTCTTTTGTGTTTACAAGTACAATGACTTTTTGGTGAATCGAATTTCTGTTAAACGGTAGTTTCTAAAATGTTACCTACATTTCAGATACTGAAAAACAGAAAGACTGAATTTCCCAGAAGCATTTTCATCTGCTGATATACAGGGCGTCCCACGGCTATGCCACATGGAGGGAAAGTACCTTAAATATTGTAGATAGAACATTTTACTGAAAGAAGACATTATTTTAATTAAAAAAAAACAATTTAATCTGCATTCATAGATTTTTAAATATTTACATGGTTGAACCGGGAATCGAACCCGCTACACGAGAAAAAAAAAGATCCTGTAGTTTTATCATACCGATCGAAAGGCTTCATCTTAAGGATTTTTTTTGCTTAATAACATGGTGTCAGAAACAAAAGGATATAGATCATGAATTTTAACTTTTTGGTCACAAAATTAATCAATATAAATGCTCAAAATGAGTCCCATTACATGCTGTTGAATACAAAGTCGCACTCTTTTGATTTTTTCAGTCCTTGTCGATTGGTTTATCTTGTTGTGATGGATATTTACAAAGTCTAACTTCTGTTTGTTCTTTTTATTTTTCTGACAATATGTTATTTAGCTAAAAATAATCCTTATGATAAAGCCTTTCGATCGGTATGATAAAACTACAGGATTATTGTTTTTTTTCGTGTAGCGGGTTCGCTTCCCGGTTCAACCATGTAATTATTTAAAAATCTATGAATGCGGTTTAAATTGTTTTTTTTAAATTAAAAATGTCTTCTTTCAGTAAAATGTTCTATCTACAATATTTAAGGTACTTTTCCTCCATGTGGCATAGCCGTGGGACGCCCTGTAATTATCTACTCTTTTTTAAAGTCACGAGTTAGATTATTGTAACATGACTCAGATCTATATCCATTCATTTAACAATATTTATCAAGAAATAAATATTATAATTTAGTTTTTAGGTATTTCCACTCAGGATACATTTAATATTTAAAACAAATGGGTATTTCCTGGAAATACCCATTTTTTTTAAATACAAATGTCACTTAGATGCACTATTCCTATGCATTGAAAATCTCCTCGACATTTTAAAAGTTGAAGGTTCAGTGAAACAAAGAAACGTATTGACCTTTAAGAAAAGGTGTCCCGATTAGAATCTAAGCAAATGTTGAAATATAGAAAACAAACAACCTTTTGCAATTTATTTGTTGTTCGACGATAAACTTCTTCATGTTTATGCACAATTTAGTACCTACACTACATACAATCAGGATAGTATGGTAAGGATAACATAAATGTCATTTAGGTAAGCTAAAAATGAAGTGGAGTTTTACATTTATAATCAAGAAAGAAGGTCGCTTCTTCTTGGTTAACAAAATTATATAAATTTTGAAAACTGGGTCTTAAAGATTCATTCGAGTTACCTACTTCATATTGAACTCATGAAATATGCCTGAAAAAATGCAGAACGCATGCAAGTTTTTGCTAGAACAAAACGGTGAATAACCCTTTTTATAGATCCAGTACACGAACGCGAGAAAAACCGCGAACAAAACAAAAGCCAGTTCCCAATAAGCAGGTGCTACATTATCATATGGCAGTACAAAACCGACTACAGACGCTAATCTACCCGTCAAACATTTGTTCGCGGGCTATATATCATTATCGATCGCTATTACTATTAATTCGCACGTTTACCCATCAATTACAAAGAGTTTTTTAATCATTTGTCATTTATAACGAGTGCCGCATAAGTTTAAATTAAGTGCTTATTGTTTGAAATGGTTTTAGGAAACATTAAACTGTCATTGGCAACATGGTAGCCACCGTCCGGCGATATTCTTTAATAGTTCTATTTACATTGCCCGTCCCTCATATATCTTGTTTTTGCTCGGCCAATGATGTACATTTACGATTATACCATTCCATTCGATCGTTATCGTAAAGAAGGAGTAATGGGACTGTTTGCAAAGGTTAGAGAAACGTTTAACAACTTCTCGTAGTTAATTTAACATATAAGTTGAAGTGTTACTGAGTTGTATATTAATATTTAAGACCTACTTTATGGCACAGCCCCATTCAACTAATTGTCACAGTTTATTACAGATACATCTTGAATTACTGACATTATTAACTTGCTAACGCATCAAAATTATGGGCTTGAACGTGAACCTATTAGAAACAATGTTTTTCTGAAGAAGCAGCTTTCCATGCTTTTTTGTTATAGGTATTAGGAACATGCCAGAAAGTCAGTTACTCACAGGAAAATTACGACGCATTATTTACATTGATATACTTCGTTAATCAACAAAACACCTGTGCAGGTGAGAACGAAGCTAGAAGGTATTAGACTAGATAAACCTGAAATGAATACAGAAAGTCTTTTTGTAATCAATAGCAAACATGAAGATGATGATAAAGATAATGCAAAGCAATATAAGAATGATGGGGAAGAGATTATACTCGGCAAAGCTGATTATAAAAAATAAGACCATGCCATTGATGATAACGAAAATAAAATAGGATTATCGACCATATTCACGATGATATATAAAGCTTCTCAGTTCTATATTACGATGCTAAACGTTTTATATCTACTTAACGGATCATTAAGATTATATATCGTAGTCGGGAGTGAGTAACGTTGCGAAAGGTCCAAATTGGGAAGGATTGGGGTCACGTTCGTCGGATGATATTAAGTGGACTCAGATATGTTGTTTTCGTGACTTGGACAATGGAGTCATTTTGTGATCTGCTATCTGGTTTACAGTTCGTATAAACGGTGAAGCGATTAGTGTAGCTTCAGAGTAATTACTTTATTCATTGATCGGTTTGTCGATATCTTGTTTAAGGCCTTCATAGATAGCACTATGTTTTTGTGGGAATTTCAAAATCGTCTAGACTAAAATAGAATGTCCATTCTTTGTTGCAATACTCGTGCGATAGATTTTCATAACAGTGTATGTGAAAAGTCATTAATAATATCCACACGTTCAAGGGAAACCAGTATCTATAGAAGGAAACAAGTTGTGGAAAAATATAAACACCGAAATCCAAGCGATGACTAAGTGTCTGCCGATCTACGATTTTGGTCAAATCTTGATCAGCCAGCTCGACAGGTAGTCGCAGAATAAATAATTACTCGAAATCCATCTGATATGTTACTTCCTGCCGCGGGTAGGTTAATGGACCAGGCTAATGAAATAATGAAATATAGACCATTATTTTAATAAATTCTAGAAAGCTCTGAAACAACATAAATAAAACTGGAGCATTTTGCGTCTTGAAATCAATTACTGTAGCAGAGATGACAAATGGGGACCACAAAACTGTGATAAATGTTTTCGAATGTAAATTCGGTGACCACCAATGTTGAGGGATCATGATTATCATATTATAATTGGCTTAACGAATGACACTAAAGCGTAGAGTTTCACTTCCTTCATAATGCTTCTTCGTTCAGATTCAATTTCTAACGGCAGAACACCGGGAACTGTTTAAATCACGCGCATGTGCCGAAAATAAACTGCGCGCGATCACTCCTCCGCCTGGCCGTAAATTCACTGCTAATTTACAGCCCCTCAATGTTATAAATAAATAAATATTCGTCGTAGAGCGCCACATCCACTCCTGACACATTGTGCCACCACTTGGATGCTGCTGTCATAACAGATCCTTCGTTGCACGCCTAATGGATCGCTTTGGCTACTGTTATGAAACTCCTTGTGTTTGGGCGCACTTCTTCTATTAGATTTTCTGGTGTTTCGATTTTAAAATTAATGTTTGGCATTGTGGTACACTGAAATTACTCAATAGCAGACATTTTATACTATTGTAAAAATGTTGTTAACATGCTTCACAATTATCTCATTTGTCACTTGGTAACAAGCAGCCATTGATTTTTCAGCAGGTTTAACGGAAACATAATCACGTTTACTATTCAACACAAAATATTTCAGCAGCAAGATCTAATCAATTATCAACATAGTAGTGGCGAACTCACAAATTATTCTGCCACTCGCGACACTGGTACCTAACGAAAGTTATTGAGTGCCAAGTAGACTGAAGCAAAGGAACAGCCGCGTTAGCTCCGTGCCAGCGATCATTGGTGGGATTGTGGCGGCCATTGTAATACAAATTCCCCGCCGCTGTTACCATCTGTCTTGAAGCCGAAATTCGAAAAACAATAATAGAAGGAGAACTCCGCTACGATGATACCGTATCCGAGGTGCTGCATAGGTCATGCTTTTGTCGATCCAATCCCGTCAACGCCAACTACAGTCGGTAGAAAGCTGTGAGATATCTGTCATACGTAACTTGAATACATTACTATGTTACTAACTTAATTTATCGTTGATTTGCACCTGCAGCGAATTATCAATGCATACTTCTATTTAATGGCATTCTTTCACTTCATCAACTACCATTAATCGTCGCTTACATTCTTAAGCCGCGAGGACAATTAATCTGATTCTTCGACCAACAGTAATGTTCCCCACTGTCATTGCGAGAAACACCTTGGTTTACTAGCGTGGAACTTTTTGATTTGTGCCGGCTTGTAGCGTGTCACAGTACATTTAACGAATTGAGTTATTAATCATTTCAGCACTTGTCGTGACGATGATTGATTTTTCATTTTCCAATTAGTTTGCAACAAGAAAAAAGTTGTCTACAAATGGCAAGAATGTCGATTTTATTGACAACAATGCGGTTTTCGATGTTGTTGAAAGGTTGTTGATGAAGTTGTTGTGTTTTATCGATCGAAAATGACGTGTGCTATCCATCACTATTGATATTTTGTGATGCGCTCTGGTTGCCAGGCGGGCGGAGTTTGCATGGTGCCAACTATGGCGAGCGCGTTAATGTAGCGTCCATGCGCGAGCGTATGTTTTTATTGTCGTGTGCGCAAGAGCCGTCTAGCTATTAGCCGACCTATGCGTTAATGCCACACACAGTGTTGCATGGACAGCCACAGTACTTTGATGTTTCAAAACCTGTTATTATGAATCATTAATCGATGAATGATTTAGGAATTGTGATCCAGTACCAGCTCTACCCGCTCCAATATTTTACAAAAGACTACCTATCTTATTTTTTCCTGATCTTCTCTTAAGCTTTATTGTCAATTTGTGGGATCTTCACTCGTGTGGTGACTGACAATAAAAGTCAAACTATTAAACAGTCGTAAAGTGAAAAGTCTGTCTGCACTGATGCGATTGTTATTTCATTTTATTAGTCTAGCAGTGTATTTACGACTTTTTGTTAGACAATCTTTTATATTCACCTAACAAAATGATGACATCAATTGTTGCAATTAAACGTGATTGAAATTTAGATCTGTAGCTGTCTTTGTCGCATTCTGGCGCCTAGTTTTTATTGCACCCAACCTCTTCGAAAATTGGTCTAGTTGCGAAGTAGCACATTTAAGGTCACATCTCACTGCCAGTCGTTACGATGATTGGATCGTGCGACTTAACAAGTGCTGCAGTTGTTACGGTCTCTATATAGAAAATAATTGCGCCAGTTATCCGAAGATTTCCAAAGCTCGCGGTGAAAGCGTCTCAAATCACATACGCCGAATCAAGATCAGTTAACATCCGCAACACATACATAAACAATATGTACATATGTGTACGTGAGAAGGGCCCGTCATGTTTTATTTATTCGCGGCCGACTCATAATAGAGTCGTGCCGTGAGAGCCACCGCCAAGTTTTTTGCCGACCGTAAGCCTCGTCGAGTATTGAGACGTCTGGATGCTGATGTCTTGTTGCCTGTCCATACTATACTTTCGACATGACGGCGACATTTATTTTTCCAATGTTTTTTTAAACATCCGATACAACATGTAAGCACAGCACTCGATGTAAAACAGTGATAGATAACAAAAAGTTCCGTTTACTAACATTTTTCAAACATTTTTCATCAAAGGAACCACTGAGTCTGGGACAGCTGCGAGTGGATATTAAAAATCCATTCATCACTGTAACAGCAAAAAATAAGAATTCAGATTCACACTGGAACACGGCGACTGCGAAATCTGGTGAGACGAGGAGGTATTTTCCTCCCCCTCTGCCTCCCGATCTGTTGGGGTGGGCGCACGCCTCCCTTTTTAACCGACGAAAAAAAAAGGAGGAGGTTCTCAATTCGACATGTATATTTTTTTTTTTTTTTTATTTTTTTTTTCTATGTATGACCACGCATAACTTTTCCTAACGTAGTCCGATTTCAAAAATTCTTTTTTTGTTGGAAAGAGTGTATCTCAAAGTTGGTCCCATTTTAATTTCAAAACTAAAATCGGCCTCCAAGGGTAGAAAAAAAGGAATTAACTGTCAATCTTTCTACAGAATTTTCATTTGTTAACCGATTCTGTTGAAATAAAGTTAACATTATGTAGTTCTGAGGACATAACTATGTAGCAGAGATGTGGAGAAGATAACATGATGACGTGACCATCATCAGATCAACTCCAGATCCCTGTTATGTTGTGAAGTAAGTCCCAAGAGTTCCTCAACAGTTAACAACAGCTATATCGTATTTGGGCTCATTTAACTCAGCTTGATGAGAACTTTAGACCCAGCTGAGGTATCCTTGCCATCGAGGGTCTGAGCATGGTGACGGAAAGCAGGGGCAAGAGGTCCTCAACAGTTAACAGCACCTATATCGTGTTTGGGCTCATTTCACTAGCCTTGATAAAAACTTTCGACCTAGCTGTGGTATAATTGTCATCGAAGGTCTGAAGATGGTGACAGAAGGCAATAGCAAGCGATCCTCAACAGTTATCAGCAACTATATCGTATTTGGGCTCATTTAATTAATCATGATAAGAACTTTAAACATAGTTGGGATTTAACAGTCGTTGACAGTCGGAGAGTGGAATTTTTAGTTGCAAGTTACAGGTCCTCTACAGTTACAGTTAATGCAATAATTACTGTGACGGTTACGTTGCCAATGACAAAAGTGAAGACGGGTTTTTCCATGTGTAATCATGGTATACAACTGAAAAGCTAAAAATAATACCTTTTTAACAAAAAAATCAAACCGACGAAAGATCGAACTGAAAAGCAAAAAATAAATTTTGAGGCGGCGCCAAAGAAACAATCAACCTAGCCACAATAAAATTATTCTTCGCTTCAAATGATTAATTTAGGTATAATGTTTGTTTGTTTGGCGCCGCCTCAAAATTTATTTTTTGCTTTTCAGTTCGATCTTTCGTCGGTTTGATTTTTTTGTTAAAAAGGTATTATGACAGGAAATGATTGTCTAATATTAGCTTTGTTATAAGGTCCCTCTTTTGGGATTTGAGCGAGTTTTTGGAGTAACGCTTCGGATGTATCTTCGTAATGCTTGTTGTCTCAGCTATTTGTTTTGAAGTTGTACGTATTGCAGCGATTCCTGTTTACATTGTGAATCTGGCAAACGTAGACCCATTCGACATTGAGAACTTGTTTACCAATACTGTCTGTTTTTGTAGAACGAATTAATATTATGATCACGTGTTGCAAACAGAATTAACCAACTGTTAATGTTTGTAATAATTTAGCTGACAATGAGCACTAACTTACTCTACACTACAGCTACTCGTTCTCATTAAAACGAATTTATTGTGTGGGTGCTTATCTACGTGCGTAAGTAAAAATACTCGACAAAAAACTCCGTAATATTAGATTGTCGAACAAAAAATTAAATTCTTAAAGTTGACTCACTTCAATAATTGAAATTAAACATCCAATGAATCGTAGGAAGAATTTCGGGTTATTGACCTTAATTTGAGAAGTGAGAAGATTTTTTTTGAACACCCCCGATAATCACAATAAAAAGTCGTCGCAGCTTCACAGAAATAAAACTGAAGCTTTATTTTTTAATTTATTGGTGTTATATCTATTTCGGTTCGGTTTTCGTCAACGGTCGCTGGGAAGTGACTCGTGTGGCCTATGAATAGTCGCGCCTACAGAATCCCGACTACCGCCGGCTTCAGTGACAGATTTGTGTTTTACAAATGAATTCTGAGAGGGTCCGGAACACTATTTTTTGGTTCAATGATAGATTTAGTTTTGTTTTCTACGTAATTTATTCATATCACCATTAGTTTGTCTACCTATTACAAACACAGGTTTATTTATTTCTGTGAATGTCGCTGTGAAACAACTATTCCCTGAATTTCTGAATCGACGTTCGTTTGTACCGTGAGCAACATTATTGTAGAACTCTATCGTTGAAATACACAAAATCAATTGACTCTTTATTTATTGGACACAAACTTTGCTAACCGATCGTCTGCGGTTTGCACACTGCAGTTCCACAATAATCCGTATACATTAAAACAAAAGGGTTTGTACAAAATTAAATTACCAATATCAGTGGAGCGCGTTGCCACAAAATATTTTTGTCGAAACGGCAATAATGCGAAACTCGCATATTGTGCGATTCGCGCGTAGATAACAGAAATAATGGGGTTCAAAAATGAAATTAATTCCAGGTTGATGATTTCAAATTGAAAAGTCACATCGGCTCGCGCCATAATTCATGATCCTGAAACGTGTCCGGGCCGCCGGTGTTGGACGCCCGCGCCAACGAGCGTAGGGTTGTACGACAGAAACGTCCTTTTATTTACCAACACTCCCGTGTATAACATTTTGATTTTCAATTAAATATCACAAAATTAAGCACCGTAATTTTAGCTACACGTTTTTTTAATCGTGCTTTATTAATACCACCGAAAATACACAAAACATAATTTCTATTCACGTTTGTCATATTAATAAAAAGACACGACTAAGCCCGTGTCACATATTTTTGCTGGGTATTGAAAAGAACAAAAGGAGAATGCAAATATTGGCATTATAATGTGCTATCAGCCCTAACCGGGTCGGGCTCATTGTCACAGTCCTTTGTCGGAGGTCTCTTCCGCTTCACCACGCGCGATATCTCGCAGAGGTGGCGCCCTCAACCGAATATTCATGAACACACCGAGTTGTGGGATAAGTTTTATTTATATACACAACTATTTAGTACATAAACAGTACCTACATTAATGTTCATAGTTGAGACGAAGCTAAGAGAAATTGTATCTAAAAGATTAATGTTGAGTGAAGAAATGTTGATTGTTCATATAGTTCCTTGACATTTGAACTGAGTGTTTTCCTTAGACAAAAATATGAAGAATACTGGTATGTAGACTATAAAAAAACTCAGAAAAAAATCTTGGATAAACGTTAACTTTCAACAAAATAAATACGAATCCATGCTGATTTCATTAATGTCGAACATGTGAATTAGAAAATGAAATGAATATGTGCACTATCTATTTTAAGTGAATGCTGAATGATAATTTTTCATTGCCGTGGCAGCCCTGAAAGGCGTAAATACTCGTCGTGTAAATACAAAAATAAATGTAGTTGGCTATACCAATATTTTATTCTTATTAAATGAGCATTAAACTTTTGCTTCTTTACGTAATTTGATAGGATCCTCCCGAGGCATTAGCTATTCATATTTTAATACGGCTCACTTTTTATTAAAGACCCAAATTATCTCTTGTATGTTTAAGCAAAAATATTTGAGTATTTTTAAATATATCAAGTTTTTTTTGTATTTTATTCTGAGAGCAACCCTAAAAATTTCGAAGCTATTTATTTGTAGTAAGTTCATTCTAAAAAGTTTGTAACAATAAAAGTAGTGATCAATTTCATGTGACACTGGTACTCATAATTGTTTCTAATGAGTTAACGGTCTCCGAACCGGTTATTGAATGGTTTTTTTTTATATTTATAGCATTCACTGTAGAAATGTGGAAAGCAAGTTTTTTATATGTAAATACAGCTCGGTGGCAGGTCTCATGTTTAATGCAACCGCTATGTCATGAACATTTGTCGGTTGCACCATTTCAGACGGCTGTAGGTACTCCTGTTAGCTTAGTTTCTACTAAACATTTGCACAAAATGTTGAATTTCATTTCTAAATAATTCATCGTTCATATTTCGTGTTTAGTTGCACATGTTCCATTCAAATAAATTGTCTAATCCTAATAATAGTATAGGAACGAAATAATTACGAACGGTTAATGAAGACGAAGCCTTTTTTTATTTGGAGCCAGCTTCCGGAATAGTAAGAATTTTTAATTAATATTTTAGTTTTAATAAGCTCGGTGACGTTGAAAAATATCCGTGCTGAACATGTTAATCCAACTAATTATTGTACAGGGTAAATTAGAAAAGACATCGTAAATCATTCCATCCACAGTTCTCAGCCATGTAACGCCGCAAGGCTTTCAAGGAAACACAATAGGTCTGATGGTGTCCCTGTCTGGTACTCCAAGAACCGTAGTAGCAGAAAGAGACGGAGTCATTCACGAAAACGAGCCCGTAATTTGCCTGCACGAAAATTTGATAATAAATCATAATAGTTTTAGACAGAGCAGAGGTAAAAAAATAAACCAATTTGGAAAGTGAATTGTAAGGCACGGCGAGCACCGCCGTACGGTCTGTTATTAGAGCAATTATGTTATTATGTTCGCCGTATCTAATCCGAAAAACTAAATTGGAGTCGGCCGCTGCCGGCGAATGCCCGATAGGTTCAATCATTTCAACTTTTGGGTCGCACGAAATTCGTTGCGGAAGCAATAAGAAACACGAAAATTCCGAACGAAATAGTCACAAATTATCCAATAATACATAGTTGTGAGCAAAATATCGATCGATGCACAAAAAAAGGCCCAACACATTTTTGAGACCCCATTTCGCTACGGTTCATAGTTTAGTACAAATTAAAAAAAGGGTGCATTATTGTAGTACATATTTCAAAGTTCACATTTCATAAACAGCCTCGCGTCGCCCTTTGATATCCCTCACTTAACTCATATTTCATTCAATATGACCATAATTGAAGTGATCGCTGGGACTTCATTAGAATAGGACGCTTATTGCTTCAGCGTGAGAGTCCACAGTGGTCCGGTGTCGTTTCTGTAGATACATCGTATGAACGATTGCCTCTTTCACAATTTGTATCTTTAGCATAGTCTGTTGGTGAAACAGGTTTTTCTCGTGTGTTTTCGTTTCAAAATGCGTGGACCCTTTGTATTTTCAAAGTATCAAATATGAATACCAAATAAGGGTTGGGACAAAAGAAAAAGTGACAACTTTTTTAATTTATGCGCAAACGAGTACATGAAAACGTAATAATAGGACCGTGTTTGGTAAATATATTAATGTAATAATTCTCTGAGGGCGTTCCTAAAGTTGTCGGGTGTTATTTTTCTAAAATTTCACGGTAGATACATCATGTTGGGCTCATGGAAATTTTAACGTCTTCATTAAAGTGGAGTGCTTGTGTTTTGTTGGCACTTCATGTCAGTTTCCACGATTTGTGTTACAATAGTGGTGTGGTGAAAGCAAATGAAGTTGTACAATTTGACCAGTTCTAGTTCTTTATTAACAGTAGGTAAGTTGCCATGATCATAATTGTTAAGGACACGGTTATTATGACTAGAATTAATTTAATTTTCAATGCAAACATTACAAAAAGGGAGTTTATAAATTCTCAATGCAAGCCTTGTTGCCCTACTTGGAAAAATGCAAAGTTTTCACAGAAAGGTCTCGTTATCTTAAACGTCAGAGACGTTTATTGAAAAAAAGCTTCGTAAAATACGTTCTACGTAATTTCATTAGGTAAACAATTTCGTCTCGCATAAATTCCGAAGAAACCGTTCACCTCAGTGTTTACAGACTTTATCTAGTGTTTATTTTTAAACTCACTCATACGCAGAGGAAATGCAAAACAATTATTTTTTATTAATGTTACCTAAGTATATTCTTTCCAAGTTTTGTTTACGAATTGCGCAAAACTAATGAGTTCTATACTTTTATCGTTTTAATTAACTTTAGACCGATAAAATATGAGTGCATGTATTTTTTTCCATAATTTATTGCAAATAATATCTCGGTTAGTGTTAAAGGTTCGTAATTTAGATTCAAAGTAATTAATTATTTTTATGCTATTTTATTTGAAAAGTAAGTGAAATTAAATAAAGCGTGTTGTGTTGTATGTACTTACTTATAATGCTTGACTTTTTGAGTGCTAATCGTCAGACAAGGTTTACAAAACTTTTATCAGGGATTAATTAAAAGCCCTATAAAAATACAAACAATTAAACATTTTAATTAAAAAATATTTATCACTAAGAAATATAATGTGGGTAACCCTAGGTATCGGTCTAATGTAATAATAATTAGGAGACAAATTATCACATATTTTTTGCTTGTAATTTACTTGTAAACATACAATGCCAACGTTAATCACCGGATCAAATACTTAGGTCATGGGCATAACATAGTTATTAAACACACAAAAAAAAAACATAATTTTAAATAAGTATTAAAAATTTTTGCAAATAAACACCGCAAGGCATGTTTTTTAAAATACATAATAAAGATAGATAAAACTGAACTTGACCACAATATCAAATCTTTGTACTTAGCGACGTTGCACTGACCTACTTATCTGCCTACTCCACTCCTGACCCTGTAGGCATATCGCAGCCGCAATGATAAAACATTGGCATAGGTCAAAGATAACAAAAGCCAACGACTTTTTGAAAATATTTTTTCCTTGGTTCGAGATAAGAATGCACTATGAATACCTAATGTTATTATTCTATATTTGAATAAACAGTCCTTTGTACGCTTAATGGATTAATAATAAATTACAATTAATTAATTAATTAACAATTATCTACATTGTAAAATATTATTGCAATTTAAACTATTTAATTACAGTGCGGAAAACTATGTTGGTTTTGAAGTGAAAATTTTATTTGCATTTTTAAGTGTGTAATATAAAAATTATGAGCTTTTAAAAATGTAAATGTAATCTGTTTTATTTAATGGCGTTATAAACTGTTGATATCTACATAATTGGTAGTTTTGGTCGATATAACAAATTGGTTATTAGATTATATGTAGTTATATTTGCATTGATCACACTAATCATTTTACACACATAATTTTGAGCGTTTATTTCTGCACTGATTTTATGATTTATTGATCGAAATTAAAATCAACTCGAAGCAAGATTTAATTTATATCTGATTTTAAATATTCTGTTAGTTTTATATTTCGTTGTGATTTGAGTCACAATGTTACTAAAACTGCTGGAGTCAATGCGTTTGAAATAGGTACCGAGGTAATTGATAGAGTTCTTGCAAAGAATTAAACTTTCTACGAAGCTCAAAAACAGTTTAAATCACGTTCATTAAGTCAAATTATTATTCAAAAACGGAACAAGATAAACGAATAACGTTCCATTTTTAACTGACCGTTTTCTTTTTTGTTGCAGGTAAGAAAGAATTCCTGGCTGCATGGAACCTAAGGAAATATGTACGAAATTCAAATTGCGAATTATGTGCGCGTGTGTGTGAAGTGATCGTTTGTTTTGTCACGTGTTCGCCATGCGATTATCAGTTCAATGGTAATTAACATAAAGTCGTCATTCAATTTTGCGCGAAGACGTGAACGTGTAGTGGTGCGACAGCTGAAAATCAAAGGGATGTTTTCTGTCTCGCTTGGTCTGAGGTGACTTTAGAATAAATGAAATGTATTGATGTTGGTATGTATGTCTTCTTATGATTTAAACACGTTTTAGGACCTGTTATTTTGAATAGGAATTTATCTGAATAAAGTTTTGGTGGAACAAAAATTGCTAAAGCAGTTCAAACTAAAGTCGTTACTATATTCCTTGTTAAAAAAGGAACGAGGAAACGTTATTAAACATCAAACAAATCCAACAGTAAAGGTTTGCATACGAAACCAGTAAAGAATTACTGTTGCATAATAATAACTACAACTGTTTTCTGATTTGCAAATTAGGGTGACTGCGCGATACTTTATGGACATTTTTTTATATCCATATCTACGTTTTGTCGAAATAAATGAAAAAAACTCTATATCGAAAAAAAAATAGTGGCAAAAAATAATACACAACATTGAACACAATTTAAAGAGTCAAACAGAAATGATTTGCTCGATTCCAATCATAGCGACAGCGGCGCATCTCTTCATAGCGTTTCCCGCCCATACGAGCCGCAACGCTACATGCATTCGCACGCATTCGGCTAATCTCACATGTGATCGGCCACATAGACGCGCATAACCAGCCATTTTATAAAACTGATACAGTCCCAACTCCGTTCTGCAGTTAGGCATCATTTCGTCTGGCCGCGTTAAAAGCACGCTGCATGTTCGCACTCCCACCCGGTACAACACAGACGCGACTCATGTATGAATCACGAGCTGCGTATGTGCGCGTGCCCGTACGTTCGCGCTCGGCTGGAGATTGTCAGTGTGTTGGTGACCATCGACACACGAGTACGTGCGCCTGTGTGCGGGCCCACTCATGGCAGCGGACTATGACGGCTCGTAGATTTGACAGCTAGCTCAATGCGGGTTCAGACGTTCATTATACGCCGACCGATGTAATTTTCGTGAAATACTTGACAGTTTTATTTATGTACGATAAAGACATTAGTGTTGTGACGCCGCCTTTACATGTGATAGTGTGAACTTAAATTTTGCGCGAACTTGAACTCCAGTGTTTCTCCCCGGTATTGGAGTCAGCCCAATTTGACGATTGATTTGTGACATGCCCGGTCTCAAGAAGCGTTTATGATGGTCACAATTAGATACGGCTCGTTGGAAATCTGTTCGAGGGGTAACGGAATGAATAAAAAATCATTGGACGTTTTGCAATACAGACTAGACGGAACGAAAATACATTCCACGACTGGAAGATGTAAATAAAAAAATAAACTTTAACTGAAGTGCCTAGAAGACAATAAAACTAAACAAATATGATAAAAAAGAGGTGATATTTTTATTTTCCATTCTTTTCGCATTTATTTTGGTACGTTTTGTAGTGTTGATAAATAATATTTTTATAGTCAGTGCTTAGACTAGGAGTTAGCAACCGAATTGAGTGATTAATATGTGGATTGTTTGAGAACTCCCTCTGGAAACGTTTTTGCCGCGCAAATATTATTGGTGAGTTTTGATAACTGTTTAGTACCTACCTATCTCTTATAAAAATTGTGTTTGCAAATAACTGAATGCATTTGATTTAGGTATATGCTTTGTTTTCAAACCGGTCTTTTCTGTTCTACGTAGATTTAGGTAGCAAGCATTAATAAACTAATAAGAATTAACCTAAACAAGATATTCTGCATTGCAAATTAACTTGTTTTTATTTGCGCTATCTTCTATTTTAATAAAACGAAGCGAAAACAATAAAAATAAATATTCGAAGAAACAGAAATAGAAAACATACAGGAAAATAAATATTCGTTTATTTATTGGGGCATGTTTAAAATCACATTTGAATTTAGTTTATTTTGTACTCATAAACTGAAACTATTTACCTATGTAAGTACCTACCTATTTGCAAATTTTAAACATAGCTACCACATGACAAAATTTATTTAAATAAATTAAAATAAAGACGAGAAAAAATACCTACAGTTTAAAATAAGAAATATGTGTATCAAACGGAAATATAAAAATGCAAATGAAACAAAACAGCTGTGGCGGTAAATCCAAAATGAATTTTATAAAAAAAATTGATAAGGTGCACATGTCACTAAGATTAATAGAGACATTAACGCAAATAAGCATAAATTTTATTGTTTTCTTTTATATAATAATGGTAATCCCTGGTCACCTTTTTGTAGGAGTCGCCGACAAGCAGGTACCAAAAAGGTTTGGTGATCATTAATCAAAATCGTAGTGTTATCCTTTTAAATGAGTCGACGAACGGCGAAATAGAGATGTAGACGAAAATGGGGATGAAGTTTGGCACCGCCCTAAGACCGGCCATTAATCAGTGTTATTTTCTTTATCTATGTATATTTTGCATTTCTACATAATTATTCAGTATACGTATTATTATTAAATTATAGCATCAACTAGTTTGTTTGTTTTTTAAATAAATAATAATCGAAGCTATAATTAAATGATTAGTATCAATTGACATTTTATAATTATGTGATATTCCACCATAAACGTCAGATTTCATGTTAAACGTTTAGTCGTTAATTTTAATTTATATCCTGACCATATTGCACCTAATAAAAGTGTTTGGATTGATATGATTATCACATGTTATTAGTTTTAAAAATTTTAAATGATTTTTATTGATTTATAAGATCATCGGGGCAATATTATTTAATTTTAAGACCTAAATCTTGGTTAATGCTATATGAATTTAAATCAATTTTTTTAACTATTTTTTAAGGTATTTACTAAACTTAGCACAGCGGTATCATTTTGCGAATGAAGTTATAAATAAATTCAGTTCTACCATCTTTAATCGTGTATAGTGACATCATGCCTGAATTCGGGTCTATTGTATGTTTTAATTGTCTCATTAAACGAATAGAAATAAATGTTTTCCACATGTTTTAATCTATTCAATGAACGCATGTTATGAGCCTACCTCTAATTAATAACGTTACTATTAAAACGGGCCTCACTAAATCAATATTTAGCCAGGCCTGTCTCACTCCGCGGTGTAGGCATAAACTGCAAGTAGTTGCGGGGCCATTATGTCGTGGCCCATTCACTACGGCTGCCACGCGCCACCCGTTACGCACGCGCTCCGTCTCCTTAATATTTTTGTTACGTTACGTGTAGTTACGCACAAGTTTCTTGCTTTAGGTGCTTTTGGTAAATTAATAACACAATATTATTATGAAGAAAAAAAATATATAGTACATATTTAGTAATGATCAACAAAATTATCTCCCTGCTTGTGAAGTATGGGCTTAACTGATCATGATACCTAATCATGAGGTTACAAGTTTGGAAATGAGGCGAGATACTAATTGGGGGGGGGGGGGTGAGCCTACTGGACGACCGAGATAAAAAGACGACACTCTCACTATCCTTAAGCTGAGTACTAAGAATTAAGATCGGTAGAAAGATGTTTGCGTTGTTGTTTAAAAGTTCTAACTCAGAAAATGGCCACACTACGCATTCAAGGTCAGCGGTCGTAATTCGCTGCGCCACTTTTTTACCTACCTACAAAGACACGCAACGCGGGGCCTGTGACAGTATGCGATAGTAATTGGTCGGTTACTAGGTTGAGTGCAAAATAATAAGGACTGGCTATTTTGCCATAGACGATAAAAATCTTTTAAATATTATTCTTTTTTTGTAAGATAAATGTTCAAAAATATAACAATAATAGGTAGAAAAGATAATATTATTATAAATATTATTCCTCACGTAAGGTGCCGTAGGTACCTACTATTATCATTCTGTGCTAACAATCAATAATGTATGTAGTGTAATGTAGTAATCGATGACGAAACCAAAAAGATATAGGCTGATGATAAAAACAAAATTCCTTGAGGAACATAGGTATTTATGGTAATAATGTAATTTAGCAAATGCATAAAATACGCATACCTATTTGTGCCTAAACTCGCAAGTCGCAACCCTATTGAGCTTGACCCATAGTAACCTTTTAATGTCGTTGGCGTCAGATAAACCAAAATAAACTCTCGGGCGTAACCATTCAGTACATTTTTGCTTGCGCACGGGAAGTTTAGGCTATTATAAAAGTAGGTGGGCGGTACGGCTGCCAGTTAAAATGTACTTTATTCTCTCGTGTATAGATTTTACATTTGTTTGATTTTTTTTTTGGAGTAGTCCTTCTGTACGTATAGTACTATTAATTATTCTGTGATTTAGCTTTAAGACTCTAAACATTCGTTACGCAAATCAATTGCTACATTTTTTAACAAATGTATTTAAATACTTAATCATTTGGCCAATTAAATGTGTAAACGGTGCAATGTTATAAATCAACTGAAAGGTCAACGGCAAAAAAAAATTGAGCCGTCAAAACTGGTAACATAAATTGATCCAGATACATGGTTGTAGCAATGAAACTAGGTGGAGATTTTCTAGTGGCTATTATTCTAACGGTCCCTTTCACCGCTATCTTCTGACCATCTGATGAACTGCTTTTTTCAACTGCCTTAATAAAGCGAGCAGCATGTAAGATTGTAATGTTCAGTAGACCCGTAGATTTGGTCGGTGCGATAATACGCCGTGACTGTGCACTCACGACTTTCTATGAGTGGACTTTTAGAGATCGAGCTGTATATATTTTTTTTTTGGTATAAAATTGTTGTGCCCTTTCGCGAGGTAACGATTTGAAAGTCGATTACACGATGCTATCGTGTACGAACAAAAACCCATTACGTAGTTGTAGATACCTACTCCCAATATTGATGGATATTATCACAGTAGTCAAAGCTAATAATATACACCTAAATCGTCTTATAAATCTCCTTAAGTAGATGTCAGTTTATAAAAAAATTCGCCATCACCAAAACATCGGAACAAAAATGATTACGCCCACCTTTGTGTGTCGTTAATTTAATATCATTCGTTTATGTCATCGGCTCCCACTAACAGAGCGGGCTTCTCATTAAATATTTTAATTAACTTTCGACGGTCATGTAAATGTCAAAAATATATAATGTCCTGTCGGATGTGTGGTCACATGAGTAATATTTTGACATAGGTTTTATAGACGACCTTTAGTTTAGACAATTACTTACGACTCCTAGTAAATTAAATTAGAAATGGAGATTAACATTATCATCGGGGAACAGGTTTTGAATCGGTTATTGGAACTAGTTCACACTATACACAGCTTATTCTATTAAAATTTTAGCAGGTACAAATAATATGAGGCTCATAATTAATAGACTGATTGCAAATGGAAAACTTATTGAAGCTTTTTTCAGCGTGACCCTATCAATGAGCAAATTAACTTGAATTTCATTAACTAATAATACATACTTTTAAATGAATAGATACAATCCGTAATTTTCTAACACTACCATAATTACAAGAAGACACATCTAATTAAAGCCGACGCAAACAAACGATACGGCATAAAACTGACGTTGAAAAATTTCCTCAAAATCGACTTTCTGCTTACAAATTAGTACAAAATAAAGATAATAACAAGTGAATTGGCGGTTTGACATGTGAAGTCGGCGATATTAATGTGTATTATAGGCCCACACCCGATCGTTGAGGCGAATTTGTAAAATTATCGGCCGAACGATTTGAATATTAATCTTGGATGCGCCCGCGCCGATCGAGCTCGTTAGATTACCAACTTTTTGTCCGGTGAACGTTTTTGATACCTTACAAGATCGATCCATTAATCATTCCATATACCTTATAGTACTTTTACATAATATATTTCATTTTGTGGTCAGTTTTACTTGAAAGCAAATTCGATGAAAAAAAATCAAAGTTACCTACTTCAAAAGTAGATATCATAATAATCTTAAAATATTTATATTAAAAAATTATGTCTATTTTATATTTTTTCCTAAACACTTATCTCGAGTTTTGTTTATCCTGATAATTGTTTCAATAACAAAATTCCGGTAGTAATGAGTTGTATGTTTTGGGCAATTTAATATCATATAATTAACATATTAAATTCAAAAAGTCAAATCGATTAATTAATCAAAAGCAAGCTTGTTACTTGCGTTAATAGTGCGATAATGTTTTTTTATCAGCGTATGTTTAGAATTAAATTTAAATGGACTGTATATTTTATTAGTTGCCAAGAAATACATAACATTGTGCAAGAGAAATAAAATAAGTTCTGATGATAAATTCTTTTCTGGTATCAAAATGATTATGACTACAGTTTTTGACCACATCATATTTACAGAAATAGTAATAAAATGAACATAACGTAATCTTTATTGTTTCATATAATTTTAATATTAAAAGGAATTAATTTAAAGTGGACTGGTTATGATAGAACTCAGTTCAAGTGAATACTTAAGGTTTTTGTATCTAAAATAAAATTATATCAGTTTTCAGATTTTTATTACTTTTTTAAAATGAAATCCTTACTTATTTTTCGTTCAGAATATTCAGAATCATGTTATTTCGAGACAGCTAAGCTGTTTTGGTTGAAAATGCGTTGCAAATTTAAAGTTTTTTAAAATTATTTTCAGTAAAGTCCTGATTAATTCATTGTCACTGCATACACTTAAAATCCTTACATTTTGAATAAAAGTAAAATAAAAACTTCGAGTTACAGTTTCTTTTGATATTTTTTGAAATCAGAAACATCAGACATTTCAGTTACAGTTTTTATTTGAAAACAGCGCCCAGCTTAAAGTTTCTTTTCACATCTTATTCTTGAAAGTTGTCTTGAGCTGAAAATTTTCGTTACAGGCCTGTCGTCTCAAGTGATGTGAAAGATATTTTTTTGTTGTTTTTATTTGTAAAAGGCATTTTCTTTGACTTTTAGAATGATTGATGAGTAAAAAGAGCTTAGTCATATAGAAATCAGAAATCTGTAATTAGAGATAAAAGAAAATTAAAGAAGATAAAGTGTAACCATACAAATTCTTGCAATAAATAGGTATTTGAATTATATTTGTGTACATTCAGTGCCATTTGGAATTAGGAAGCAGATATTTATCAAAGCTGTTGATTATTTTGTAGAGTTGAAGTATTTTACTTATAGAACAGATTATAATTACCACTGCCGGTATCTACTTAAGTATATGGAATTTCATCAAAGTGCAGTTCCACTGAGCTAGAGAGATGCCTAACAAAACTAATTATACTTCTGTAAGCATAGCCTATTTAGATACAGCGTCTGCGTCTCAAACGTTTGAGTTGGGTTAGACAAGACCGTTTTGAGGGTGACCGGACACTATTGCAGACCTGTTTATATGGTTATATACAAGTAGATATATATACAAAGGTATACACTATACAGTGATGTATTTCAGTTGCTATAACAATGAAATCTAGACCTTAATTTCAAGGAAATACGATTTGGAGTTTGAAAATGTTTTTGTTTATTTACACAAAATTATGTTGTATAGGTAAATAAAGGTATATAAATGTATTTTAGCTGCTATAGCAATGTAAATTGGACCTTAAAATTAAGAAAATTCAATATGAAATTTGAAAATGTTGCTTGTTTATTTACAGATAAGTGTAGTTGTTTTAGCAAATAAAGCAATATAAACTCGACCTTATTATCAAGGTACTAAAAAAGAATTTAAACAATGTTGCATTTTGTGTTAGGTATTACACCCTATAATAATTATGCTTCTAGTTTCATAAATAAATACTTAAATTTAAAACTGTGTATTGTAAATGGGTAAGTAATATATGATATAACTACAAAAAATCTAATATTGACAATAGATAACAACTGAATATATAATTTTATTTGATATAACGATCTCTTAATATAATAAACGATTGACATAATTTTATAATGACTAATTTCTAGAATCATAACAATCAATGAATATAAAATCATTTTGTATACCACTCAAAAGATATAAAACTTATTTGGTCTATTTTTTTTTTCTTCCTGGTATTTAATCTAACTCTGATGTACCTAGTAATAGTACCACCTACCATGAATGCTCGACGGAGCCCCGCTTCGCGGGGCTCCTATTTCTGCATTTAAGGTTTAAAGTAACCTAACCATCCCCTTCGAACCTAACCTGTCCGTGTCGGGGTGCCCCAAGTCCCGAGCTCGCTTCGCTCGCTCTTGCATCCTAGGTCAAATAACTGATATCTACCTGTCAAGCTGGCTCGACGGAGCCCCGCTTCGCGGGGCTCCTATTTCTGCGTGCAAGGTTTAAAGTAACCTAACACGAAGGGGATGGCGGGGTCTTTCAGACCCCGCCATCCCCTTCGAACCTAACCTGTCCGTGTCGGGGTGCCCCAAGTCCCGAGCTCGCTTCGCTCGCTCTTGCATCCTAGGTCAAATAACTGATATCTACCTGTCAAGCTGGCTCGACGGAGCCCCGCTTCGCGGGGCTCCTATTTCTGCGTGCAAGGTTTAAAGTAACCTAACACGAAGGGGATGGCGGGGTCTTTCAGACCCCGCCATCCCCTTCGAACCTAACCTGTCCGTGTCGGGGTGCCCCAAGTCCCGAGCTCGCTTCGCTCGCTCTTGCATCCTAGGTCAAATAACTGATTACTACCTGTCATGCTGGCTCGACGGAGCCCCGCTTCGCGGGGCTCCTATTTCTGCGTGCAAGGTTTAAAGTAACCTAACACGAAGGGGATGGCGGGGTCTTTCAGACCCCGCCACCCCCTTCGAACCTAACCTGTCCGTTTCGGGATGTCCCAAGTCCCGAGCTCGCTTCGCTCGCTCTTGGATACTAAATTTTTCTAATAACAATAGCATTCGTGAAGGCAAACAATCAAAGTCCAAAGGATAAGCCAAAATCATCAAAGAAAATGGTATAAACGTTAAATTATATGTTTCAAAAGTTATCTTAATGATTTTCGCTTAAATAAACGTTACATCAAATAAAATTATATGAAATGAGTTTTATAGTAACACAAACATTATGTGTAAAAAAATTATATCAATCGTTGGTATTTCTCACGTTGATTATATCATGTGAACGTTATTGAAATGAAAATATATCAAATAACTTTATATGAAATGAGACGCACCCATTGTAAATACGTGTGAACTTCTCTGTTAATTAATTATGCCTAAATATAATTTGCTCTGTCGGAATGTCAACAACAAACGAACTTAGTTGTGGAGGTCAAATAGGCTCTATGTAGATCAACTGCTTCCGGTTAGACTTGAAGCTAACTTAGTGCCTATATTATATACAGGGTGAATTTTTGAACAGGGCTTGGATGACTCTATTCGAAACTATGAGGAATATCAAAAAACGTTGAAAAGAGTCTCGAGGCCGAATTTTGACGAAAACTAAAACTGTACCTCTCATTGGATTTTAGAAAATTCACTAATCCTGGCCAGGAATCGAACCCGCTGGTTTTGGAAAAAGAATCACACCCTGTATCGTTACACCATTCGATAGTGTTGCTAATAAGTATTTGAAAATTCTGGGAAGTGTAATGATGTGTTGTACCTACCTAGAATTATGTGAACTTTTCGGTGATACTAAAAATCCACGGTGTCCTTCAATAGCCCTTTATATTCTGGGGTCACGGTAATGAGATAAGTCCCGTGACCCCGGCAGGCTTTGACCCTCTAGAGGGGCTCCCCGTCATCAAAGTAAAAATTTCATAAATGGCATACTTGATTTTACCGGCAGCTTCAATGTCGCGGTTGGCTTGCACCAAGGGTCGGCTCTCAGCCCGTACCTCTTCCTGATGATAATGGATGTTCTGACGTCGGACATCCAGGAAGAGGCCCCCTGGCGCATGCTGTTGGCCGATGACAGTGTGGTGGCAAAGACTGGAGAACGTTGGCTTGAAATTGAGCAGAACCAAAACAGAATATTTGTTTTGCGATTTTGGCGGTCACTCCAGTCCTGTGCCCATTACTCATGCCGGAACGCCCATACCAGTCTGTTCCGACTTTCGTTACCTCGGCTCGCTTGTCCAACGAGATGGCGATGTAGACCGGGACATCACACCGGATCAACTCGGGATGGATGAAATGGCGACAGGTCACCGGAACAACTTGCGATGGATGCCCCTCAAGTTAAAGGGGAAAATATACAAATCCGTAATTAGACCTGTCATATTGTATGGATCGGAATGCTGGGCTGTGAAAAAGATGGATGAGAAACGATAGCATGTAGCGGAGATGAGGATGTTGAGATGGATGTGTGGAGTGACAAGAATGGATAAAGTAAGGAATAAGTTTATAAGGGGAAGTTTGAAAGTGACGCCTGTTACAGAAAAAATGAAAGGGAATCGTCTGTCTCGGTATGGACATGTGATGAGGAGGGATGAGACTCATGTGACTAAGAGAGTGATGGGTATGAATGTTGATGGATGGAGAGGAAGAGGAAGGCCAAAGAAAAGATGGATGGATTGTCTAAGTAATGATATGAATGAAAAAGGAGTAAATGATACTGTGACGTCTGATAGGGAAGGATGGAAGAAAAAAACGTGTTGCGCCGACCCCAAGTAAAATGGGACAAGGGCAGGAAGATGATGAGATGATGACTTGATTTTACCCGCGGCTACGCAAGCGTGTAGATAGAATTTGGTAATAAATTCAGGTTTTTTTAATATAATTCAACCATGCTTTGAAACACACGTGGCGCCATCTGGTATCATTAGAAAGTTTTGTTATTTTCGGGAGCAGTACTTACATTTTTTCGGGAAGAAAGTACCCTATCTGTGCACCGGACAACGAGATTTCAAAATTTCACGATGATCGGGTCAGGTGATTTAGGCTCGAAAACAAAAAGGTAACAAACAAACAAACTTACTTTCGTATTTATAATAATACATACTAGTGTTTGCTCGCGGCTTCGCTTGCGTTAATTTCGAATTTGATAAACAATACGGATCGTGTAAAATTGAAAATAATATTGAAATAAAAGTATGCATAAATTTACCTATTGTAATTATTTCAAACTCAGAATAAATAAAAACAAAAAAAAGAAACGCAAAAAGTGAAAAAGAAAAACGCAAGATTTGATCCCGAGACCCATTGAATGAAACGCAAGCAGGTTCCTTACCAGACTGGCTGAGTCGCTGACAGAAGTTTCCAAATAGCGATTCTTATACAAATGTCAACAATGACTAAAAATCAACATAATTTATAACATTGCTAACCCCCAAGGGGAATAGTATATTGAAGAGCAGTTTAAGGAATATTTGAGTAAAAATTGAATAAAAATTATCCAGTGTTAAGCCGCCAACTCAAAACATACATTTAAAACTTTTTGAAGTCGGTTACATTTTTTTTTGAAAAGGTTTTTTATTTTACCCTTTTTAGTTTCAATATTCAACCCAAATTATTGTCAAATACATAATTTTCTTACATTTACACTAAAATATTATAATCCGTAGTATCCGTACCGGTAATAACATCGCCCATGTAGGTATGTAATCTTACACAATGAGCTAAATATTAAAACTTCTGCACCAAACTAAATGAAAATTTTATGGGGCCAAATGGCAGATATACTGTATCGAACAAAAAAAGAATCATCGAAATCGGACTAGAAACCTCGGAGTAATCGGTGTAGACAATGTTGAAAACTTTATAGGTTTTTGTTGTACCCTTTCCAACAAAAAAAGAATTTTTCAAATCGGTTGGTAAACGACGGAGTTATGCCCGAACAAACATAAAAAAACATCCGAATTGAGAACCTCCTCCTTTTGGAACTCGGTTAAAAACAACTTAATTCAAAATTGCTTATCTCCCAGTGACAATAGCGTAATAATACAGAGCCTATTAACAGAAGCATATTTTTATTAGGAATATTTGATCGGAAAGTTTTCAGTAGTTTAAGAATTACCGCACAAGAAAAAACCGCAAAAAAATCCGGAAAAAAATTGATTTGTCATCAGAATCGATCCCTTATCTCGAAAAAAATACAAAAAGAAAAAAAATATTCAATGTACAGGAATGACAGCTCTTTTTTTTTTTTTTTTTTAGCGTGGTAAAATCATCAAATGAGTCCTCCCACCCCGGGCAGGGCGGGAGGGACTGTCAGACTTGTACTGACTAAAATCCACGGTGTCCTTCAATAGCCTTTTATGTTCCGGGGTCACGGTAATGAGATAAGTCCCGCGACCCCGGCAGGCTTTGGCCCTCTTGGGCGGGGCCCCGTCATCGTGCTGACGCTCTTTGAGGCGCGCGTGGAACACAACGCGCCGTCGACCCGGGCATGGTCCATGTCCGGGCGGCGAGTTGCCCTTTACTCGCCGCCCGCATGCCCGCGCCTACGGTGGCCGGAGATCGTCTTGCGACGTCCGACGCCGTGGGCGTCTACCATTGCGGGTGGGGCGGAGGGAGGACGCTGTCCTCTCTCTCTCACGGCCCGCCTCCTCCTTAACGAGCATTACTGCTTCGCAGAAGGAGGCGACCGCTTCCCACTCCGTCTCGCCCCGCAGCATGGCCTCGACCAATGCCGGACGCGAGAGGTCTCCGCCTATCGCTGCCGTGAGGACACGGCGGTGCTCTGCCCAAGCGGGGCAGTCTTGCACCGTATGCTCTACTGTGTCCTCCGGGCGATCTTCGCAATGGTGACACCCCGGCGTTTCTTCCTTCCCCATCCGACACAGGTACCTCCCGAAACATCCGTGTCCGGTGAGGACCTGCGTCATCCGATAGGTCAGGACGCCGTGACGCCTTTCCAGCCACTCCTCAAAGAGGGGTCTTACCGCCGCGATTGCGGCGTGCCCGAACCTCGGTTGCGACAGTCGTTCCCTCCATACTGCCCTGAGATCGCGCCGGACCTCTTCCCGCCGCGCCTCGACTTGTCGGGGCAGCGGGAATTCTCCCCGGCGCCGCGCCTCCACGCGCCACTCATAGACGCGCTGGAGGGCGGTCGCCTCCAGATCCCAGGGCAATAATCCGGCAAGGAGGTTGGCCGATTCGCCGGCGATCGTGCGGTATCCTCGGATCATCCGGATAGCCATGACCCTCTGGCATGCGACCAGCCTCGCTGGTCGCGTCCGCATGCTCAGGGCCCACACGGGGGCCCCGTAGAGGGCCATGGACCGCACGATACCGGCGTACAGCCTCCGGCAGGAGGCGTTTGGCCCGCTGAGGTTGGGCAGGAGTCGCCTGAGGGCGCCTGCCGCCCGATTCAGCCTTGGGGCCAAACGCAGGAAGTGCTCCTTGAAGTTCCACCGGCCGTCGAGGACGAGTCCCAGGTACTTCATCGTCCTCCCGACGCCGATGCGAACCCCTCCCACCGTTATGTGGGACTCTGACCGTGGCGCGTTCAGACGGCCATGAAAACACATGGCCTCTGTTTTGTGGAGCGCCACGTCGAGTCCCAACTGCCGGATCCTTCCAACGACTGTCGCGACCGCTTGCGTCGCCAGGTCGGCCGCCGCCTGGTGCGACTCTCCCTCCGCCAGGACGAGCGTGTCGTCGGCGTAACATATTACGCTGACGCCGTCAGGGAGGTCGCCGCGCAGCACCCAATCGTATCCGATGTTCCACAGGAGCGGCCCCAAGACCGAACCCTGTGGAACACCGCACGACATCTCTCGCCGGTTCCACTCTCCCCGGTGACCGGGGTAGATGACGGCTCTGTCCGTCAGATAAGCCTCGACTATGCGACGGAGGTAGGTCGGCACCCGGTGATACCGGAGTGCCTCCCTGATGCAACTCCAGGGCAGGGTGTTAAAGGCATTGGTGATGTCCAAAGACACCGCCAAGACGACCCTGCCCCGGGCTACTGCATCCCCCGTCGTGAGGGCTCTCACGCGCATGATGGCGTCCACCGTCGAGCGCCCCCTGCGGAAGCCAAACTGGCTCTCCGCAAGGTTCGGGCCCACCCGATTCAGGTGCCCGACGAGGCGGTCTGCAATGACTCTCTCAAAGAGCTTGCCCACCTCATCGAGCAGCACGATGGGCCGGAATGCGGACGGAGAGTCCGCAGGGCGCCCGGGCTTCTGGATCAGGACCAGCTTCCCCGTCTTCCAACGAAGCGGAAACTGGCCCCTCTCCAGGCATGCGCTAAAGAGCCCCCCCAGTCGAGGCCCGAGAGTCCTCGAGGCCAGGACCCAAGCTTTTCCTGGCAGGCCGTCGGGTCCTGGGGCGGTATTTTTGGCCTTGAGCCGTTGTACCGCCACTCTCATGTCTACCTCGGTCAAGGAATGACAGCTCTACGATTTTATTATATGTATAGATTACTTTAGGTTAGACATTACAGGAATGTACACAGTAAACGAAAATTATTTGTGGAGGTAAAATAAGCAGCCACTCTCTGAAAAGTAATTGGCTGCTTATTAATATTCTGATGCTTCAAGCTAACCCCACCAAAGTTAGATAACCTTAGGCGATATTGTAGCTTTTCAATTTTCACACGACCATGACTGTTTACTTGAAAACACAATACATTGAACCCCACAATTAGGTTTTCCTATACACATAGGTACTATATACAATACATACATAGACAATGTCCACGTTTTAAGTTCCTAAAACCAGGACTAATTTATTACTATTTGCAGTCAACAAAACTATTGCAGAAAACAACAAATATTCAAGATTCAAATTCAAACAAAATATCTTAAAATAATTGTTTTACATAGTTTAAAATTTAATTAAAAATTGAATTAGTAATAATTTTACTAGAAGTATTTTTAAACAGTCCCAGTGAATACTTTATACAAAACTATCGCGTATCTGTGAAAAACAATTGTTTTTAAAATAATTATGTATTTAGTTTTAGTGTGGTAATTGTTTATGCGTGTAGGTGACAATTGTTTTAATGTTGATTCGTTGGTAGATTTGGCCAGATTTTATTTGAATGAAATTCTTTGCATGCATTACACAATTTATGATAGGTACTTCCTATAAAGTTCTGTTACATGTTTGTTTTAAATTCCATCCTACTAGATTTATTTTACACGTGGCTTTACAGTTGTGGTCTTTCAAAATTGTATGATGGGATCTTAGGTACTACCACTATTAGAATGTAAAGTATTCTTTATAGTTATATTACCTTGGTTAGGAATAAGACACACAATCCGTTTATTTAATTGTTTCCAGATTGATTCAGTCATTGAGTATGAAAAGCTTGACACAGACACAGTTGCTTTTTTTTACATCTATACATATAATAAATCTGTAGAAGGGTCAATTCTGTACATTGAAAATATTGAAAAATAAATAGCGGGGGGTGTTGCTGGATCGATACCAAACCCAAATATGTGATTAAAAAAATTTTTGTCTGTCTGTCTGTATGTGCAGGCATCACGTGAAAACTAACTGTTCGATTTCGATGAAACTTGGTATAATTATACCTTATTATCCTGAGTATAAAATAGGATACTTTTTATCCTGGAAAAATACGTAGAAAAAAAATCTTATTTTTCATTTTTATTCATAGACGTTGTTCTGTGGAACCGCGAACACACGTCGCATTACCCGCAGTGGATTCAGCGCCGTAACCTGTAGCGTCGAAAGTCGGATTTGGCTTGAACCGTTTGCGGCACACGCGGGCCACGCCTCCCCTACTCCTATATAAGGAGCCGCGTTCCGCGCCGCGCGATGCATATAAATTCTGAATTTTGATGCGAGCAGACGTGTCCAGTGTGGCGAGCGGTCGTCCGTGGAATTAATATTGTATGCGTGTCATTTTAAACCGTGCTTTTCAGCGCGACCTTTTTGATTACTGTTCCGATCAGTTATTTGTAAATACAAGGTCGGAATTACTATGAAAAAAATACTTACTACAGAACGCGAGCTCAACAGCAGTAGCTCAATAGAGGGATCTCCTTAATTATTATAGGCTTAGCCGTATTTGGGTCCAATAGATATTTATAAGATGTCATTGTCAGAGTTACTCAAAATGGAGAAATAAACCATCCACGCGAAGACCGACATCCGCGCGGACGGAGTCGCGGGCGGAAGCTAGTTAAGAATATTATGTAGTACCTATGGAAGTTAATTAAAGACGATAGGTACACTAACATATTATTTAAATTAATAAATTCAACGCCTAAAAGGCAGTAGCTACCTATAAAAAACTCGGAAATAGCAAGCTACAAACAAAGAATTTGTTCATCTAAAATTCTGCACCAATTGCCCACTTCACAACCACAAAAGTGGTCGCTAGTTAAATGTGGTCACTTTTGAATGATCTGGCCTTGAAAGCGAAACGATTCCGAAAGCGGTACAACCGTACGATGATTGTTTGATTCCGATTCCGACATTCGAACGAGACAGACAGTGGTTCATTTGAATAAAAATTCACTCCCACTGATATCAATCAGTTCGTATTTTTGTATTCTAGATACAAAATTGATTGATTGATTGACGATTGATGAATTTGCGGACGTTGTTATAGATAATGTTTATGGAATTTCTTTTACGTGAACGATGAGATAATATAAACATTTTTTCATCGTACATCTGGGTATTCGCCATTTTTTATTCTTTCACAAAGTTTGCGAATTATTTACTTACCGTCTGTCTATTAATATTCTTTGAAACTTTCTCAAGTGTTTTATAGGGAAGTCTAAATAAAATTTAACACTGTAGATATCTTGACGTTGATTTGGTAATGAGAAACAAGTTTAATTAGCATTTGACACAGCTATTAATTGATTTACCTACACGTTTTATAGCTACGTCCGATCCAAATGTGTAATCATCTGTTTTAGAGTACCGTAAGATAAAACAGAAATTAATGATCTCAAAATAAACATTAATACTGGGTCAACTTACGATTTATTGATGAAACTCTTTTTTATCTTAATTTTTATATCGGTGCTTCTCACATCTATAATTTTTTTGCTATTTTTTTTAAATTTAAGTATGAACGGCAGTGCAGTGCATCTTGTTTTGTCCCATGGCTAGGCAAAGGCCACTCCTATATCTTTAAAATCTTCGTTATTCTGTCAGTAGTCCAATTCTTTGTTAGGTCTCTTAAATAACTAAAATATTCTTATTCAGGTAAAGGTATGGTAGTTAAAAGTCCAGTCCGTTATTTATTTTAAAATAGGAATGCATCAATTCGAACGAGGTTGTATGTATTTTAAAAACATGTGCATTTTCAATCTATCTCGATCTTCAAATGGCAAAAGAAAACATTGTGAGGTAATCGCGCTGACACCTAATAAATTTTAAACATGTGTTGCTGAGGGGACCTGTCTGCCACCTATGGGAGCTTTTGCTTCCTTAAAGATTTATTGATGTTCAGCTTAATAAAAGATTTCTCACTGACCTGCTTAATCTTGTAGATTACTCTTGTTTACAAGCACAGTTTGTTGTTAGTTCTATTTTTAAAATTTGTTAATATTCAACTAGATTATCTTGTAAGTATAACTTACAAACAAATCCTGCACGGTACCATTATTTATTACCTTTATGAAGATTTTTTTTTCTCATTATATAATACGTAGTGAAATAATTTTAATTACTTATAGATACTTTTATTATTCAATTTTAAGTACTTGTTTAAATTTAAATAAATTTTAAAACAATTTCTAGCTATTACTAGTTATATTAGGTACTGGTTACTCAATAGGAACACACAGTTATCTAGATTAGCACAGTTTATGAGCCTAATATATTTTGCATGTGAAATTCGTTGCTAGAAAGTTTTATCACTTAACGGTGGTTAGTGAAACCACTCGGGTTTTGGATCGAGTTCAACTCTCAGAGAAATTAGACACTAGACCATTAATAAATTATGAATATCTAACTACTTACTAAAATATGATCTAAAATATGAGTCATTTGTTCACATGTTTTTCTTTTCTATGTAAGCTACTGATGCAACTGATATATTGCTATGTCGTAGATGCAGTAATATTTACTTAAAATGAGACTATTTTTTTCATTTCTTATGTAGGCAAAGTCAAGTATTTAATTTTAATAGTTACTACAACCCAAGATAGTAGGTATTATACTGGCCTCGTTAATAATATCAAGAAAGTAAAGATTATATAGGTAGGTACATAATAGTTCTTTTATTTAAATTACGTTGCAAATAAAAAAATAACCAAGCAAGGGCATAATAAGATAATAATGATTCTAGAATGCAAATACCTACTTATTCATATTAAATACATGTATGTATATGAAATGAAATGACTGAGATCATAATAAGAACTAATTATATAAGAACAAAAACTAAACTTACGGTCTACAAAAAACATCACGTCAAAAATATAAAGAGGTAGGTATATTATTTACCTTACTGAGTAGGTAGATAAATGTAGTACCTACTCATATTATTCCGAAGGTTCTGAATACATAGCATAGAACAGAGTACATATCAACACATACATCAAAGTTACTCAAGCTAGGCACGATCCCCGGCGGCTACGATCATTGCTCTCGTCTCTATAATTTCGGCCTTTATTTTGTTTTTTTTTAATCGGCCCGATCTCCGATTGCGGCATTCGGCGTGGATCCTTAGAATTTTATTCAACCAGTGATGTGATGATTTATAACCGAACATTAAATTAAGAATTGGGTTTGTACGTTAATTAAAACATAGAAGTTTACGGTTTTTTTGGTGACGTGTTTTATTGTGTTATCGGTTTTTACTATCTCAGCATTTTATTGTTATGTTTAAATATTATTTTGCAATGTCCGTTAGCACCATGTCGTGTTGGTTAAAGGTGCGACCAATATCATAAATTCAAACGTTTAAATGTTAAAGTAATTTAACTAGATAAAAATACGATGTGTTAGTTAGTTTAAATAAATGGGCCACTTTGAATAAATTAACTGTAGATGCTGTAGAGACAAGTCAGTAAGACACATGTCGCGAAGTGACCTTTCTTTAGAAAAGAAATGGTTCTGTTGGGTTAAATATCTTTTGAGAATATTAATCCTTATTAAAAGGTCTACTATGATTGAGTAAGTAACTTGAATTGGCGGTATATTTCTTTCTTTCTTCCCGCCAAAGTCATCAAACATCTGAATAAATATACACACGTAGGTATAATATTTCTTATACCTACTTTTGTAATTCTATTTACATAATTCAACATGGAACTACATTTGTTCACAATCGATTAGGTGAATTTAAATAGCATCTACGTGTTGCCATACCTACTTATTTTCTACGGTATCTTATTATTCTATTTGGTAGATTATCCGTCAGTGACTTGAGCATCTCCCATCACTATTTCAACCTCAATTTGTTCAATGGAGAGCATATTTTTATTAATGCAAAGTTACAAGAAAATAAAAGGTGATTCATTTGTATTTAATTTCGGTTTTTGATTGATGGTTTCTCCCAAGAAATGGGTTGCAAAATAAAAGCAAATGTTACCCATGATTATTGTCTGATTGCTACCTAAATATTGCCTTTGTTTGTGTTTAAATTCAGATATCATTTAATTTAGTGGCAGCTTCGTGGGTTGCTTGGTTGATTTATTATTTCTTTTTTACTTTACAAACCTTGTTATTCAATTATTCATTGACTCATTCATATTAGTCATAATAATATTCGTTGACATTTTTATTCTAAGAGGTGCAGTTCCTACTATAGTTACTGCTCTTTGTTATCAATAGCAATTTTATAGTTTTGTGTTGCGTTATATTATTATGTTGGTATCATCCACTTTTGGACTTCTAAAATTTGCATTGAGGTTCTACTTCTGAGGTTGATACCTACTTCTCTCAATCAACAAAACAGACGTTACAAACTTTACGTTGGTAACGTTTTGAAACGTAACCGCGACCAACCGCCAACAACCGGCGGGCAATAGGCGTTGCTAGTGATGTGCCACGCGCGAGGTGTTCCCGCGCTAACTGCGCACCGTCACGCGAACACCGCTCCGCCCATCCTCACGCACGCTAATGCCTGATTTTTGAAACGCCAACCATTTTTTACTTTACTTAATTATGCCAGTAATTCAACCAATACACGGTCAAAATCACTCTATCAAGCAACTCAAGAGTTTCAGGTCATGTTTTGATATAAAACCGACTCCCACCTGCAACAAATAATGTTTGTTATTTGTTCTATTTAAGGAAACAACAGTTTGAGAACAGTATTATTTAAACGTAACTGTGCATTCTGCTTTCTGTCTACTTATTTATAGCGAATTTCTGAGCATCACAATGCTGCAGTTGAAAGAAGACTAATAACTTCTCGCATAAACATTAAACATGTTCGCGATACACGCCAATATTAATAAAGTTTCTTTTTAATTTCCATTAATCACTCCAATGTGCAATGTGATTTCATTTCAATATAAACTTAATTTTCGCCACTAGATCCATCATACTCTTAATTATCTCGACGTAGTAACAGTCAGAATGAAATAGTCCAAGTGCAGGGACTAACACTCGTTCTTGATAAACGGCGGCCATCACTGCACGCCACGGCCTATTATGAGAGCATGACGTCACCGCCCCGCCCCCCACCTCCTCGCTTCAATCAAACCGGGGAACCCTCGTCATGCCCCCACCCTACGTTCCGCTTTACTGACTCCGCATTTTTTCTCATAATAATAACGTCGAAAAAATCGCACAAAAAATCTCGACAGACGCGGCGTTGCTCATCCCATCCCTATCGCCGCTGTCCTTTTTCGAATCGAGTCTCGGAATTCAAAATTTGAATTTAGATGGAACGGAATCTTTGTTTTTTTTTTAATTAGGGATAGGGTACACCAACTTTAGCTGTTATCTTTGTACTCGTAGTTCGCAAACTTTTTTTGATTAAACACATAGAGCGAATATCTAGATAAAATAAAGTTTTAATCAGACCAATCACAAAAAATATTTTTGTTTAAGTATGTCATCGACCTTCTAATTGATACCAATTAATTAGTAACTTTGGTTCATAAATAAGTGGCTACAGCTACGTAATCTTACTTAACACACATTTAACTGGTTCTGTCAGATTATTTTTTTAAAGACGCACTAGAAATGAAAGTGGTAATTAATTCGCTTTTATTTTATTATTTACTGATACCTACTGTGCACAAAATGCTCAAAACAGTTGTTACAAATTAACAATAACAGAAGGTCATGACAGTGGTCACAGATGTTTCCTTCTTTTAAATAAAGCAAATAGTCTTATTGGATAATAATATTACTATCAGTCTATTTAGACAAATGTTTTTAATTGGACTATTCTAATCATTCTGTTTCTCCTGTTGGAAGACATTTCTTATTAGATTACTTATAATATAGAATTAGATTAGGAATAATTTGCAAATAAAAGTTGTTCGTTAAATAAAATAATGCTGTGTTAAAAAGTTAAACATTCCGATTTCATTATTAATACTATAAATAATAATATAATAATAATATCCTATATCGGTTAGATCCTCATTTCATTACAATACGTAATGGGCCTCTGCAAGCTGGCTTAGGCTCCTGGCACGCCCTTCAAAAGTCCGGGATCCCATGATCCCGAGATGTTAAAAGACCTTTAAAATAATAATATAATAATAATATAATTATTAATATAATAATATAATTATTAACTCAAATAAAAATTATTTTCATCAATCTACCCAATAATGCCATCTGTCATCGAGTCGAATTCGTTCAAAAGTTGAAGTCAAGGACTCTACGTAATACGACTACTCCCCGGTAGAGGTCAGCAGTGTGCGAGTTTTTAAAAGTTCAGTTAACTATCTCTTTATTTAGTTCGGGCCAACTTTCACAGATGGTGTTGTTGTCAAAATTTATGTTGTGTTTATTTTAGTGAAGAGTAATAATGAAACGAAAATGAGTTTATTTTGCCTACTTTCAAAAGTTTTTAATTTAGTTTTTGTAATTTTGCCCAATAACCGAGACAAAGTTAAAATTAATTGTAGGTACCAATGGGAGAACCCGTAAAAGTCAGCAAATATTTTTATAATATCGGGGGGACTTTCAGGTTGGCATGGGAGAATTTAAATTCTATAATCGTAAAGCTTAACCCTTGTCAATGTTGACAGCGTCTAAATTAATAGTGCGTGAAGGTATTTAGCAAAATATAGACTTAATTTATGTACGAAAAGATTTATGACTACATATTATTAAGATTATTGCCAACATTATGACGTGTGTTTAGTATAAAAATAAGCTTGCTTAATAAACTATTGATGTTAAATTGAAGGCGTGGCACAGTAGCACTTTATAATAATAAATTGACGATACATAGGATTTTTTTATATTAAATGACTTATAGATAAAGCCAGTACCTTATCTACTTTTCCATACTTTTTAGATTTAATACTGAAGATAATGTGAACAGAAAGTCGCAGCAGATATTAGAAAAAAGTATTTAAAAAAATAATAACACTGTAAACTAAACCCAAACATGCAATTGCATTTGAAGAAACCAGTTTGTAAGGCATCTGCAATTTAAGAGCTATGTCAGGTCATAAACGTATGGTACCAGTAGAAGCAGACCCTATTAACTAGTATTAACTAGCTAACTTAACCTAACCGGTACTTATTTTGTAAATTAAAACTGTAACAAAAATGAAGTTAAAAAGTACGAAAAAGTTTGTTTTAAAATGTTAAGTAAGTACCTACTATTTACTCGCGAGCATTAATTCTTCAAACTAACAAGAAATGAAAACTCAATTCCAAAGTGGTATTACCCCATAGATCTCACAAAGGAACGTTATTGAGAGGAGCGTGCTGCGACCGAAGCTTGATGAATGATTTTCATCGCTACCGGCGCCAGGGCGGAAACTCTCAGATACCGCCCGCCCAGGGCAGCCGCTGCGCGTAAATTAACCCGCCCGCCATGCCACGTTTCCGTTTACATTTCTGTTACATTTAATGTAAAGCCACGATTTACTGTTCCGATGACATGGTTATGATAAATGTTTTTTTGAAATTTGTGTAAAATCTTTTTTTTTCGGACGTCATTTCAGGGAAGACTGAAAAATATATTTTATGTTTATGTGAAACATAATTTTATTGTCCATTGATGAATGAAAACCACGTTTTATTCCATTCGAAATAAATAATAGCGAGTATCGGAAGCAAAACAAAAAACTATTTCTTTTTTCCGGTATTTAGGTACTTACTCAATGAATGCACAAGCACAGTATAACCTTTTAACACAGTTTCCTTCAATAGGCAAACTTAGAGAAAGGGAAACGCTGATTATTCAGAATGCGTCTCGAATTATTCAATGTAGCGGGAAAACGACCGTGATAGGAATTTTAATAGAGTTTATAGACAGTTGCTTTCCCATTTAAACCATTGCTGCTGCTCAATTCTTACTTTAGTTTTAGTTCTTGATAGATTACTGCATCTTCGTAAACTTTCCAACAAGAATCTCTGGACGACTGTACATTTTGAACTTGGAAGTAGTTCACTGCCATCGATGGTAGTTCATTATAAAAAGTATAGATGGCGTTGATTTAAAAAGTCGTAATTCGATACACAGACAGAATAGATGGTGCTGTTATAAGTTTGTTCAATCAATAAAGTAACGTTTCATTTTTTCCTGGCAAAAACGGTATAGAAAACCACTTTGTATACTAATGTAACAAGCTGCAAGCTATAATTACAGTGATTGCGATAATTGAAAATCAGTACCGCCTACTTATTGTCATAACATCTCACCCCCGCTCCTAATGTTCGTACGTATGCATGCAATGTTTGAATCACGTGTGGCAATTACAAAGGTGTCGGCGTTTGTATCTCGCCATAAATCAGCTTTGCGCGATATAACAATTAGCCGGTATGATAGCAATGTTAATTAAACGGGTATAACTCGGCGACCGCAGCGCCGCAAGCGGCCGAATTCGGAACTACAATGAAACATTGCGGGATTCCATTCAACACTGTCCCGTATTTACCGATGGCTTGTGTTAATATAATATTTTTTGCCCATAATTATGATTAAGTGCAAATTAAATTATGTGTAAATTAAATTAATTAGTAATTCAATTTTAAATTTCCATTAAAATACCTATGAATATGGACTTGATAAATATTTAACAGTAATTAAGTGGGTATTACAGGTAGACATTTAATGAATTTTGACTCTTAATTATGTGTCAAGTTATTTATAGTCACTCACAAAATCACTTAAGAAATTCAATAAATTCTACTCGTCGAACATACTTATTCAATGCTTGAACCATTTATTTCCAGTTCCTGATACTTGAAGGTCTTACTTCTATAATAAACGTCATAGACGATTGAAGTGACTATTAAAAAAAACTACATTTTAATGAATAGAACCTCTTTAAAGACCCGTTAACACAAGGAGTTTACATACTAACTGAAACATCTTCCAAAAAAAATCTCAAAAAGTACATTTCCCAAAGAGATTTCAACTAGGGCATGCACCCGGTTCTACCCGGTTCCGAAAAACCCGGGTATACCCGGGTATTGGAGTAAGTCTGTGGAACCGGTTCTGAGAGCGATGGAACCGGGTCGACCCGGTTCCGATAAGTATGTAATAATTTTGCATTCGCTGCATCGAATTGCTATGAATGCTGCCATGGGATGAAGGGAAGGCCCCATTGTAAGCTTTCATTAGGCGTAGCACACGCTTACAGTACTTTGGAGTATTAGTACTATAAGAAAATGGTGAATACAATATTATTTTAGTTAAAATGTGCCAAAACATAACTTTTACTTTTGTTTTCGACATAGCTGCCAAAGAACGGGAACGCCGCAATCGCGGTGGTATGACCTCTCTTTTAGGAGTGGCTGGAGAGGCGCCACGTCGTCCTCACCTTCCACCTGACGCAGATCCTATGTTTGTTTCGGGAGGTTCCTGTGCCTGATCGGGCGGAAAAAAAACTCCTGGGTGTCAAAATTGCAGGATCACCGAAGGACACGGTGGAGCATACGTTGCAAGTGTGCTCCACTTGGGCTGAGCACCGCTGTGTCCTCACGGAGGCCATAAGCGACGGTGACCTCCAGCGCCCGCGCATTGTTCGAAGCCATACTGCGGGGTGAGACGGGATGGGAAGGGGTCGGCTCCTTCTGTGAAGCAGTCATGCTAGCGAAGGAGGAAGTAAGCGCCTTGGTGAGGGACAGGCAGGACAGCCCGGACATCACGATCCAGCCGCTGTGGGAGACCTCCACGACAATGGACACGAGACGATTTCCGGCCACCGTAGGCGCAGGCATGCGGACGACCAGTACTGGGTGATTTGGCGTCCGATGATGGAGCATGCCCGAGTAGACGGCGCACTATGTGGAGGTGCCTAAGAGAGCCTGGCCATAAATACATTTTGTGAAAATCGGCTCAGGTACTCGTATTATACCTCAAACTGTAGCTAAGAAGTTAATCTACTATATTATACATAAATTATGTATGTGGTCGTTACGGGTTTATAAAAAAGATCATCTAAACTCGATCATTCCTAAACTATCACAAAAAAATCTGAATTTGTATTTTTTTCAAGACTATTTTCTAGCCAGCTAGCAATAAAAACTATACAAGTATTATACCATGACAGAAAGCTTATATTATGTAGTTTTGACTGGTATTCATAAAAATGCTATATATTTGTTAATATATTTACTAGAAATATTTATCTCGTGACATATCATTTTTGCGTATCTGAAACTTTCAATTAGAGTTTTGACAGTTGCCGAAATTTGCCGATGGTCTATAAATTATGTTATTTGATAGGAAATTTAATATTATAATATACGAAGAATAAAAAACTTGCAATTTCGTTGCACAACATATGCTAATCTATGATAGCATGAAACAGTAGAAAATCCTAAAAACACATACGTGATGGTATTTGACTTCTTGCTTTTTATAGATCTTATTTGCGATATTTTATTAATTGCCGTTTATGTTAAGATAATATATCGAATGTTTTCCACCAGGTTTTAGTTCACATAAATAATAAGTTATCAATTTAACATATCGTAAACCGCATAACTACATTATGATAATTAGTTTTTTCTACCACACGTTTCAAATCAATATTTTTGTATAAAATACGGATTCTGAATACTGAATAATTACACACTGTGAAATATACTGTAATTTCATAATAATTATTAAATTAATTATTTATTTGTAATTCATTATTACCAGACGTGACTTGTGTCTTGTTTGATTTGAAAGTGACGGGAATTATGTTGTTGCTTTAACAAGTTATATACGGGATAATTTATAACTTTTACGAGACAAATATCGCTAAGATTGTACTAAGTGTACAAAAAAATCATTATTACAAACTTTCGTCAACGTTACACGAAATCTGGCAAAAATAAGTAAATGTATTTAAATAAGAATAGCGCGTGGTTGGACGTCATATTTACTGTGAATCTAGAAGATCCCACTTGTGAATCTGAACCTTCGACATCGACTGGAAAGGAGGACGACTTCAAAAACCTACGAAGAACTGCAAAACAAGGAGTTGCTTGAAACATGTGGCCTTGATTTTATACTGAATTCATAATAATATCTTCAAGGGTAAAAAGAAAACAAAGATTTTAAGGAACAAAAGAAGGCATAATGTAATGTACATAGAAGTTTAAGAGAAGAACTTGGTTTAAATATAAATCAAACTAAACAAGGTAACAGCAATGACGGTAATACAGCTAGAAGATTTTTTCATAATTATCAGTGCAATGCAGAAATTACTGGTGTGGAGGAGGAATTGATTAAACGATTTTATGTTTTGTTTCAAGTTATGTCAAGTCAACATTCGGTCAGTATGCTTTGGATACAGCACAAAGATATGTTAATAAATATATGTGGTATTATATGCCATCATCTGTCCGTAAAATCCTGATTCACGGGGAAAGTATCATTCGGCTTTATTCAGTGTTACCCCTAGAACAACTTTCCGTAAATGCCCAGGAATCAAGAAACAAAGACTATAAACGATTCAGACTTCATCATGCTGGGAAATGCTCGAGGATAGCTACAAATGAAGATGTTCTACATACGCTTTTGTATACTTCGGACCCTTACATAACAAGTTTAAGAAACCCATCTCGAAAAAGTCTATGGAACTTATAGATGAACCTTTAGAGCTAAATAGTTGAATAATACAGTGTTTTTGGTTAGAAACATTAATAGTTAATAACAGCAGAAGTAATTTTAAGAGTTTAAGGTGTGTTTATTGTAACATTTTAGGTCAAATTATTTAAAGATAGTTCAAAATTTGTGAAAATTTCTCAACATTTCAAGTTTCTTATTTTTTTTTAGACAATTAACATATGTGTATATCCATGAATTGTATATTATTTTAAAGTACATTTATTCAAGAATACACAAAAAAAAAATTTGTTGCCAATCTATAAAAACATGGAAGTTATGGATTTATGACCCGAAACCGACTCAATCTCCACATAGTGCGGCGTGCCGAGTTCGACGCACGCCTCAAAGACCTGTCAGTAATCTGACGGGGCTCCTCTTAGAAGGACAAAGCCTGCTGGGGTAACCGTGACTCCAGAACGTAAAAGGCTATTGAAGGATGCCTTGGATTTTAGTCAGTACGAGTCTGACAGTCCCTCTCGTCCTCATTTGATGATTTTACCACGTAAAAATAAAACTTCCAATGAATGAAGTGTAAGGCATATTACACAGCTTTCATTTGTCATTGCTTGCGATCTTTTTGGAATATATAGCGATAGTTTCAACTTAGCTAACAAATAATGAAGCGTATGGCACATCGTAAATTTTTATTTGGAATTGCTGAAGTTACTTTTGAAATATGTATTGGTTTTATAATAAAAACTGAAAGTATTAACGTTATCAACGTTAAAAAGTTACGATTGGTTTCGATTCAACAGCCATAGAATGAGCTTTAAAAAAAATTTTGTAAGTTGTCTTTATTGTCACCATATATGCAGTTCTTAAAAATTAATGCTATTCGTATCTGGGTCAAAGTAGAGAGAAAATTGGAACTTAAAAAAATTTGAACTAGTTTTTTTTTAAATAAAATAAAAACTGTTAAAATATATAAAATAACTAATGAATCAGCCCCAAGCCCTATTCACAATCAGACGAATCCTAATCAAAAAGAAAAAGAAAACATTAAGTTCACTTGGAACCGGGTAGAACCGGGTAACCCGGTTCCTAACACCTCTAGAACCGGTTCTGAAAATTCTGGAACCGGACCCGGTTTTGCATGCCCTAATTTCAACATTGGATATCGGAGCTTAAAAACTATACTTACAACTTAACAATTCCAAACCATTGCCAATCTCTGCACTCATTCATCGATATCGATACCTACCTACTTATTTTATCGACATAATCGACACCTCGACATCCAGACGTTTGACGCTGCCCCCGAACCCTGCGGAATGCCAGCCATTTTGATTGCGATGCTGGTAATTGATAGCGTACACTTTGATTAACAGATTCCAGCTTACTGTGGCCCGTAATCGGTGATGTGGGGACTATTTGCATCGGTCTGTAGGTATACAGGTAGTTGTTTTAATTGAATCTGGGGTAGGTGGTCAATAGTTGTGCTATCGTGTAATGCTGTACTTGAACAATCATCAAACGTTCGGGTTCACGGTTGATAGTCCCGCGACTCCGGCAGGCTTTGGCCCTCTAAGGGGGCCCCGTCATATTGCTGACAGCTCTTTGAGTCGCGCGTGGAACACAACGCGCCGTCCGAACAGTGTTAGAGATTTTACAAGAAGCACGCAATAAAATACTTACAATTACTTTGTCGGTACAGAACCCCCTACATATAGGTTTCCTAGCACATCAACCTACCCCAATCTGTGTTTACCTAAACATGAACCTTCTTGAATTATGATAAAGTTGAAAATATATTCAAAAAATTTTACAGATTGAAGTAGCTTTATGTTCTGCCGCCTGTTCCTTTAGTAACGATAGAAATAGATGACGGAGAAATCCTAAGATCCGAAGGGTAAATATGTAGTGAGATTCTATGAAATTTCTAAGATCCTGAAAGTTAAAAATTAAATTCATCTTTCAATAACTTTCAGAATTAATGAAGATATCCGGGATTCTTAGATCATTCTGAACCGAAAATATTGCAGTTATCATCTTGAGTAGTTTCCAAGGACCCTTTAATATTTACAGGCCTTCGATCATTAATAACAACTAGATACACAATCCCGTACAAAAACGAACAAAAAACTGTCCTCAAGTAGGTCGTTAATAAATAGAAAGAGAAAGAAACATAACTGGCCAACATATTATACCAAAAGAAATTAAACCTTATTCAAATGAGTTAAAGTCGGATTTAGAACGATCATAAAAACACATTAAATTTTACGACCGCGACTCGAATCAACACTTACCCGACCGTTGTTACCCGACTAAATCAAGTAGCCATGCGACACTACGAACTGTACGTTTAGTAAAAGTCTTTTCAATTTAGGTGTTTTATAAACCCGGCTGATAATTTCGTCAATTTAAAAATAAATGTTTTACGGCGATTTCTTAACGAAATATCAGTATTTATAGTACAGTGATAGTTATTATATATTGGTAATGTTAGTACTTACTGAAAAAATGAAATTACATCCTTTTTTTCGGTCCTGGAAGCGTGATTTTTGCACTTTTTAAACGAGCACGGAGGCATGTTTACGTTCCGAGCGTTAGAACAGTACTAAACAAAAAGGATGACCGATCTCTGATTTGGTCATTCTTTTGGTGAGGACGTTTTTTGTCGCTGATTGTGTATCTAGTTGTTATAAATGATCGAAGTTACAGGCTTTAAAATACCATTCAGACAATTCCAACAGGATGTGACAATTTTCTAACATCCTAAAAATTGCTTCAATTTTAAATAAACCATCGATTTATCACCTCACCGACTTGTTAACGTTTACACATAAAACTTCGTCGCATTTATTTATGAATTACTTTTGACATTTATATATAGCAATACATAAGATTCATATCTGTTCTGAATACAATTTATAATGTAGGTACTGACTTTTATAAATAAATAAATAAAATGACAAAGGTTAGATGGCGTTTAGATATTTACTTACTTATTTTATTTTAATGTACCACTAGTCAAAACTTCCGTTGTGTAGTATTCACAAAATTTCAAAGATGAATTGTTTCCTTTACGTTGTTTATAAACAAGATTTAATGATGTAGTTAAATAATTGAGATTAATCTGTTTCAATTGTAGACTATAGAGATAATAGGCAACATCTGTAGTTAATACAACGAAAAGATTGAAAGTAGCAAATCTGTCCAAAGAAGCAGCTTCTCGGGCACGCCGCAATCGCGGCGGTAAGACCCCTCTTTGAGGAGTGGCTGGATAGGAGTCACGGCGTCCTGACCTACCGCATGACGCAGGTCCTCACCGGACACGGAAGTTTCGGGAGGTACCTGTGTCTACGGAGAAAGGAGAAAACGCCTGGGTGTCACCACTGCGAAGATCGCCCGGAGGACACAGTAGAGCATACGGTGCAAGACTGCCCCGCTTGGGCAGAGCACCGACGTGTCCTCACGGCGGCGATAGGCGGAGACCTCTCGCGCCCGGCATTGGTCGCGGCCATGCTGCGGGGCGAGACGGAGTGGGAAGCGGTCGCCTCCTTCTGCGAAGCAGTCATGCTCGCGAAGGAGGAGGCGGGCCGCGTGAGAGAGAGGACAATGTCCTCCCTCCGCCCCACCCGCGGTGGTGGACGCCCACGGCGACGGACGTCGCAAGACGATCTCCGGCCACCGTAGGCGCGGGCATGCGGGCGGCGAGTAAAGGGCAACTCGCCGCCCAGCCATGGACCATGCCCGGGTCGACGGCGCGTTGTGTTCCACGCCCGCCTCAAAGAGCGTCAGCATAATGTCGGGGCCCTCTCTAGAGGGCCAAAGCCTGCCGGGGTCGCGGGACTTATCTCATTACCGTGACCCCGGAACATAAAGGGCTATTGAAGGACACCGTGGATTTTAGTCAGTACAAGTCTGACAGTCCCTCCCGCCCTGCCCGGGGTGAGAGGACTCATTTGATGATTTTATCACGCAAAAAAAAAAAGAAGCAGCTTCTAATCGTCGTCGATGTGAAATTTTGTATCTTTAATGTACCCTTGTATTAGTACCCAAATTTCTTCAAAGTTAGAGAGAATGGCTTCTGTTCTGAGTAAGCTCACTCCATTGTAGACTTTGTCTTTATCACCTCTGACGTAGAATAGAGTCAAGATCAACCCCTTTCGAAAAAAAAAAAAATACATGTGACACTCGGAGACTGCCGCGGTGAAGCTATTGCATAACATTTTTTTTATTTTAAAAGGATAAAATCGCCTACCGCTTATATTTAACGAGAATATAATTTATTTAAAATGTTTGTGGTGCACTCAATGATATTATAAAGAAAGATACGCCATGTCCATACTAAATGGCGTTCAGATATTGTTGCGTTGTTATTATAAGTACTTACTTGAATGGATACAAAACTACGACAGCGATAGATAATACGGAACGTATAAGATAGAAAGAAATAGCTAGTTTTTGTGTGTTGCTTTTGCTGTCACGCTGCAGATTGCCATCCTATTCTCTATCCTTTTCTAACCACCACGTCAATAATTCGACATTTATTTGATAAAGAGAAATAAATCGTGAAAAAAATACAAATATGATATATTTTTAGTATACCTACGTATGGTATGAAACTCCAAAACACTTGTTTTTCTTGGCACCATAGTTTTTTACTTCCCTATTACACAACTTGGCATTTTTGTTACGACGCGGACTCACCTTGCTTCGCTGGCTGCTATAACCCGACTAAATCAAGGTGCAACAATTGGCTTACTTTGTTCTCAACAATTTGTGCGTGCTAGTGCGATATCTACCTCTTTTTATTTATAATATCATTGGGTGCACTACTGTAATAAAGAACTTCTTTGTTGTAGGAGAATTTTATAAGTAGGTTTCATTGTGAAAACTCCTTTTGTAGCTGGCCGTTTAGAATCAGTAATAAAAAGTAAATTGTTTTTATGACGGATACTTTTATGATTGCCGAAGGCTCCCGAACTGAAACGATGTTAGACGATGCGTGGTGTCAGGTTTTTTCCTTAGGTTTTTTCGTTAGGTTTTTGGAATTTTTTTGATTCGGTCGCCGCGCCGTGCCACGCTCAGAGCCCGCGATAAAAGCTTATTGCATAGCTTAAAATTACAAATAACATCTACCTCAATCTGTCGAATTTCTTAAATAGATGTTCAACCGTATCGCAATAGTGGAAGGTTAATATTCGACTGGTAAAATTTGACAGACCCACAGACTGATTAATATCTTCTCTTAATTCCTAGGTAAGTTTTAGTGAAATATACTAAAAATATGTCCTAAACTTCCTAGCCATTTATCAACTACGCAAAAACTGCGTTGCACTGATGCTGACACGAAACACAGCTTTTATGCGCGGCCACGGCACGACGTGACATAAATTAAATGACATGATACTACTAGTGCGAAACAGTAGCCACAGATAGCAATCTACTAACAGAGCACAGATTATACAGCCAGATAATTGCATAAATGCTCTGTGTGCAAGTAAGCAAGGCGTTTCTAATTGGACTACCTGAGAAACGATATGGTTATGAGCATTATTATCAAATGAGGCATTATTATTACTTAATTAAACCTTAAAGCCTAGCTGTAGGTTTCTTATTTTTATTTACATTCTTAGTATGACCTCTAAAAATTGTAGCCTAAAAACTTAACACAGTCTCCTTTGGAATGAAAGTCGCAAAATGCAAATTCGTTCATTGTTATTCGCGAAGGGCCTGTCAACGTCACTGTTTACTTTCGGGAGAACAAAGTTCTATTCTAGAATTTGACTCCATTAAAGTTTCATACATAATAAGGTATAATTAAGTTGCTTTTCACTTTTCCTGCTGTTCAACCCTCCACATGTCACCGCAAACAGTGACATACTAACGCGGTAATCACAGCAGCTCCCATCCCGGCGGCGTCATGAAAAATTATGGACCCACCGCGAAAATTACACAAGTTGTCTGATTAAATTTAGAAGTTGGTTGGCATAATTAGCAGGAACATAGCTATTCACTCAGGGTACGCTTAGTGGCCCGGATTTACGCCAGAGGGGAGTTGGTTGGAGTTTTCCCGGAAAAATGCGCCCGTTTTTCAATACAGAGAGGAGTCGTAATGTCACGTCGGGGAATATGACGTGTTTAAGGGTTAATAATGGAGCGGGTTGATGATTTTTAGGTAGAATGTAATGAAATGTCAGGTATTTTTCACGTTTGTGTATTTACCTGTGTATAAAGGAAATTGTTTAAGCTAATCTGATCTTGTTTATAACTTACTAATGATGAGAAAAAACCTTCATTGTGATTATTTTCAATTAGATAAAAAAAATTGTCAAGTTTAATTTAAGTAGTCGTTTTTAAAGCTTATTTGAACAAAACACATAAGCAAGTGCCACATAAAGCTGTCTGCAAGTAAATAAGCAACAACATCCAATCCAATTGCCTTTACAACTTCGATTGCAAAACAAGGTGTCCATCTAATTAAAGGATTAATTTCACAACACAATAACAAGAACATCAGAGGGATCCACCGGTAGATTAATAGTCAGCCATGTTTTATAAATGATGCGACCACACTGCTCCTTAGAAAGTGGTGCTGCAACTAATATGCATAATGACGTGTTATAAATTGAAGTAACTGTATTTAAAAAGATTTTTGATAAAATTATAATGCTGACTTGGTGGTTTAGTGGTCGCAAGTGTACGGGAGGTCTTGGGTTCGATCCTCAGGTCGGGCAGTGTCGTGTGGTTCCATGTTCCATTAAGAGTTCTTGCCTGTTGCTGTTAAAATAGATGTTGCAGATTTTTGAGTTATAAATACTTACTAGTAATACCTAATAATAAAATGTTTATTGCAAATAATGGTATTTGTAGAAAACATTTTTGGCATGATGATGTGGAAAGAAAATAACTATTACTTTGATGACATAAAATATTTATTACTTACGTATTGAACAGTGGACTATTTTAAACTAAAGAACTATGAATTACTAGTCTAAAATAAATTTTAAAACAATATAATTATAGGATTCTTAGATCCGTGTCAATATTTTAATATAAGCATGACATGAGCATAATATACTTTTATTTTTTTTGGTTAGATATTATGTTACCTTTTTTATAACCTACATATTTTTAATTTAAGAATAGAAGAAAAACGTCCAAGGATGCTAATTCGGCATTCATTGACGTCTAACACAACTAAAAAAACTCGTGATATTAACAAAAACTATTGATGTCATTTAATTATTACCCTGCAATTAGTACTCTCAAACGGTACTTGTACCAGTATCTCGACCTGGTATCGTCTGGTTTGCAAAGCCATCAGAGGCGTGAACAAAACGAGCAATCGTGAATCAGCATTCATTTATCAGCAATCTTTAATGTTCTTATACAATCTCAGCATTAATTAAAAAGCATTCATAATTAACATTTGCAGATTCTGTGTTTGAAAGTCAAAAATAACTTCAAAAGCAATAGCTTGACCTTAAAAAGAAAAGGTTTCGTAGCAGAAATTAAACTGACATCCACAATGATTCTAAGAAACGGGTTATGAAAAATTCTCTTCTTGAGACGTAGAATCTTCATGCAGCTCCCGACACGGAATGTGCTCTACTTCAAAATATTTTCCTGGAAAACAAATACTCGTAGAGGTAAGATTTTTTTCCAAAAAAAAACACTTTGTATATTAAGAAAAAAATATGGTTCAAGTATTTACAACGAGAATACATCGAGTTCGTTTCACGTTGCTTACAATATTTATCACACACCTTTAACGATTCCACTGTAATATGTGAGTGTTTTCGTTCCTGATGACACGAATTTTGTTTAAATCACATTAATTACTTAACGAACGACGATTAACGTCATCAGTCTTGTCATCTAACGCCATAATATTTCAAATTAAAAGTACCATAAAATAAGTTTAATAAAAAAGTCTTCTCGCGAACGATTCTATGTAAATCTACGTCAACAATGAGATTTTATTGAGACACATGGGAGCTGTTTCCCGGAACTGAAAATAGTGCAATAAAACAAGGTAGAGCCACTTTTCTTGCGTACTGTCGCATTAGACCGATACAGGGTGTATAAATCAAAGTACGTTGTTCCCACAATAGCTCTCTAATTGACAAATAGTAGAAATGATAAATACACACGTTGGGAATTTTCCCAAAATACGCATCCTTTGATCGCGTCTTGATTAACAGCTGCCGACTTGTGGTCGCGAAATGTTATTAATTTTCTTTTTAATTTGGTCTCTAGTCTATTAGACGATGTATTTTTGTATGATTTATTGTATGACTGTTATAAAACTAGAGACGAGATGGCTCATCTAATATTTCGCAGTTTTTCGTGCATGATTAAAACATTTTCAAGTGATTTGAATGTCAGTTTATCAATGAAATTGTTTAAAAAATATAGTTCTCTGCTTCAATACAAACATAAATCCTGAAACATTATTTTTATGGAACGACGTTTATATATCACTGAAACAGACTTTAAATCATTTTTTACGTTTTTATTAAAGCGTTACCTGTCGCCAATGTCTCGGGTGATCTTTTTACAGTAAATACAGAACTTATTCTCTAAAATGATTTCACGTCAGATTTCCTGCTCCTAATAATCTGATGTGCAGTATGAAATGCGGCTGACATTCCGAAGGTTTGTCTACTTCGCTGTAAGTACTTAAAGTAGACAACCCTTCGGAATGTACCTTTGACATCCGAGACACAGACAACGAATGTAGCCATTAAAAGTACTAGTAGTTGTTCTAATGGCATTTAACGAAATCGTCGGTTTTCTCACGATTTCTGTTTTTATCGTGAATCTTCTGAAACAAAACTAAACCGGTTTTAACTCAAGACTGTAACCTCTTCTGTCCAACGTCTTATTTTAATAGAATTGTCCAAGAATTTACCTAGAAACCAACTCATAAACATTTTGACACACACCTAATTACATATCCAGCTTTACTTAGAAGTAAGGGGCATGAGAACGGACCTCGGCTGACTCACAAACCAGTTATTTGAGAAATAAATCAAACCGTAGACGTCCGTTATCAAATTATCAAAAGCACGTGAGACTTAATTTCGACGGCGGTCAGTTTAAAGATATATTCCTTGAACGTTCGTTCAGGGTTGGAGATTTTTATCTTGATCGTAATTGTCGGCTAGAACATTAGCCGTACGTGCACTCTAGCTCGAGACACGACTATGAGATACTGTTATAATTATTTACACATGTAATTTCAAAAGATTTTTCGTCGAATTGTGTTAAAATTTTGAAGTAATTTCTTTAATATGCACATGTAATTAACACGTTTTTATTTGTTGTTCGTTATTCTTTATACAAGACTGACACAATTAAAGTCGGATTACTGTATCTAGAGCTTAACATAGTCTATGTAAACGTAATTGTTCGTTCTCGACTAACATAATGATTGGTTCATACGACAGGCGAGATAATAACCGGCTAACTTGAGGCATGAGGCACTCTGCGAAATAAGACCTTAGCGAATAAAATCTCATAAATCAGTTCTCATCTCCTACATCTGTGGGGCGAGAGTTAGTTGTTGGAATGCAAATGAAAATTGAAAATTAAAAAAAGCGAGGGTCGCGCCGCTGGGGGGCGGTGAAATCGTAAATTTAAATTGTCCAGCCCTGTACATGCAAATTTTCCGAGTAGGCATGCCTTTCAATTGTTGTACCGACGCTCCGTTCACGCTCGCTTCAAAATTAATTAACGCTGTTATGTCCTTAGAATTTTCACGATTTCATGTGTCGTCAACAGAGAGATTGAACCCGAATCTGGAATAGAATGGATGCTTTTTAATTCTGATGGTACTCGTTAAGGAAATGAAATATTGTTTTGGTATGTCTGACTGGTTCAGCTGGTAATTTTAGCTACAGATAATAATATTACATGTTCCCATGCCAATGTTTGTTACACAACAAAACGGTAGCATCTGCGAGTAGCATATTGTCTCGGAGTCGCCGCCATCATTAAATATCGCTAATGAGGCTTGAGCTTTTGGTTTTAAATAACTTGCGCCGGCCCTTAGGGGCGGCACTTCTACTGCAAGGATTTTTTACTCAGTATATATGATGCTAATAAAGCATATCGAAAACGCTCCGACGTAACTTTGTAATGTTGTTGATTATTCAGAATTTAAATTCGGAAGCAGTAGCAACCTCTTACAATAGCTTACCATAAATTGAGCAAAATATGACGCAAGCGCACGTTTGAAGACATTCTTAATTCTAAAATAATTTTTGTTTTTTATTTGCTTAATTGAATTTTTTGTTCCATCATGGTAAATTCTAGTAGCTGTCGTATTAAGTACGTAATAAATTCTCTACGTTAAACCAGTAGAGCGAGATTCGGCGATAACGCGGTGGTTTCTGTGACACTTGTCCCTCGGCGCACAAATTAACGTCCGTGTAAAGTTATATCGTCGGGCTGCGGCGCGGTTGTCACTCATGCTCCATCAACTGCTGGGAAATGTCGAGGGTATGACGTCGGGTCAGCCACATGTCGATCTCGGGACGTGACACTATTCCATCTGCCGTCTCACTTCTCAGGATCTACTTCCTTCAGCCAGACAAAGACAGATTTCAAATATGAACCGCGTTTAAGAATGTGCCGCTTAGTTATCTCCGGGTAACGGGGGCCCGTATCGCAGACAGGTTGTCGCTAATAGGCGTTTTACTCGGAACATGAGGTTTTATGACTTCGTGTGTGTCCCAGCTTTAGGACACGAGTCAGTCTGTCAGTCAGGTTGGCGGCGGCACGCCATGACTCCGGCGCAGCTCACTGCGAGCTCGCCAACACAAACACGATCGAGTGATAGTCACTTTCTTACACCTGACCATTGGCAATTTAATTATAGATTTCTTAAGTGCATCAACCTTTCTTTTCAGATTCGAGGAAGAATCAGATGAGGAGACACCGTCCGTCAACACCGAGCAGCCCATCAGTGAGACCGATAGCTGTCGTGTAGTGAATGGAATCCGAAGTGTTTGTGTAGTGACTAAACTGTGATAGGTAGTGTCGGCCCGAGGGGCCGAGAATCTGCAACGGAAGATACGGACGCGAGCCGCGCGGGCTGCGGGCCCGCGATGAGCGCTAACAACTGCGATAGCATGACCTACTTCTCCAACGCATACATGCCCGATATGAGGAACGGCGGCGGCCATGAGCACCAGCAAGCGCACGCGCATTACGGCGCGGTGCCGCAGCAAGGCCACGAGATGGAGGGTTGTGACCAGCAACTCAGGCCGGCACAGCATCACTACCCCGCGCAGCCGGCTCCCGGCATGCCCTACCCCAGGTTTCCGCCTTACGATAGACTGGCGTATTACCAACAGATGGAGCAAAATGGCTATCGGCCGGACAGTCCGTCTCAGATGGGGCACATGGGTCCAAAGGCGGCAGATGGGTACGGGCCTAATGGTCACCAGCCACCAGCGCCAGCGGTTTACACGTCGTGTAAGCTGCAGGCGGCGGCAGCGACGGCGGGAGGTGTGCCGGGCAGCCCACCGTTGGAGCAGGCGCAGCAGATGCCACACCATATGCACCCGCAGCAGCACATGGTGCAGCATGGCGTGCCGCACCAGCAGCACCTCATGTACCCCGTGGACGACATGCAGCACCAGACGCAGATGCCGCCCATGCACCAGCAGTCCATGCACGCGCAACAACCGCCCCCACAACAGCCCCCGCCAAACACCAACGCCTCGCTGCCCAGCCCACTATACCCCTGGATGCGAAGTCAATTTGGTAAGTGTCACTTCTTCGTGTGTAATTGTCTAACTGTAGAAATACTCGTATAACTCAACTTTCAATACGATTCAATCCCGTTGAATCCCAGACATACCAACATTCTATCTACCTATCCTTTTCCGCCTTAATATAAAAGTCACAATAGACAAATACCCAGAACTGTTTATTGATTTATATTGCTTCGAAAGCGAGAGCAAATTCCTGTGTCAACGTACAATTTACGCAAAATACATTATACGTGAACTCAGGTAGCGAAAATAGATTCGACAATTTGCAAAAACACTTTCGCCCCACGTGCGCATTGATGAGAAACAATAAGTGCCAGAAACAATACCCAGCCTACAGTTCGGGGATTATTTATGAGTCGAAGAGGCATTCAAAAGGAATTTCACTTTTCATAAAATTTACAACTGCCGACACAAAAGCGCTCACCTTCTGTTTAGCTGACGCCGATCCCGAACAAAGACCCTCAAGTTGTGCTACCGTCTCCTACTGTTTTTGAATTTGTCTGAAATCTAATTTATGGTGGAACCGCCTGATTTAGGGTCTCTATTGTAATTGGCGATATCATTCGCAATAGAGATGCTGTTTAATTTCGGGTTTAGTTTTGCGTGCATATTTGCGCGGGATAGTTTGTCTACTGTCCGGTCCGACTTGTAATTATTCGCGAAAGTTTGAGTCAGTTTAAATAATTTTACCTTCAGTAATGTTTTAGTTTATAGAGGTGTTTGTGAATACCAAAGTGGCGCCAAGGTACAATAACAATTCTCTAAAACTTTTTTCAAGCGGTAGTTCGTGGTCGGGCGTCCCTCCTCTCCATACCTATTGGTAAGCTTCCTGATGTCTATTTCCAACCTATTGGCTAACCACACAGCACCGTCGAATGACTAGAGACGTTCTTTATTCATTAAATGCAGTCGCAGATTGCGGAAATTCCTATGACGTGAAGGCTTGGTAGCGTCAACAACTACGAGATTCTGTGCGTATACTCTTTTATATCTCTCATTATTTATCGCTAGGAGTTTGTAAAGTCAACTAATATGATTGATTCGAATCTGGCTGCAGTTCTCCTTTGAGTTTTCAAGCAGATGAGCAAAAGCTTCCTCTTCTTCACCAAATAAATAATCGCGTTATCGCTATTGTAGACTTGTTGATTGATGAGTATCATTTTACTACACATAAATTATTATAAACGTTATCAATCCTTGAATCACACCTACATTTAACGGCAAATAAAACTAGAAATAGGATTCATCAGTCAGTCTTAAAGAGAAATGCATTGAAATTGTTGTGCATGCCAAAACTGATGCTTAATTTAACAGCACTGCAATTAACAACACAACTCACAAAGCATTTTAATTCGTATAAATCAAGTAATCATATTAAATCAAATCTGATGGTATCTGTGTGTTCGCCAACTTTTACTGTCCCTACGTAGCGTAGGATGTAGACCAATTTACGTCCAACTACGAACTTACTAGAGATGAGGAGATAGATAGTCGATTATAATTTAATACAACTGAATAATCGGTTGATGCTAATCGACTAAAGACTTGAATCGATTTAACATTGTTGTTGATTGAAAGATTAGAACGTGACTGTTTTATGAGCGGTTACAACGCAATGCATTTCACATGCAAGTATTTTTTTACGTGTTGTTCTATTGTTTTAACCGCTTCGGCAATTGCATTCAAATTGTACAAATTAACTTTATGTTAAGTTTTCCACTTTTGCTTCTTGTTAGACCGCATTCGATTATGCAGAATCGAATTACTCGCATTTTCAACTACCAAGTTTCACCCTAAATTAGTTTATACTGAGTGTTTGTAACCCATGTCATAACCAATATCTGGCAGCTAGATGCCAGATAAGACGTGCCAATTTTGACTTAGTTTCTGTTTGCCAGACGGTCTGAGTTGGCCGTCGTAGTTAATTAAATCCCAACTTCGATGTAATTTGATGAGGCAGAGATAGATGGTTACAAAGTGGAGTGCAAGAAGATGATGCAAGTGGGTACGCCTCTTGTGTGATGATCGGGTGATAATGCATACTTTCATTTGTATCTAGGCAGTTGGTCAACAAATTCTGGGAATCTCGTCTTTTAATTGCTTCGTGGTGTTGGTCAGGCGATTTCTCGTCTCTCTAATTTTATTTATTTTATTCTTCTTAGTTAAGATTCTTGTCTTCTATTTGTTGGTACCAATGATGTATCAATGTGAGTAATGCAGTGCAATTAAGATAGGGCTGCCAACAGTTCTGTTTTTATTTAACAACTGATTCGATAGTCATACATCAATAATTAGTACCCGATCGACATTTAAGTACAAAATGTTTTAAGTCGAAATTCTACTTTTGTATTTTTTCTGCGCTTGCAATTAGCGTCAAAAATATTAATTACATAACTGCAGAAACGAAGCAAAGAGGATACGGTCTACCAAACCAGTTGAGTAAAAAACAAATCTCGGATATTATCTCTTAAACACCAGACGTGCCTATTTAGCATATGAAAAATACTCGGTGCTTAAAGCACACGGTAGCAAATAGTCGCACTTAACCAGAAATCTCGTTAAAGCTCTTATGTTATCTACTTGAGAACGTTCCTTCATTAATTATCTTCAAATATCGGCTGCCATTTTGAAATAAAAAACCGACCAATAGGAGCACCGCGTGCGTTTGTTTGAAAATAGAACGCCGTTCCGTTTGAAGCTTAGGAACCATTAATCATTGACCAACTGTAGCAACGTGTTGTACGCAATGATTATTTACTAATACAATCTGTGGGTATGTCTGTACTTAATGTGCTACATGAAAGAATAGACAAAAACATGCTGATTAGATCAATAAAAAAAAAAAGAATCGATAGTCGCAGCAAAAATTTCGGAAGAAAATTCACAGTAGTGACATTAGTGCAGGATGACAAAGACAAACATTAAAGTCTGATTATACAGCTGATGTAGCCTAATGAGATTTCGTGTTAAAACATATCACAAGCTTTACTGATAGAATTATGTGACTCATTAGTTTCAAAAGACAAATGATAAATCTGCATACATTTTTCATTTCACATCAAGAGGAAGCTGATGAAGATATAAAATGGGGAATTTCGGATGACGTCAAAAGGTGGTCGGTTATTGCAGGATAATTAATTGAACCACGGGAATAATATTAATTAGAAAATGTAGTTCTTTCTTCTGATGTGACACATTGGGGACAATGAAGAGGAACTGGATTTCCAGTAGTCCAGGAGGTCAAAATGAGGAAATCAATAAATGAAACGAGACCGATGCCTCTGATTTATTAGAAAATTGCTATAGTAACAATGTTAATGCAATTTTTTTCTAGTACCAGTGTGTAACCTATCCACTATGGACTTGAAAATACTACCTTTTCATCTTGGAGTAGGTACTCGGGAATATTTCGAAACGTTAAACTTCTTAAACATTATCTTGAAAAGCAGCAATGTTGCAACAAAGCCTCTAATTTCCTAAGCAGTGGGTGTTTCATTTCCCAAAATCTCTTTAACAATGCCACTGGACTTATTTTCTCCAGAATTCACACAAAAACACCTTTATTTCGCCACGATTTGACGTATAGCCACACTGACTAACGGCATAGAAAGATAGACTTACCTAGTCCGAGAGGTAGGCCGCGATAAGTCGCGGGGAATCGAGGTGGAAATGGAAATATAATGGAAACCCCCCCTACGCGCCGCCTCGCCCCCTTCGCATACAATGCCGGATAGACGACTTGTTACATTTCATTGTTCAGTTATCAGCCCCGAGGCCTTTGTGAAAGCCAGATGATTGAATACAAGTATTTGTTCTCGTGCCTGCTTCTGATTTTCCTCGCTTGCCACTGAAAGCTCGAATCGTTTCGTATTAAACATAGAAATGTATAATACAATTACAAATGTGTTACGGTTGGCTGTTTGTTTTTTTTTTTTGCAAACATTTAGCAGGAATTTGGTTGTTGATAGATTGATAATGAAAAGGGAATGAAGAATTGATAGAAAACACAAGAGCTTATTTAAAAATTGTGAAAAGCCAAAGTTTTTGACAAAACGCTTGATTTTTTAGCACTATTAAATCATCATAATTTTCATTTATCACGCCAGTGCAATATATTTGAAAGCTTCAAACAAAAAATTCCTACAAAATACTTCAAGATGTCCAAACATAGCTCGAAACATAAAACCCCCACATTTCTTCATATTTATGTCTGTCTGCTGTCTGACAACAGTGTATCTTTTCTTCTCATACGCAAACTGTTTTCTCACTTCATAACTTAGCATTTTCCAGTAATTTTGTCGCCATCTGTGACAAAACCTAGTGGTTTTCAAAGTAAAGTGCGCGATAAGTCCCATTGTCGGTACGTTTGACTTGATCGATTGTCGATTGTCGAGCAGTAACAATGACGATAAATGCCTCGCTAGATTGGAGTTCAGTTTCTTTTTGTACCAAGCTTTCTACTTTTCTTTTGATCTTTGTGCTTTCTGAAACTTCTTTGCTGTTTGTGATAGCTCTTTCTTGTTGTATAAAGTTCTGTGTCTCAATTGTTCATGATATTTTTCCTATAATAAATATTCCTACTTTCAATATTTCAAAGGCGTTTATTGACCTTAAAATTACTTATAACTGTGTACAACAGTTATAATTTAAATGACCTCATTATGCTAATTCAAAATATTTCTCACAGGAAATTGTATTTGCATCATCATTCAATTCTAATCAATCAAATTGCTGAAACATTAACAACTTAATTTCTTCAATTACGAATTGCTTTAATGCAAAAGGCAATAAAAGTCAGATAATTTACCCATTAATGTGTCGTACAGATTCTGCATCATTACCTTTTCTTCCCTTCGAACTAAAATGATGAAGTCAAAAATTTCCGCAAATGTTATTATTTATTTAACACAGGAGATGGTTCGCATTTCCCCAACTTCCCCTTGTATTTACACGTGCTATTATTTGCATAAAGATTTTTTACACAGTAGGGTAGAGTGGGGTAGAGGGATAAAAATATATTTCTAATTCTGTTCGGTGGTGACTTTCCGGTTTGGGCCGGTAGTACGACGTTGACGAATGGCGTCTATACTGCTTTTTGATATTATTTTTTCGATGTCTTTTTTCGATGTTTTAAAAGTAACCCTGAATGAAAATATTGAATAGAGGATGTTGTAGTACTTTGCTACTTTTTTAAATTTCAATTCCGCAACTTGATTTTTATTTTTCAGTCATACTTGACTGGCAAATATTGACAAAGTAAATACCATCTTTAATCCATACTTACTCGTATTTCATGTTATAATAGCAGAAATATAATTCGGAAAGCTAAAATTTCCTATGTGTTATTACAAATTCCAAAACAGGTGTATTTTCTTTCTTATATAAAAGTTTCAGGCGATTGTGATGTAAAACATCACAATCTGTTCGCAAAGTTTATTTTAGGCATTTAGTGATTAACATCTTACTTATGTTATGGCAATGTAAGTAGGTGTTTTAAATGTCTGAAAAATAACAAAATCACAAGATAATCTACCTCAGCTTTGATCAAATTGAGACCTTGACTTGAGCTTGTACTTCGTGCTTATTAGTTCTTAAGTTGTCTGTAAGATGGCGCTGTATTAAGCTTATTGGACTTTTAAGTTCTGATGATGAAAGTTTTAAATTGAAGTTTTATGTAAAACTTTTGATTAATACCATAGATAGTATTCATTAATTTAAAAATAAATATTAATTAAGTTCAAAAAAGTTTTCTCAATGTTGTTGTAGTTAAATGTTCTAAACATCCAATAAATAAGGCCTATAAAAAGTTCTATTATCTCAATTTGCAATCAATAATTCTGCAAATAAAACAGAAATACAAACAGCATTTGATGTAAATATTTAATTTGTAAAATAACGTATAAGTTAATCCATTCAAAACCAGGTCGATTCACATATACACAGCTAAATATAATACATAGAAGAAATATGAATATGATTACTACACAAAACAAAAAACATAAAAAGTTAAAAAGTTGGGAGCTTATTAAAAAACCATTACGGTCCTATAATTACATACACCCACATCGAAATACACCAATCCCATTAATATATGTCTAACGCACACATAGACAGCTGAACACTCACGAAGACTAACCAACATTCACGACGATTACCTTCTCACGAATAGTCCGGGGACTCACACATTGACGTGTTGAATTCCGTATGACGTGCTGTCAATGTGTGGGTCATGGTGTTGCCAGTTATTTTTGTTACCGTTAATTAGTGGTAAAATTTTGTGCTAGATTCTTTTAAGTAATTAATTCGGTTTATTAGTACCTTTCAAACTTTTGTAACTAGTTAAAGTTTGCATAATTGTTATACAATACCTAAATAGCTTAAAAAATAAATCTAAATAGGTACTTAGAAATTGTTCGTAGATACCATAATCGGTTACAAATGTTATAATGGAGATGAATGTAGAGATACTTTCTTACCACAGAACGAACATAGGTAATTATTATGACTCGCTTCCAAGCTTTAATGAATGGGCTTGATGAATGATTTAATCTTTAAATTACAGTGACTAAACGCAGGCGGAGCCAAGCATTACATAATTCATAATTAATGCATAATTACATAAATCTTTTTAAAAACTGTTCAATAGTGAATAAACTCACAGTATTGTATAAAAATTCTCACCATTTGCATTTTTGTTGGTAGCAGATAAATCTTAATTATTTTACAGCTATCTTCCTTATCGTTTAATAACTTAATTCAACTTTTGTAGAAAGACGACTCTGAGATTTTGCTTTTTTCCCAAAACAAATAGGAAAATCGAATGATTCTGAGTAGTTATTTGCTTTCTAAGAAAAGACGAAATGTTAAGTCTTACGAGTAGATCAGTTTGTAATTTATCAAGTTCCCACAATACATTCCTTCAGTTTCCAACTTAAGTTAAAGTTCACTAAATAACAAGGTGCCTTTCTTGTACCCTCTTTCAAGTTACTAAGTTCAGACCAATAATTTCCCCGAACTACGTCCTTTTACTTGAGAAGTAACTTGTGTCCAATTAACTGGCAACATTGTCAGAAATCGTCGTTCTCTGTTCAGCCCGCTCTCTCCGTCCTTGTCTCACTCGAGGTTAGGATAGCTTGGCCCACATTAATTAAACGTCGGGATAGAACGCCAATCAAACTTTGACCGCCGCTAAGCCGATGAAGCCGAACTTATTATGTGGTATTAAAATTCAATTTTCGAACTCCGAACGCTCTAAATTGAAATGGATCCATAACATTATGAAATTATAACCACTAATTCAATAAATAGGTACTAGTGTACCGGTCATTATAGGTTGAAGAAGTTTGACGTATTACTCTTTCCGGCCAATTATCGACATAGCAAATTACTGAACTAATAGGTGGCATGTTAGATATCGAAATTAAATTCTATCATCGCCCGATACTCATTAATGCGATATTAAGTCTGTTCGTATCATTAGTTGTGTACAAAAAGCGGCGTCACATGATGCGTGCACATGTGCGAGTCGACGGTGCCACATAAATCATAAACCGTATCTTTGTACTTGTGCCGGTAGGTAGGGAGTAGCCACGTCGATGGAGGAGCGGAAAAAAGCCCCCCCGTTTCCTGCCCGGGGATCACACATGACCGGCCTGTCTATCTGCCAGACCCGTGTCAAATATTCTCTGGAGCGGAGATTGCCCCCCACCCGGCTTACGGGGGCAGGGGAAGCCCCCTGGGGCACGCTGTCCCGCGGCGAAGCTCATCTTGGAGCCCTAATGCGTTTCGCGCTCGGCATTATGTTGAGATGAATTTTTAGGCAGCCTCAAACAACTACTGTTTTTGTTACGCTTTCCATTATACCTAGAGTAGACATCCTCCAACAGTACATCACTAGAACCTTTAATATCGATGTCGGAGCAAAATGATTGAATATTTTCTTTTTCATTAAGATTTTCGCTTTCACAGGGCGGGCATTGAAAAATCACCACCCCGCACCTTTCATAACTTTTCACTTCGTGATCCAACGCAATTACTCATTTTCTATCGCCTTCTCAAATATTCATTCGTGCTTTTCCTGCTGCAAATTATAGTAATGGCCCGAACAAAACTGGTAATTAGCCCCCTACGTGTAAGGGGGGCAGTCATTTTTATAAAAGCTTCAGGTCATTACATTTCACTTTTTCATGTTTTTCAAAACATAGTCCTGATAACTAATTGATGGGTTTAATTTAGTAATGAAATGATTAGTATTTTGGTCCTGATATTTATGGATCCTATAGCGTGTGTATGATTAGATGTATGAACACGACCCGTAGGTGTGTTGGTACAGAGGTCGGGTAGGATGTCGCGTCGACAGGCGGAGCCGGGCACAGAACAAAGCTGTACGAGCCTAACAAAGACGTCACCGGCCGTGGCTGCGACGCGGAGTTATGGCACCCATTGTGCGCAACAATACCCAACAAACGAGTTTGTATAAGCTATTAGGTACGCGCATTAATATATATTTTTTGTTCGCCCGAAAATTTAGCATTCCATTACGAGGGAGAGAAATGAAACGCCCGCCGCATGAATTATATTAAAATATATTTGAATATTTCATTTGACACCTTTTTTGCGGGCGGTATTTCGTTCAATCCCGGGCGGGGAGCGCGTAATTTTTAGCATACACCAAAGCTAAATTTTCGGTGAATAACATTCCATTTCGGATGCGAAACACGACGGGTATCAGCGTCAACACAACACTGACTGATGGCTGTGTGTTCACGTTATAAATTCTTTTTGAGATCCGCTCGGATTTGTGATGAAGCCTTTCCTCTGTATGTAGATTTACATTCGTATAGGGTTGTTATTAATTCGAACATCACAACCTTTTAGTATCACAAGGTAGTGATTAGACGCTGGACTCTCTCGTCCTATTCTTCATAATTATAAATCTAACGTTCATAATACCTATCTAAATTCTCAAACTACGAAACAAAATCAACTTCATAACGTTGCACCAAACAAGGTTCACCTATATCAGATATGTTTGTATAGGTAAGTACAAGTGGTTCGAAACAGAAGTCATTAGGGCAGCATACATAAGCCACTAGCAATCTTCAGTACATAATCTAGCGGCCGCCCAAACGTCGGCAATGATTAATGATTTATCAAAACTGAGGCAGCCATGTTGTTTTTTTTGTCATGCTTCACTCGACCCTATAATGTAAGATTCGTTTACCATTTTTCTATTGAAAGAAAGAAAATATGTACTGCGTTCTGAAGTTCGTAAATGTTACAATGAAATTAAAGTTGATTAAATGCATGAAAATCTTCTCCAATAACTGAGTTATTCATCACTCCGAAACATTCCGAAATATCTGATACTTTTTTTTTATTGTCGATTGCGAGTTGCCCTTTACTCGTCGCCCGCATGCCCGCGCCTCCGGTGGCCGGAGATCGTTCCGCGACGTCCGACGCCGTGGGCGTCTACCACTGCGGCCAGGGCGGAGGGAGGACGCTGTCCTCTCTCTCTCGCGGCCCGCCTCCTCCTTTGCGAGCATAACTGCTTCGCAGAAGGAGGCGACCGCTTCCCACTCCGTCTCGCCCCACAGCATGGCCTCTACCAATGCCGGGCTCGAGAGGTCTCCGCCTATCGCCTCCGTGAGGACACGGCGGTGCTCTGCCCAACTGGGGCAGTCCTGCACCGTGAAATATCTGATACTTCGAAAAAACAAGTTTAAAACGCTTCATGCTTTATTTTTGGGGGAGTGAGACATTATCAAATGACTTCTCCCGTTCTGCGAGGAGTGGAAGAGAGTGTCTTGCTAATATCGCCGGATTGCGAACAGGGTGTTGTTCACCACCACCTTCAAATGTTCTTTGCCTTGCGGACCCAGAACACTTTCGAATGATCCTGCAACCCAAAGCTATACGCTAAATAGACACGGAGACATCCCCAAAAAAGTTAATATACTTATACATTTTAGTAATACCTACCTACTCGCATGTAGGGTTAAATATGTACGCACACGACACATTAATCATGCATGAGGTGCTCGTAATTATTATGTCGCGTGTTTTGTCATCCATCGCATTTTGGCCGTGGATTTTATCAATGTACAACAAATTGTGTTCATGTCATTAGTACACCAATGTCGCTTTTACAATGCCATCACCGTTTTAATGCTAAGCGATATTATTTACGATATTTACCACCTGTTTAGTGGTCCAGCCTTTTTATGGGTAAAAATATATGCAGCAGTAGGTAATAAATATAGAAGACGTCAAAATTGCTAGGTAGGTAAACATACCATTCGATATTACGTGTGATCAAAAGTATGAGGAACATTCCTACAGTCCTTATCTTCGATTGTCCAGTAGGGTAAATAACGAAGGCGACGCTTTTTTTGCACTAGTATCATCACCTACATCTCAAAAAACGAACGGTCGCACTTATAATGTCCACAAAGAACCGAAAATTGTAAAGTCATATGTAAAAAATGTAGGGTCACTCAACTTACGTCCAATCTCTACTGAGAGATCTTGCCTGTTTGACCTTATCAGATTGTGGAGTAAGAACTTGACTTTTAGTGCTTTACAATGTGTCAAAAGAATTGTGTTTTATTAAGTGGTAGGTAACTGCACAACTTTGATTGATACTGTTATCAAGTATAGTCTTCAAGCTTCCTATAAGGTCAGGAAGATTTATTTTCCCTGAATAATCCTTAATTCTTCATCGGCATCTTTAAAGCCCAACAATCGTCAATACGACATTTATTTATTTTTATACGATTGCTACATCAATTAAACACTATAAACATGGATCGACCTTCGCTATAGTCGTTGGAAACCAGCAATTTTATTTACGACGTGTAAGCGTTTAAGAGAAATTGCATTAATCTGAATACCCGTTTGATATCATGTACGATGTTGCAATACACTGAGTGATTTCAATATTGCCACAGGTCATAACAAACAAACGTTCATAAAGCATTTTGAGTTCAGTCACGTTGAATATAAAGTCAGGATTCGATTGGTTTTCGTCGCCCAAATAAAGCGTTGGCGTGGAGTCGAAATGTATGAAATTGTAGGACATGAATTATGGATTGTCGATATCGCTTCAAGCTGTTGCTGTATTTTTTTCGTGTTCCTGTGGCGATACCGCAACGAATTAAATTAAAAGCTCTTTTCACTTGTCATCCCTTGATGAATTTGGTATTTAGGCCCGCACGCTTTCCTGGTATTATTTTTTTACTCGCGATTGCGTAAAATGTTTGGGACCATGTATTCCATTACATGACTGATTTTTGAAGAGTTTGATTATATTCTGTTTAGATACTTAATTAAGTAGCAACTGCTATTACTACAGTTTACTTTATATTTCCAGCTGAAGGGATGTCTTACTTTCCGATTCCCACAATCCAACCATTCGTTATCGGAAATCGTTTAGGTCCTCTATCATTTTCTAATCCAACGTTGACGATATCGTTAGTTCTCGAAATATCTTGATCTATAACCTCCAAAATTTCTTATAAATCATGACCACGATACTGCAATTTGGCAATATTAACCTCAAACTTTTTTCCTTGTATCGAAATAACCATGTTTACGAGTTAAATGCGATCCCCATAGTTGTTGAAACACCTGCCTTAACCGCAGAATCTATTGTACTAAATGTCTGTAGTTGCTAAAGTTTACCATAAAGCTTACAAATGTTATCTGCTGCAATATTTTTAGTTCTTCGGTTAGTTTATTCAAATGAATTTGTTGCTTTGAAAACTGCAACGGCTATACCTGCATTATACAAAGAACGCACCCTGCAAACAAAACTGACCTTTAAGATTCAACAGATTTAGATATAGCTAAAACGGTTCCATACTTTAATAGAAATGCCATTTATCATCAATTCTATATAAAAATTCAGTTTAGGCTGGATATAACCGGTTTGCGGCAGCTGACCGCATTTTTCGACCCTTTACCTTTGTACACGCAACGTTGTAATCAGTACAAATGCGATGTGAGATAACGCACGCCTTTCAATATTTTAGCACGCACTTTATCCAGATAAATGTGAACCAACCTTTACTGCTCAGGGGATTAGTAACGTATGGATTCTGTTGCAATCGCCTTGGAAAACGGTTTCGTGAACTTAGTTACTAACGATAATCTCATCGGCGCAATACATCAAAAATAGTGCAACGAGCCGGTCGATTTCAGATTTTCTTCCACTAAAAATAAATACCTATCAAAAATGCTGCTAAAATTCGACCGATTTCAGGTTTTTGTACTCTAAAAATAAATTGTGTACAGGTAAGTACTGTGAGTTCGTTGGTCAAGATGAGAAAATCGATAAAGAGAGAGTTTCTTTTGTTTCAGGAAAGAGCAAACGTTGACTTATACTTCATTGCAACAAGAATTGATATGATCTCGTAAACATCATACAATCACGAGATGTCTACGAATGTAGGCGTCTCTAATGTGGGACACTAACAACATTTAACAATTATACCTTCACACATCATAATATATTACCAATACACACAGGGAAAATACAAATCCCAGATTTCAAAATCGTATTTCTATTCAGAATCTCTTACATCATTACCAATCATTTTCCCCGGTCCATCGTAGGCAATTTTCAACAATGCCCGGTGTTTGTCCACATCGTCGTGAAAGTAAGCCCCTTCCCCTGGCGGAGATGATTTATAGTCGCCCGACGACACATGCAGCGCTGCGCCCGACGCTCCTAAAGCTGCGATTTCGTTTGGGAATGTCAGACGAGCGTGTTGGACGCTGCGGTTAGGACGCTCGTTTGTTTTATGTAGGAAACGCTGCTTTAATGATGATATATCTTTTGAAGAAATGAATTGAGAAATAGTTTCTCATCAATGTTTTCAAATTCTTCTGCTTCATTATCATGAAGATTAGTTTTTTCTTCCATGTCTTCACTTACTGATCGCGGGACTCACGAATTATAGTGACCCCGGAACGTAAAGGGTTATTGAAGTACACCGTGGATTTAAGTCAGTACTAGTTTGACAATCCCTCTCACTCTGCCCTGGGTGGGAGGACTCATTTAATGATTTCACCACGCTAAAAAAAAAATATTCACTTACTGAAATAAAATTAATCAAACTGTACTACATATTTTCATTATTTTATTTCATTTGTAACGTGTTTTGGTTTTCAGTTAAGTCTTCTATGTCTATATCATCACTCATTGGAATTGTATCAACAAACTTCATACCAACAATCAAGACCAAATTCTCTCTTCGAAATTTAGTATTACTATCGTCTAGCTGCTAGCGTCTCGCTTGCCCCGTGCCCTCTTTAATGCTCTTATTACGGACGGTTTAAATCTGACGGGGGGATCATGTTTTATGCATCTGAGTGTGCGATGAAACCGCTGCTGTAATATATGAAGCCCGCTAGGAAGGGGATTTCATGAGCTATATCGCTATACGACATTGTTTCGGAATTTTCGGCACGACATGACCGATGAGACTGTGTGTTGTCTTGATGAAATGTAAGGTCTAAGGACGTGGTGAAAACTAAAGACTGTGGTAGATTGTGACTTGGGTTGTTAATGTTTTGAATTAGTGACTGTCTGATAGACGACAGTCGTGTGTTTTTAGCTCTGACATTAAAGTTTGGTTCTTGGATTTTACTTTTGTTGTCCAACAACATACAATGCCTTGACAGATTTTTGGGTTTTTACGGAAGCGTACTCCTCTCTTTTCGTTTTGTAAAACACATCCGAGACACGTGTCAGAATAAGATATTGAGTTCTAGCTATGAGCTTTCGTTTTTCCGTACCGACACCAGTCTGAAGATAGGCATGCGACGCCATGCTACAAAGAGCGACAGAAAATATGTTGACAATGTAGAGTTCAAAGTCCATCCGTGCACCCCTTGGTTAATTCACTAATTTTTTTTTGTTAAAGGACGTTCGTTGAAGGTATTTTTAGAAAAATAATTGGTCAGAAAAGTTTTCAGCAGACGTAAACTGACCGATAATACCCAATTTGATTCATAATCACCAGACACCGAATGATGATATAATTCTCTTGTTACTGTTTCAAAAAGTCAAAGGTCATGTTACAGCAACAAGGCTGTACTAGAATGCGTCCCAAAATCCGGCCAGGACGATGAGGTTGTTATCAATTTCCCGAGCAACAAGTGGGCGATAATTTTGAATCCGTTGCAGCAACCCTAACACTGCCTGACTCTTTTACATCACTCTGTTAAATTCCTGTAGAAATCTTAAGATTTATGTTAGCCGGTCAGAGGTTATCTATATTGATGACGTTATAGTCCTCAGTACCTCGTTTGTCAACTCGTAACAAACTGTCATGTTTGTCATCGGCTCCTTTCTTTTTTCCAACGTTATGAATATTGCCGTTCTTGGAAATTGTCAGTAGTGTGATTCGCAATGTAATCCACGATTCGTGTCTGAGTATTTCTTCGAAGTTAGCGTGTTTATCTTGTATGGCAAGCCGTTTCGCGTGTTACCGTTGAACTGAAAATAATCAGCTAACTTTTGCTTTGTTTCAACTCCAACTTCAACTGTTTCTATTTCAATTCAGAATGTATTTTGTGCTTTGGGAATATTTTGTGCGGGTTTTGGGTTAATAACGTTTTGTTAAAGTTTAATTTTGTTAACTTTTGTATCTACAGAGGTTTGCGAAAAGTATGTTCAACTCGTGTTGGTCTGGCTTTCTTTACAGATATTTTTCTATTTATTGTACGCATTCTACTCCATCACATATCATCTTCTATCATATAATCTTCTATAGCTTCGTTTTATAGACTATCGTAATCACGTTTGTTACGTGCAGTTTCATCTGGAGATTTGTCTTTTTTCTCTTCAAATAAATTACAGTTCAGTGCATCATCTAAACCGTGTATAATAGGCTTCGCATCTTCCTCGAAGAATAATGATTACAAAATGAAAAAGCCCTGCGGCGTCTTAAATTATTTTAATTGGCTTCGGTAGCGGTTCGGAACTTCGAACCGAGTATTCACTCACAAACACACCTTCACCTCGATTTACGTAATACACACTTAATATCACGCACACATACGTAAAGTTGGTAATATATCAGAATTATTAAATATCTGTAAATTTATTACAGGCGTCTACTTACGTCTCACTAATAGCCGTATATAATTATAGAACTACGACCACTGTACGAACATTGTCGGTAGTGAGAAGGACTAGTTTGATTGATGCTGAGTTTGTTTAACTAAAAATATATCCTGGTCTCAAATGCGTATTCGCAATAAATAGATCCATTTTCTAGATTAAAGTTTGTTACCCATGTTTCTCTACGATATACAAACAGTTTAAAACTAATTAAACTTTGTTGTTAATTTAAAACACTGGCAAATTGATTAGTTGCATTTAAATGTTTTTAAAAGATAACTTTACTGATAACTTTATGATAAAAAATGTCTAATGTCTGTTCTGAATACGTAGCAATGCGTAATATCTTGGATTACAGAATTTCTTGACTCCCATGCAAATTAATGTTATTTAAGTGAGATTAGCATTTCCCAGCGCACTGATTTCTATAAGACTCCTGAACCCCGACAGTCGAGCGATGCCCAACAAGCAAAAACAATTAACAAATTGATAAGCTCAAAACAATTTTCAATTAACTCGGCGCGGGAGTGTTCGCCGTTTACAAATAACCCAACATTTATCAGAAATGCCTATGCAGTTTTTAACGTCTGCCGTCTGTCAGGGTTGCCCCGTGTTTTAAAATTAATCTATTGCATTGTTTTTTTTGGATTCGTATTAACATTTACCGTTTTCTAATTTCAGAAAGGAAGCGGGGTCGGCAAACCTACACCCGGTATCAGACGCTTGAGCTGGAGAAGGAGTTCCACTTCAACCGGTACCTGACGCGGAGGAGACGGATCGAGATCGCGCACGCGCTCTGCCTCACCGAGCGCCAGATCAAGATCTGGTTCCAGAACCGTCGTATGAAGTGGAAGAAGGAGAACAAGACCAAAGGCGAGCCCGGCTCCGGGGACGAGCCGGACAATATGAGTCCGCCCACCTCGCCACAGTAAAGGCCTCTAGCTTAGTTCGCGCGGTCCAAGCTAGGGGTGACTTGTTTCAGATTTCCTCGCCCGAATCACAAACTCCGTTCTACGCGTTTTATTTTGTGTATACGATTATTTTCGACTGCTTCGAACACAAATCTGAAACAATACACCCCGAGACCGAAGTTACTAGAACAGTTTAATTTGTATAAATTGTATGTTGGACTTTTCATGATAATATTACATTATATCTAATACGTAACCTAGTGATTTCGAGTAATGATAGTGTGATGAAGAGATTTTTACAGTTGTTAAGTATAAATTAATTTATAGAAACAATCTCAATACCAATAATTACCAAAAACGCAGTGTATATGATTAGTAAACTGCATCATTTATGTGATTATATAGTTGATTAATTGTCATTTTCTCGGTAATAACTACTGATTTGCAATTGGTCATCACTTTTATATAAGTTCTTGACAAAGTGCTTGATACTTCATGTTTCACAATATTTATTTCATAGCTACTATAAGTTGGCATCAATAGTATTTCAAATTCCAAAAATCTAATACGTAAAATGTGACGTCCATAATTTATTGTTCAATTCTGTATCAAACACTATGTCAGAGGTTATGTAAGAATAACAAAATTCTCTAATAATTTTGAATCACAAAACCATAAGGACCTCTTATAATTAACCATTGATAAGAAGGCAATTAGTATCCATATTGTTATTATTTAATATATTTGATGTTTTATTTCTTAATTAAGCTATCTAAATACTATTCTGTACATACAATACATAATAATTTTTAGATTATATGATGTACAATTGTTTTAGTGTGAATAATTAATTATTGAGATTAATTTGGGAAACAACGATATTATTCGTGGTTTGAGATTTTCTTTGCGGTATGAGTGTTTTTGATTTGTGGATCGTCTCTTTTTTCTATACGCGTAACCGTAGTGCGGGAAGGCCAGTTTACAAGTGCAATGTATACGATTTTTGATGACACATATACGTAATTAATACTGATAATAAACGTCATAGGAAATCTATTATTATTGTAAAATGTTACGAGATTGAAGCTTATAATTTAGAAAATACTTAATGAGAACATAAAAGAGATATTCTTTGAACTTCTATTGTGGAAAGTTGTGTGTCACGTGAAGACATCTTGGACACGATGAAAGGAAATGAAATGAATGAGGAAAATCACTTTATTTATAATGAAACAAAAGTTACCTTCAATATCGTAGGTGCAGAACTTGATACTTTGATTTATAAATCTCTTGTGGAATGTAGGTATGAGGTTACATGTTCACAGTATACCAAAGTTAGGAGATAAACTGGTGTTTATACGAACGAATATACGTAGATACGGAGGCGCTTGACGTTTCAGGTATAACCGTAATACATCATTTTGAAAAGGTATTTTTATAAAATCATTGATTAAGAAACCCGATATACGTAAAAAAATATCTAATATATATACTCGTAACACGTTAGTTTTACGAATATTATTATAAAAAATTGGCGAGTGATAGAAAGGTTGATCTTGTCAGGATTCAAGTTATACGTTTTTTCGTAATAATGTATAAAAAAGTACTATTTGTAAATTATTTTTCACATAGATTGTAATTAGTGAATGTTTTTAATAAGAACTCAGTGAGCCGGTTCTATAAATATTTTTTTCTTTTTTTTTAATTTTGTGCTGTGTTCGTTAAGTGAAATGTAAATTGTAATAATTGTATATTGTCGATATATTCAATATTTATTTATTGATTCGCTAATTAGGTTCGCTTACGTTTTCTTCTATTGCAATTGGGTGGAATATTCGATAGCTGTCTGGCTGGGATGCATTTTGTTGAATTATTTTTAATTGCTCAATTCACATGTTTGTGTTGTAAGTTTATTGCTAGAGTTAAGCAGTATTTTAATTTGTTGTTACTTTTTAAAAGTGTACTACAATATGTATGATGAACTAACGGCATTGTCAGTTATAAATCCTCTTAGATGGTAATATATTTTCAGTGCAATGTTCCACAAAATTTTCAAATCCCTTGCCAGATGGAAACTATGAGTTTGAAATGTAAAATTTTAAAATTAGTTTTACTTATAAATTAAGTTCTGATTCTTAAGTCTGTTGAGAACTGTCCTCAAAACTCCAAAATTAGGTCTGTAGAGAGACATTGGAACCTAATTTCAACGATTTTATTTACCATTTATGTCCTATCGATTCAAAATTTATGAAATATAACTATAATTAGTAACATAATAAGGTTAGGCGAGACGATATTGTCATAAATATATAAATACATGAAATTAATAAAGCATAATGATTGTACGTTGAGATTTTTATTGTTAACTACCTTTTCATTACTCTAAGATACTGTGATAGTAAAGTTGGTGGGCTTTTAATCCTTGAAAACTTTTTCAGCTAGATAATAAGTACTAATATTGATAAATATGTACTACTAAATTTTTAAATATTATGGGACTTAGTTTTAAGAAAATATCGAATTATGCATATGCCTGATATTTCTTTTTTCAATAATGAGTTTGAAAAAAAATCAAAAAAACATGAAATAACACACACAACACCCAACTTTACTGACAATATTTTTAAAATCTTTATTTCATTGGTACGTGCCTACTGAAAATGTGAAATCATAAAGAGATAGGATATAAAAAAAGACGAAGATAATACTTTTACTCTCTCCCAAGTTCAAAATTCACACACAATTTAGCTAAAGTACAAAAAGGTCAAGGTTTCACGCAGCTGTGCCTAATGCTGCACATATCTCAACTTGGGCTATAAAATAAAGGCTTTCTTCCAGATCGTGGTTCTAGATACCGTCATTATAATACGTCAGCTTAACGACAAAATAATGATTTTGCGTGATACGACCGTACCTCGTACCTTCCGTGTCAGTTACGGCTGATTGGTACCTCCCCCTTCACAAATCTCGAAATTACGCTTTTTTCTGTTTCACGAAAGCTATTTATACGACTAGGTGTGGCTTCTCTAATGCGTTTTTAATAATCCCTACGTCCAATGAACGCTGAAGGCGAAACATTATTCTCGTGCGCGATCTCCACTAATGCGATTTTGACAAGTTTGAAATTGAGGCAATTATGGTTTTGCAGAGTTTTAAATGGCGTGTATTTGTCTGGGTGATTTTATACATCGCCGGAAGTTATTGTAGGTAACTATTTTTTGTAATTAGTCTAGTTTGAGTTTTTTCGTGTGGTTTCCTGTTATATGCCAGATTGATATGGTTGTTGGCCTTAGTTCAAGGTTCTTGTGCTAAACAGAACCATGCATCGATCCAATTATTTTGACCACTGTTTGTTGTTATACATCATTCTTTCCAAATTACCCAATTATTTAGTCCATATTGTTATACCTACCTCATTTTGCTATTGGTGTTGACAGAATATCACCAAAATTATTTCAAGCTCGGTGTGTGGCATTTGGCAAGCTTGTATTTACTTACAAAACATTGATATTGGCAGCAATATATTTACTATTTTTATAATTCTCCAACGGATGTAAACAATCCAATTTCTTTCAATTCCACTACCAGCAATGCTAGATCCTTCATAGTGAAGAGGTAGAGATTTAATTTGTTTTGTGATAGGGGTCATAGTAAAATGGTGGGTGTCTCCTCTCAGGGAACGATGATAAGTGTTATTTATGAGCTTCGTCAATGTGCCATTGCACTTGCCACAGATTGGGTTCACGGTCGTGCTCAGATAACACAATCATCTACGTACACCGAGCAATTGGAGCAATCACTCTAATTCTGTCTCTTGGTGTGTTTTTTATAAAAAAACTTTTGCTGTCAGAGCTCTTGTTTCATCAAATGGTCTCTTTGTTGTGTTATTTTTAAATTATAAATTATTCTTTTTAGAATTTTTCTTTGTAATTGGTATTTGGTTGAAGTTACATCCTAACTCTAATGAGTTTCTTGTTTATTCTTATTGAACTTTCTCTTTCTTATTATTCTTACCAGTAAGAAAACCCATTACAAGGAATGTTTAATAGTGAAATGATCAGATATTTAATTTTAGTTAGTGCCCAGGGTCTTTATTTCCTATATTAATTTTTCCTGACCAACAATAAATGTATCGCTGTAATTCTGTAATGATTTTGGTCATTACGAAAACCCTGTTTATGTCATGTATGAAAAATGGGTTATAATCTTTGCTGTGTGTATTAATTCCATGTTCCATAATCAATATATCAATGTTTATGTCTTCAGTATCTTCCAGTTTTGCAATGTCATTTACCTACTAACTAATTGACATAATTTTAATCCTTTTAAACATTTTTAAACAAACATTTTATTAGTTCTAATACTAAAAAGGCCGAAGAACATAAAACTTAAACTTACTGTCCCAAGATGAAGACATAAATCATTGACGATTTTTCACTTACGACCTTGCCTCATAACGTTCAATTTTATTGACTGCAATAAACCAAAGCAATGGTTAAATCAACGCCGCTGTATCGATATAAACACCTCGTAAATATTCCCTGTCTCTTTCATGCTTATAAGATTTGAGGCATGCTTGAACGAGATAGAAAAGTCGCCTCTTCATTTAGCTGTTACTGAAAATAGTTTATGAGAGCTAAGGTGTTGCTGCTAAACAAATGATTGTAGACTCTATTGCTTGTGTTGTAGAGTTGGGATTCTGATGTGTTGTAAAATTTATAGCTTTTAAATGGGTCCTTAAATCGCAATAACGATTTGTTTATAGATACTCGTGTTGTCGGCGATCCTTTGTAGGAATAAGTTTAATTTATGGTCTCGTGTTAAGATACAAGTCAACTCTGTAATTGATTTTATTGGCTTTTTGACACGTTTGATAACTTATCTGACATTCTGTTATTAATTGATTCGTCATCGTTTATAATTTATGGTGGGAGTTATTATGACACACCAAAATTACTATAAATCATAAGTTAGGCATTTGACATTAAATGTTTTACTTAATCACAAGACTTGTATATCATAAGAGGTGGTACAGAGAAATTATACTGCGACGTTTTCACCTCAATTAATTTTCTATAGGTAATAAAACAACAACAAAATGTGGATGGATTATGCTCATGGTCACAAAAATCCAGTAGGTTATTAGAGAGAAATTTTATCTAAATACTTGTATTTCTTGGTCTACATAATAATTTTGAATGTTTTAATATGACATTATATGTTATTCTATGAATACCCTATTATTCAGTTGATTTTACAGAAAAATAATGTAATTTTCATTGATTTTCATTATAACTCTTAAAAGTCGTTTTACAAATCCAAATTGAAATTCAAAATTGGCGCCCGCGCGGCTGCCATTTTGTTTGGGGCGGTGTCCCCGCTTGCCCCGCCCCGCGCCGCCACTCCCACGCGTCTGCCACTCGGACGCAGCCCAACTCATTTGTTATAAGTGTACAGTCTACCCAACAGGTTCCTACGAAGTAACGAATTTATTTTATTCTATGATTTGTATGGCTTATAAAAATTTAAATTATCTTTAAAAAAAAGAGGAAGTTTATGATAATGCTTGTAATTAATCTATTCGGATTTTATTAATTCTAAAACCTAACCAGCACGTATTGTTAAATTGAGTGCATACAAAAAATAATCGAATAAGTATTTTTAGGTGGAAGTTCGATATTAATTATGCTTTTATGTTTTAATAGGCTAAAATGCCTGAATGGATTACCTCATCAAATGATAGAAATTAGGTTATTAGATTGACTGTAGGAAATATCAATAAATGGAATGATTTCAAAGTTGACTATAGGTAATAATGATTGAAGGATTTATTCGAATTTTCTATTTGATCATAGTATCTACTTAATTATTTACTCAACACAATTTTACATTAAAATAAACACAACGAAATAGTTGTCAGAGTACAAAATTAATATATTTATTTTACTTCAACTATGTTAGCGGAGAAACTTGTTACCGCTAGATACACGTCAGGCGTTGCATTGGAAGATGACACCGATAGAGATGCTACCGCCCTATTCCCATGTATGGTAAGTTATATATTTCTATCCTTTTTAATTAGCACTTTTACTCAGTCCAGCTTTAAGCACAACAGACGCGGGGGAGCAGTTACGTCACTTAAGGGAAGCACGTATCAACTATACGTAGGTCTATAGGTAACTATGTATATCTAACTATATTGTGTTGCGATCTCTTGAATTTTTTAACTCGAGCACAAATGGAATAGGTATACCAGCTTTAAAGGATAATACAAAAATAGATACGAATTTAGACGTGGGCTTATTTAGTAATAAGAAGTACTAAAATACTTAACTACTACTTAGCGTGAGGTATCCTTTATGGAACACGAGAACTTAAATAGAGAATAAATATTGGGATATAAGACAGTACGAAATCCTAAATAAGGAACAGAAAATGTCTGTCAGAGTTGTGGCCCTTGAACGCAATGAGCAACCGAAGGAACAGGGTGAATTTTAGTCAGATTCTGACAGTCCCTTTCACTCCACACCAAGAGGATTCATTTCATGACCTATGCCACAATAAAAGTAAGAAATAGAGTGGACTTTGATGAATTAGTATGATAAAATTATTTCAAGCGCATTAATGAAAGGAACTTCTTATAATTAGGTACTGCTTGAGTAACAGAAAATAAGGCAAAAAAACTGTGGAGTAAAATATATGAAACATACAAATGACTAACTCCACTAGCTACTGTGTTTACTGCATTATATCTCTAAATAGCTCTTCCTCTGATGTTGGCAATAAATGTAGTAATATTATTAAAGCATCATCAACAGCTCCATTATTATAAAGTAATTTGTTGGATATAATCTTAAAAAGATAAATAGGTATATATTTTCTGTATTGACGTGGTGGTTCTGTAAGTATATTTTAACATCTCAGATTTATATATGGATAAATATGGCAATTAGTTTGTTTCCTTTAAGTTAAAATAAGCAGTATTACACGTGGGTTATATTAAGGAATCATTGTAATACCGTATATAAAATGTTACTTTAATTCCAACCGAGTAAAAAATGATCGTGAGTTTCGACTTTAAAAATTCTGAGGAAAAAAGCTTTTGCATTATTTTCCATTAATTTTTTCATCACCAACTATCCCATAATTTGCAAACACAAGCTTTTTACCTTACTCTGCTTTTTTCTCTACTGATCTCTAAAGTAAAGATCTTTTTAAAGCGACATGCATATAATTTACCTTCTTCACACGCAAGTCATTAATCTCATCACCTAGCTCTCACAAACGATCATTATGACTGCTGGCAGACACCTCAGCTATTCTCAGCCTCTTACATTGTAGTTTAATTACTTAATTATATCAACAAATAAATAGTTCAACGTGGGAATTCGATGAAGAATTCTTCAGCAGTTCGGCTGTCAATGTTGCGTTCAGTGATCTTAATTAATGTAGGTAGATGACCTGTCTTAGATCAGTCACGTATCGTCAATACGCCACTTTGTATTTGAAATAACATACAAAGGATTTCTACATCGATTTTGTTGTGTTTGCATTAGTTCCTAGTTTTCTTATGCAAGCTTATTCCACTCCGATTTTTTATTCTTTAGTTTCAAAAAAAAAATGTCTCACCAATTCAATAACTACGATTTCAACATCAGTCAGTTCTGCCAAACTGTCGAAGTTAAGTGATGGGAATGAATAATGAAATATTCTCAAGTAATAACTTAATTTGCGAACCTTTAAATGTTTTACTCATTCCACTTATCAGGTGCTACTTTTGATGAACTGATGTTCTAATTTCTTAATATCAATCCAATCCTGAATCATTTAGGTTTACTATTTTATTTTTTGTAAAAAATACTATAATTTGACTCGCTTTTAAGCAAGTTTTAAGTAAAACAAGATTATATAATCTAAATTCTCAATTTTAAAAATGTTGATTGCACAATCAAGTTTCCTACAGGATATAAATATGATGAAAATATTTCCACGGAAAAGTATAAAAAAGTGTTTTGTACCTATTTTTTAAAGTAGACATAAATTCATTATAAGCTTAAGGTGGCGCAGACAACTGCTACTTACGTGCTAATTAAAAATGAAGGACACGTAACACGTATAATGTAATAATGCATTCCATTAAAGCTAATAATACATTTTAACTACTAAACTGATCGACATCCAGCAATTAATTTCACCGTTACTCATTACATGAATTATTAATGAAGTAACACAAATTGTTCGCACACAACATTCTGAACGAACACTTTAAAAAATAATTAGACCCTAATGAAAGCTTTGACCTTATTATATTGATTGGTAATTAGATTATTTTTATCTGACTCCAATTTGTTGGTATTTATATAGGATTGTTAATGTCACTTCCGATGGACATGTCAATTTGTCTGTCAGTGTGCCAAGTTTTCGTGTTTTATCACCTGTTTGATATTTTATACTGCTAAACGACTTCTTGGTATAAATAAGTGAGAGAGTGTATATTAGAAGGGACGAAAAAGTTGAAACTTTTTGATGCAGGTAGTGTTACGGCCGACGGATAGTCCCGAAATAGAGCACCGCCGACGGCCGCTGGATTATTTTTAGGGAGTCCTTTTCTATGAAAAATGAGCAGGTTTTCTAAAACAGTAAATATAAAAATATATTTAGATCAAAACACTTCGTCCAACCCTAATAATATCCTCGAGTTCGACAACGAAATATTAAAATAACATTAACATTTGTTAATAACCTATTAAGGATAATAATTACTTTTTAATGATAATATTTTTAAACTAACATCTTTTTACAGATATCAATAGATTTTCAGGGGTTTTTACCTTGTTTTTGGTAAAGTATAAGGAAAAAAAGACGATTGCTCATTTTAAAAACGTCGACTGAATCAGTGCGTCAAACGTTCGAGAAGATAACTAAGCAACACAATAATGAATCAATCGGTAAAATTATTTAGCATTAAATACATTGATTAATTGCATCACGAAAGAAAATCTATACAGTTTACTAAAAAAGGAATTGCATATTTAAAAATAGGTTAATCCAAAACAAGTTATCGTGCTAATACGAAAAAATATACACACGGATTAAATTAAACCGTATAATCTTACCATAATTATGTCATTCGTTGCCGTTTTACAAATACAAATAGTCTTTAAATGTAATGTGATGTTATTCAAAGATATTCATCAAAAGATCGATGATGGCACCTTAAGAAACGACACGGTGTTTCTCTGTGTCAACTTGTCGTATGACTCTGTTCGTGCAATTCTGAAGTGTGTCGTTTTCTCGGGTTGTTGGAAAACAATAGTTGGTGACGGTTGAGGCGCCTTTGTCGGTCCAAGGTTGGTTCACATCATTTGCATAGACTCGTGATGCCAAGTGTACAGTCACGATCTTTTTAATGCCGATTTTTATGTTGAGCAAGTAAAATAATGCACTTTCTAATTTTTGGTTTGGTAATTATGTATCTACCTACCTACTATCTTACCAGATCCAATCCAGGTTTAGTTTTTTTTTCATCAACATCACATTAAACATCTCATCCTGTGGCATTGGTAATAATCTCAATTTCATTGACTAACCTATAGATGTAGCTCGAATCTTCCATGAAGGTTACATTTGATGGAAATCAGACCATCATCATTGTGAATTTACAGATCTTTGACAGTCGTTACAGAAGCTCTAAAGTCTGGCAACCAATCTTACCATGGGGTATCGTATGACCCAGTTACTGGGTTGTGGAAGTCCGATAGGCAGTCGCTCCATGTAAAATAATGATATTCAGCTGCATCCGATTTGACTGGAAGCCCACCCCAATATAGTTGGTAAAAGGCTAGACAGCTGATGATAATGTTACATCAAAAAGCCAACACACATTACTTTACAATTCTTTGAAAAACGTCTCAGTTAAGTAACAATCAAATTGTATTTATTCTCAACAATAAGTACCTATAGCATCTTTTTATTCTACTTAATCCGTTCCGGCTTCCATATGCTACATCCAAATTCAGGAACTAAAAACGCGGTACATGATACAAAAAGAAAAACTAAATTAAATTGTAAATACAGAACTCGATCAATCGCATGACGTACTCTTCCTGAAAGCACTCACTCAATAAGATTAGGTAGTTCTTTCAGTGTTGGATAGCGAGTTTCCCATAGATGGACACAACCCATTTATTTTTTGGAAGAGGAAATCGGTCTCAGCTATCAATAGAATCCTGGAAAAGCATGATCAATTTTCACGAAAGAAAAATAATTACTTCGTTGGTAATTAATCTCGTAACAAAAGTGAAATACTTATCGAGACTACACTATCGAAAGTATTTTATTTTCAAAATCAAATAAGTTATTTTCCGTACACCAGTCCCTTTTGAATTGCCAAAAGACAAAAAATAATGGAAGTAAAGTCTCAGTCACAAGACATACTATTTGTGATAGTACTGTAGTTGCACATTCTAAAACGTAGATTTCTATGGAGAATGACGAGCAATTCTCCATGGACACTCTTTTTCAATCAGAGACCCTACTACAATCACAGAGATGTTTTCATTTATTTGAGCGATTGGTTCTAAATATTTTTTATTTATTTATTTCATAGTAGGCATATAACAGTAGCCTTTTAATACCACCGTCTTCATCTTCATTCAATATTTACTTTACTTATATCTCTTACTTCTTATGAAGACAAGATAACTTATTACAAATTTTACTCTCATGAAGCCACAATGGGACTCAGTCCTCCGCCAATCCGTCGAACATCCTTTACTAAACTTAATATCCGCTTCGAATCTTCTCACTGCGTTCCTCGATTCATCTGGACCTACCTACTACCACCTACGCTTCCATACAGATCTCACTAGCATTCAATGATAGCACACCAGATTACTTAATAACAGAGATGCTAACTACCTGATAAAGCAACGACTAAATAATCGCTGTTATGCATTATGTTTTATTGGACTAGATCTAGTAGCTCTTTAGCAATTGAGACTTTAGAATGTTTAAATGGCCAATCGGATTTCATCATTATTACAATTGCTTGAGTTATGTAGGTACGCTTTTACAACCTCATCTAGCATTAGTAGATGTTTTTTTTTTGGCGTGGTAAAATCATCAAACGATTTCTCCCACCCAGGGCAGGGCAGGGCAGGAGGGACTGTCAGACTTGTAATGACTAAAATCAACGGTGTCCTCCAATAGCCCTTTAAGTTACGGGGTCACGGTAATTCGTTAGTCCTGCGACCAGCACTAGTAGATGTAGAATTATTTTACAACCAATCATACATATTTAAGCTCAAGCATTTTGAATGGAGGTAATATAAGCTTAAACTAAAGAATGTCACCCTGGCACAGTCCTATATAATTATTTTCACCTAGCCTAGTTCATACAATACGCTCGCTGGTTGCAAGTAGATACTACGCACCTGAGATTTCTGAAAATTCATACCAGTATGGTCCTTCTAAGGTATCCTCTTACTTTACGTTATTCTCATACATTTTTGTGAAATGAAATTACCAGACTTAAAAAAAAACCCTAAATTATTGCCAATTTTTGTACCTCTCAAAAACTTACCAACGAAAAATGCTAGTTAGACAAAAATAACGAGATAAAACCCTTATTGCACGGTTCGTAGTCTGCAGTAAGTTATGTTAGGCGGCGTGCTGTGAGCAGCGTGTGGCATTCAATAAAGATAATCCGTAGATACCAGCTGGTAAGCGTGTAATCATAGCCAAGATATAATCTAGTTTTAGGTGTGCAGGAATCTGGGGTGGTTCGGTTTTGGAAAGATTTAATAGAAGATTGGATAATATTAGGACCTGAAAAGATTAGGTATACGAAGAAAATAATGAAGACAAAGGCATATCTTGTCATTTAGAATGTTTGCAAAAAGATGGAAATACTGTAGACACAAATGATGAAGCTATCAATGCAGTGGTTTTAACAACAGCTTGTGGTGATGATTGAACTGCACCTAAATGAAAACACTAATCATTGAAGATATGAAAACTAGACATAGATTTATATACAGGAGCATAAATAAATGAAAGAAAGAAGAAATGCAGTTACAAATAAGTATATTCATTTTACTAAGATTATTGAAGAATCCATCGTCACCACACCGGCTATAGAAAATGGTTACCTCAAAACCAGTCTTGCATCGGTGACACCAACACCACATTTTGATGAAACGTCTCGTGATAAATTCAATCAACGCAACGTAACAGGTTACGTTAATACTTACGTCATTATTTAAGTAGGTGCTGAAGAGATTAATGAGTGAGATTATTTTCGTAAGGTTCGTAAAGTTTATTACAAAGTTACTAATGCATATTCACCTATGAATGTCACCTTCTTCCTTATTTTACAAGATGTTTTTTGGGCATATGTATTATGAGGCTGGTGAATTATTTAGAAAATTAAATAAATTGAAGTGAAATGATGATCAAAATTTGATCATTTGTATGTACTTGCAATACCAGTAGAAAACACGTTAATAATCTTAGTGATATTATTGAAAAGCATTGATGACTAATTCATAAAGCAGTTGGGAACCATACTATCCTCTGCAATCATAACAGCAATGTTCTATGTATATGAAAAGTAAAAGAAATTTATTTTTCCGCACTCACAAACATTACATTTCCTTCCTTACTTGTGGTACCTTTTACCGCCTTGAACAGCATTTCTCCGCTCCGCTTCGCTCAGCTCCACCGCTTACCGCTGTCATCGTATACAATAATGCGGTGTTCCGATTTCTCTAATATCATTGCGTGTCTACGGATAAGCTCAGCGGGGTTCCTTCATATTTTTGTAGCCCCATTTTTTGTTTATTTCCTTGGCCACATTTTGGAACTTTGGCCCGAGAGTAAAAGAAATGAAAAGAGAATTTAAATAATATAATTGAGTTTAGGACTTCCTGTTTGGATTTTTATGAGTTTGTTTTGTTTATATTCAATTCATCGCTAAGCAATGAATTTCAATCCCACAATTGATTTAATTCTAATTTTTAATCATACATCATCAATTCTTAGAATTTCATATTTATTGTCTGGTTGATAATACATCCTCTATCCTTATAAAATGTATATCATTAAGATCCCAAATCCAACTGCACCCACTGCTGGGTATAAGCCACTCTTTGTTAGTGCCAATCCCCACGTTTCTGTGCCAGCCTAAAGTTTATATACATACGAAATATCTATAGATTCCTGGTGCAGTCTAACAAAGGCCTCTATCATAGCGTCGCGGGAACCAATCTCGTCGCTCTACGACACAATAGCAAGTATTTCGTGTGTCACTTGTTTCCTAGCTTTTCACAGACAAGAGAGGTCGGAGTTTTCATCTTGGTCTTACCAAGGAGTCTCGATATCAAATAGACAACCTCTTTTGTTCCAGGTACCATAAATTCTAGTTTATCTTAATAGAATGTCTAAATAGAATCTGGTTGATTGCAATAAAAAAGTAGATTGTTTAAAAGTTGAATGTTATTAACCGATAAAGAACTTTATTAATGTATTTTATTTTGGACTTAATAAAATTATTAAAAGTATCAGTAGCCCAAGGGCAAAGGCGTTGATTGGCGATTGAGAGGTAATGACTCAATCTTGTGCAGCGGTGAATGAACTCTTTTAGCAAACAAGTTTAATTTTGAATCTGGTGTTCAGAGAGCGAGATGGTTTAAGAAAAATATCTGCAAAATATTTTTCTAGGAATTATATTTTTTTAATTTTCTAGATCGCAATTGGCCCTACTTTTTACACTTTGTTGGAGTTGACTTTGAATCTAACTGACTGCAGTTGTATACCACAGCAACACGATATCCTTTGAAATATGTATTTTATTAACATTCTCTAAATCAGAAAATTAGAAATCTACAAGACATAAACTACCTTGAAATCTCTTGAAAAGGTTGTCAGAGTACCAGATCATACCTTCATTTCGCCAGTTCTTCAAGAATCCCCGCCAGCATTGTCACTCAACACTTTCGAGAATCAAAAGTAAACTTCTTGGCAATGTATAAGGGAAGAAGTGACAGGCTTACACAAAGGGGCCAGATATATGATGAACGCTAACTTTCCGTGAATTCAGTAATACCTATACGTACCACATATCAACTAATGAAATTATCTGTCCCCGTTGAAGGAACCCTCTTGATTAATGAGCCGAGTGAAATGGTGGGGAATGAATGCGAGTGTCGTTAGGGATTTGATTTTGCATATCACAAATTAATTTTGGTTTCAGTTGGGACTGCGGTGCGGTTTGCGGGTCCTCGTTTTTGGTATTGATGGAGAATATGAAATTGGACAGCACCTGTGTGCTCAATTATTTAATTTCGATTACACTGACACCATTAAAACATATTAGTGAACATGGAAGAAAGAAAGACGAAGAAGTGGAGAGCCTAACTGTCAGATGATGATGATTAAAGAAACTTGTGTTCATTGTAGCGCTAATTTGATGATTTTAGTTGTCTGTATCAAGCTGATGTTCTACAGAAAGGTCCGTTATATAGTTCTCACAACACAACTGACGTTTGTATGTTCTGATGTATGAAAATGGACGAGGCGAAATGAGTATGTAAGAATCGTGGAAATATCTGATATATTTTTTTTTAAAAGTTGTTCTCCACGGAAAAATAGTATTGTATATAACGTAATTTATAATTTTTATTGTAATCTCTGTTGTTGAAGCTACCTTACAACCTTTTCTTAAATTAATACATACAATATTTTATTTACATTAAACCCAGCATCGGGTACATAAGCACTTATTTCTTGAGCTTCAATAACCACGTGGGTAGAGTCAGGATTGTCGTCACAATAACGGTTATCTAGTGTTGTGTTGTTGCGCACATTATGTAGATGTACTTCACTTGATACTCTCAACCAGCTTTCCTTGACCTGCTTGACTTGAACGTCATAGAAGAGGGCATAGTTCAAGGTATGTTGGTAAGATGAGTTCAGTTTGAGGTGAGCGGTACTATTGTTGTCCTCCATTGATTAATGTCATAGTTTATCCACGATATGACAACAATGGCGTCTTGCCCGAATACCTTAATGCGTTCTGCCTATAGGTTTTATTTACCCTTCCCTTGTTTTCATTTACATGATGTTTCTTTATTGCATTGAGTACTGATTTGTATTTTTTTCTTTTTCTTCCAGGTGATGCTGTGACGTCGGCTTCGCGATCTGAAAAGATGAAATAAATTGATTATGTGAATTATTCGCAACAATGAATTTAAGAGTTATTAAGTCTCATTTATTTATTTTTGTAACGATGCATAATGCAGATGTAATATAGGGTAATTTCTTTATTGCGTAATAAAGTTTTTATTATACAATAAAAATTAATGTGCGCTTTCTCATGGGAAAAAATATCTGTGATAATTACAAGAACATTAAAGATTTTGGGACATTTCTAAAGACCTATAGAAACATATTTGGAAATGGTAGAACACCTTAAGAAATGAAATAATAAATTAATTTCAAGGAAATTCCGGTGTAAAATGTAAGTATTATCTTTTGTATGCGCAAACTTCAAACCAAAACGATGCATAAGCATCAACGTATACGGGCATTAGTTAGTACCAAATTGGCTTTCTCTATTCAAACAAAACCAGTGTTTGATAGTATTAAACAAACCCCCTGTATAAAGTAGGTGTCACTCACACAATTTGACGAATGGCATCGCTTCGTACCATTATATGCAAATGTTCACCAGCGTGTACCAACACTGGGTACAATCGTGAAAAGACGCTGATCATCATCTAAGTAGCACGCCACTGGTTCTGATGATGAATGACGCGACACTTGTGGGAAATATCAGTGATTGGTGATGATTACTGATAACGGAATTGCTTCAAAAACTTTAAGCTTGATTGTGAATATGATCTTCGAAGAAGAGAGAGAGTTCATAAATGTTTACATTATTAAAAACAATTAGATCTGTGTGTATGTGGTACGCGCATCGCATAGCTTGCGAAAAACTTAGCTATCTATCTATATTTATAGAAATCAATTGCTGTCTCACTAAAACTCGAGAATGGTTGGACCGATTTTTCTTATTTTGGTTTTCAATTTTGGAAGTCTAGGGAAGGTTTAAAAGGTGAGAAATAACGATAAAAAATGATTCAGAGGCGGTACGAAGTTTTCCGGGTCAGCTAATATTGTATATTTTTTTTTTTTATGTTCTTTTTCTAAAGTTATAGTTTAAAGCCTCCTGCAGACACACGCGATTAATCGCGCTGCGACAACGAGCCAAGCTAATTTCCACTCTAAAAATACTGCGAATGGACCGCGACATGTCGCCCCGCGCGATTAATCGCGTGTGTCTGTAGGTGGCTTAAAGTTGTCAACAGAAAATCGGGTATGTCGACAATTTGAACTAGTCGCTGTTGCTCCAGAGCTTTTCAAATATTAATATCAGTATCAGACTACCTCTACTATGAAAGTATGGTTGAATTGACTTTTAATTTAAATCTTGCGACTAGTTAAACCATTTATAACAGATGTGACAGAGTTACCAAGCAGTGTAGATTTACAATAGAAGTTCTCTTTGTACCGCCTTAAGCTAGATTTAATCAATATTTCTGAGCAAGATAAAAAACTACAACAAAATCCGTACATGCGTAGGCGCACCTTAAAGGTTTTAGCAGTGAGTACTGAGTTAAAGATTACATTTATGCCAGAACAGTGACAACTAACGCCCACAGTCCTTTTTAACATAGTTCCTTCAGGTCTTGCGTAATTTAAGAAGCTGCTAATAAACTATGGATTTATCAACATGGACTGCCTGACAATGGCCAGAAGTCCTGGTTTAGTGCCAAAAGTGCTATTGAGTTTTTATTAGCCTTAGAGTTCAGATTTATATCAATAATTTGATGGCAATAAGTCCCTCTTTAACATGAGACTTAAATAAATCTACTTACTATTAGGTAAACCTTGAGGGTCGACCATAATTTAGCCTCATCTAAGGCTTCATAAAATAGAAAATGCTGAAACTTAAGGGTTGGTCTATAGTCCTTAAATGACAGTAGGTATTATAGTCCCATAACTTTCTTTTTAAATGTTTTTTCCTTTTTGTGCTTAAAAAAAAAAACAAAAATGGTTTTTACTAGCCTTTAATGTCCCACTGCTGGGCAAAGGCCACCCATCATTTCATCTAAAGATCACTGTGCACCACTTTTTTCTAATCCTCAACGAAGACATCCAGTTCGTCAAAAAAGCTAGGTTATTTTAATAAACTACAGTTTTTCAGAAAAGTCTCTTCATAAATGGCATTTAAGTTAGGTACGATTAATTTAATGAATAAAATTAATGCAAATTACAAACCAATCACATTTTCGTCGTTTATAAAACATCTGCCAAACATAATTACTCGTACTTCACTAAAATGCCAGCTTTATACGACAAGACTGAAATACCAAGTTCCCGCGATCTTTAAGTTAAGAAGAAACAGGTATGTGTCATGGCCGCTGGGTGCTGACGTATTCACTTCAGCAAGGAAAGCGGGAGAGGTGACATGTAACATGTGGAAGGAGCTGCAGGCGTAGTGTTGACAAGAGGGATAAGAAATTACATAGTTTGTTTATTGTTTTATTTTAAATAATAAATACAATGACTTTATTTGGAAGGAGTTTGAAAATGATTACGTTAATGAACTTGAGAAAATTAAGTACTTACGTGTTTTGATTTTAAAATTTTTATGATCCTTTTTAATGAGTACCTACCTATGATTTTTAAAATGAGAATGTATTAGAAGGCTATGCTATTTTCTAAGTCTTTGTTTACGACCTCTTCGACGAAACTACAGTACAGTTTCATCGCCGGGGCCGCGCTGACACAAGGCTGTGTCATAAGAGAGTAGTACCTCTGTACTTTTTTTTTCTGATAACGACTGTGAAAGGTCTAAAATATTGACTTTGTCTTTTTACATTATGCTAATCTGAATCTACTGCCTCTTTATTTAAAGTCGCCTTGGTGCAAAAACTACGTGACGATAGAGTTGGCAGTATCTTTCTTTGATTCTAAATATTTTTTACAATATTAATTAGGTGTCGTAATCTTGTTGTCAAAGCACGATTAATATCTACGCTGCAAATTGGAAAGCTTCCATAAATTAATTTTGAAGTTATCTTAGGGTCAAAAGTTAGTAGTAAAATTATAAATATTTATTTTATACGGCGATGAAGTTTTATAACTTTAGTTCAGGAAATGGTAATGTCACGCACCCAGTTTCCCAAGTTCGTGGCTTTTGCGACATAGTAAATCTAAAGTACCGAATAGTACGTAGATGTCTAACTCAACATTATTTACTAACGTTCGTAAAACGCAAGTGTAAAAGTAATCTATCTACTTAATTGAGTTGTCTGAAAACCTTTTGCTATCAAGGAAATGGTGAAACTAATGATTACGAGATAATGCGTAAGAAATGGACGAAGGCAAGAACGCTTTCCTACGTCTATTCTGAAAAAGCGAAAAAAGGATCTGTGATGGAGAGACGAAAAAAAAAGACCGAATTTCGTCTCAGGAGAGTAAGACTGCAGAACCTGAGTTTGATCATCCAAGGAAGAAGGTAATAAGTAGAAAACTAACACACTTGAAATAAGGACTAACTATAAAACAATTAGGGATTGTTTTCCTCTGATGAGATTAACGTTTTAGAAAGATACTTGGCAGCAAATAAAAACGAGATATCCGTGACTGGTGAGAAAGGAACGGAAGTACAAAAGGAGCGAGACAAAAATATGGCATTTTGATTTATACGTAGCCATTGCTCAGAGCGGGCTGTGTACCATTGCTAAGTAATGACCACTCCATAAAGACATGGTTAAGGTTAAAAGAAAATTACTTTATCAACGCCTTGTTTTAAATAAATATCCTGTTTCAGGAAATATTATTGTTGTTTCCAATACAAGAAATTGAGATGTTAGTGAGATGTTAAGATTCGGCCGCCTTATTGATAGCTACACAAATGATGTATTATGAGTAATATGAGTATCGTTTATTTTGTTAGGAAGTTTTGTTTCGACCGTTTTATTTGAAACATGGTGGGTTAATTTTATTGCTGCTATTAATTACGCGATTGTGAATAGATAACGTTAATTAAAATGTGTTTATTGTGGTAATAAATAATATTATTGCTTGTTTTTTTTATTAGGTAACGGGTGTCGGTATGTTTGCTGTTATTTAGTTAATGTTTGTTTCATACAGATTAATGACTGTACACGTGTTTTTGTCAAATTCGGTAGTAAGATAAGTTTTTATTATGAAAATGTATAGGTATGCTTCTTTATGTATGATCAATGACCACAGCAGACCTTCAAAGCGTCGCCACAGAGCATTAAATATACGATGAAACCATTATCATCTACATTGCAAAGTTGTGGGTGTCTTCCAGTTTCATCACATGCAGCTCTCAATATTATAATTTTACGTAGACCGACCGCCTATTTAAATCCCCTTTTTACTGGGTTATATGATACCACTTGGTAGGACTACATCTATCAACTATCATTATAACTATCACTATAAATAAACTATTAGGTAGTGCATAAAATCTGCAGAATTTCGTAGTTTTCCCTATCTACTTTCAAGAAATCACCCTGACTCACATTCGTCCCCAAGAACTCAAGTCACCTAACAAAATAATTAAATCTCTTCCTTTTAAACAGAAACAAAAAACAACAAGAATATTAAAACGCAATAAAAAAGCACTTAATATACTAAGCTGGGACGAAAAAAAGAAGACTCAATGTAAATCGTGAGCCTATGACATTCTCATTGGTTAAAAAGGGTTAAGACAGCTGTCAGATTGGTCCTAAAGCAAAAAGAATGAATAATAGCTTTAGATAATCTGTGACAGATCCGTCTTAGTAAAAAAGCCGTCGTATGACACAGATAAATAAGATTATTCAGCCATGTTCCAACCTTGAATTTTTATTCCTGATTTAATTACCTGTTTTCTCACAATGTGTGTCATGGGGTTTTGTTTAATTTTTTTTTCTGATCAGATGTTTTAATAAAGATAATTTTTGGGGGTGATTTCTTTGTGTTGATTTTGTTTACAGCAGCTTGGGCTGTTACAAATATTTACTGCAACAAAATGCTCTCTTGAAAGTAGAGATATTATACTTGTAGATCTACAAAATCGTCTTTTATTGGATAGAGGCCTTCGGGTCGCGGGGCTGTTTAATATAAAGACTTTGCTATACCTAGTGGCTTTTTTAGCTTGCTAAATCGTGGACGAGGCGACATTAGTAGAAAAATAATTATCTTATCTAAATTATTTATCAAAAGAAAATTCATTCCAAGTTTTTTTTTTTACATTAAATGAAATCCAACAGATTTCTACTTACATCATATAAATTGTCCCCGTCAAAGTAACCTACAGACACAGTCATCCAATGTCAAGCACCTAATTACCTGCATAGTTTGTTCAACAATGTTTTGCATAATTACCTTCGTGTTCTAAGTAAAAGGAGACGTCCTGCGAACACAGTCCCCAAGGGATCCTAAGAATGTCACTTGAGCATTTTCTAGAACCACGTGTTGCAGTAGAGGGTTAAAGAAGCTAAATTTATTTTGAGTAGAATAATGACACAACTACTAAAAATAACTAATTATTATAAATGATCCGCATCGATCTATAAACAGTAAGGATAAGGTGCTGTTTTAAATAAAATAAAAAAAAATTGGTGAGAGCAAACCTCCCTGGATGGACCGGAAAGGACTGTCAGACACGTACTGATTACAAATAAATATTAAATCTACCGTGTTCCTTCAATTGCTCTTTACTTTCCAGGGTAACGGTAACGTGCTTAAAAAAATTACCTAAACTTGAGACACAAGTAACATGTAAGAGTAATCTATTTTAAATTCCTAGTCAGTCATTCATATGATTCAGTTTTTTTTCTGATTCTTTATTACACGACTCACTCACAATATATTCAAACCATTCGCATTCCTCAAAAACGTTCTAAAATTCTAAAAGCAAACTTCTACAGAAGGGTTCAGTGGGATAATCAATTATGTATGTCTAGGTGAGCCACCAGGCAGTTAGGTACAATGGTCTCGCCATTACCGACTAATTCCTTGTCATTTGCCTGTGGCCGGCTCCGCGCGACGGTCAACCGATTGTGTACTCGCTATGTAAGTACTGCGATTTTACTTTGATGACTTCAGTAGAGATTTGTTATATAACTATGTTATGTTTGTGTGAAAATTTCACGGTGTTTGGAAAAATTTAAGAATTGGAGAATCAAATGGCGCTCTACAAGATTTTCGAGAATTTATTGAAGATATTACATTGGAAAAATTCGGCGGAAAACTATTACAGTTTTTTTTTCATTTAGGCTCTGCTGCTGACTCATTTGTTTCAGGTTGGATTTTTATTGGAATGATGGAGTTCTGCTAATTTTGTATGACGTGATACTTTGATAAAGGTAAAAACGAGTAAGTATAGATAGTATGGTGGATCGACGCATACGTCTTCGATATTGGAAATGGCGTGAAATAATCAAGTGGAGACGACCCCGGTAAGGCTAAGTAAGGTTGTGACTATATGGCATCCAAGGATAGAGTATCTCTATAGATGTGCTCGGCACATGAACCTAAAGTAAGGAAGAACGCATTAGTAAGGCGCTCCTTACTAATGCGTTTTTCCTTTTGGTTCGTGTGCCGGACACATCTATAGAGATCACGGATGATCACAGGCCGCTGCCTGTGAGCATAGGCCGCTCTTCTCTAATTGTCTTCACCCATTGCTGAGCAGCAATGGGTGAAGACAAGCTGTGAATGATAAATGATGGGAAATATAGGTAGAAAATAACTGTAGGTGTATCGAAAATGATTAAACGATGAAAACATTCCTTAAAAAGTTATTACGACCAAAATAATTTGGAATTTTTAAATTAAATCCTTAATCTTAATAAATCTACTCAGCATAAGCGGTTGTATTACGGGAGCAAGACAACCGATTATGTACGGTGGCCGTAGCTGCGCCGCACTTAGACGGAATGGTCGCGACGAATATTAGAAGAAGAAAATGTTAAATATTAAAAGAGGAATAGTCAAGTCCAAATCCAACTTTATTATAATTTTTAGTGCTTTGACGATGTAAGATGGCAGTAGCTGCGCCTCACTTAGACGGAATGGTCGCGCCATTATTGGGTAATCCTGTCCGCATATGAGTGCAAGACATTCCAGTGAGGGCCAAAGTTTGTATCAAGTATTTGAGATAGTGCGATGAATATTAGAAAAAAAAAGGATTAGTCAAGTCCAATTTTTACTTTTATAAATTTAAAGGTAATGAAGATGTAATGGAATAATAGCTGCACCATACTAAAAAGAAATCGTCGCGCCATTATCGGATAATCCAGGTCCATTTTGTAAGAATGCAAGAAATTCCATCACGGGTCAAAGTTTGTGACAAGTTACCAGAAATCTGCGATCTAATTCTTTTTTCGAGTAACTAATAAAGTGTATGGTCAGAGAACCGGAGATCTACATTTTATTGTATATTTAAATATTGCTGAACAATACCGACTATTTGTTCAAAAATAAAAATACAAAATATTAATTTTGTTGAGCTCGTCCGATACTTTGTCACCTTCATTCCACTGCAATCCATCAAACTCATTGGAATTTTCGTAAGAAAAACAAAAGAACAAACCAAAGAAATGGCAGATCCACCGAGGCGTCTCGCCCACATCAATCACGCACAATATTTGCTATTGGTCGTAATCTGTGTGCCCAAACTCCTCACTCAGGGGACACACACACTATGAGACAAAAATCGACTCTCACGGAAATTATATTGATATTCAATACACAATAAATGGGCCCTGTCAAAAACTTGCTGTTCGCTCCTACGGTCATCCCTAAGCTATCTGTGTCATTTGCTATTGGAAACGCAGCATCCATCCATCCCTTTTCTCCCTCATACACCTCGTAAGTTAGAGTGAGATAACCATGTATAGTGGGTTTAGCTCGCCTTTGTCACGAGGACTGAACTAATTTTTCATCATAGGGCCCTCGACAGTTACAAATGCGGCCCGAACTGTCTCCTTCTTTAATAATACTTTTTATATTTTTTCAAGGGTAGTTCGCCCTCCGTCGAAGGAAGATTTTCATCTGGGAAAAAATTTAAGAAGCTTAAAATGCAATTTGTTTGTATAAACTCTTTTAATGCCGCTTTAATTAGAAAAAAGAGACAATTTTTTGTGTGTTTGAATTTAACAAAACAAGTCCCGGTGAGACACAGAAAGAAATTCTAAACTTAACAAATAAACAATGATAAATAAAATTTTACTTCGATTTATTAAGTAAATTTAAAAGCAAGAGGCTGGCAGCGGAAGGACGCGGACTGCCTAAGACCAGGATGGCAGGCGCTCTTTACGTTCAGCAAATAACAAAATAATCACTAATTAGATCAGATCGAAAATAACTCTTCAGGGCTAGTCCGAACAGATATCAAGTAAAGGCACTCAGGTAGACCATGACCTAATTTACGATGGAAATTAAAATCTATTTCGATTGCAATCTTGATCTCTTGTGTGTAATCAAACAACGACCGATTTTGCCTATCCAAGTCTTAAAGATATCCAATTAGAAGAAGCTTCCAAAGAAGACCTATCGAGGCTTTTTTTTTTTTTTTTTTTGCGTGGTAAAATCATCAAATGAGTCCTCCCACCCCGGGCAGGGCGGGAGGGACTGTCAGACTTGTACTGACTAAAATCCACGGTGTCCTTCAATAGCCCTTTATGTTCCGGGGTCACGGTAATGGTATAAGTCCCGCGACCCCGGCAGGCTTTGGCCCTCTAGAGAGGGGGCCCCGTCATTATGCTGACGCTCTTTGAGGCGCGCGTGGAACACAACGCGCCGTCGACCCGGGCATGGTCCATGGTCGGGCAGCGAGTTGCCCTTTACTCGCCGCCCGCATGCCCGCGCCTACGGTGGCCGGAGATCGTCTGGCGACGTCCGTCGCCGTGGGCGTCCACCACTGCGGGTGGGGCGGAGGGAGGACACTGTCCTCTCTCTCACGCGGCCCGCCTCCTCCTTCGCGAGCATGACTGCTTCGCAGAAGGAGGCGACCGCTTCCCACTCCGTCTCGCCCCGCAGCATGGCCGCGACCAATGCCGGGCGCGAGAGGTCTCCGCCTATCGCCGCCGTGAGGACACGTCGGTGCTCTGCCCAAGCTGGGCAGTCTTGCACCGTATGCTCTACTGTGTCCTCCGGGCGATCTTCGCAGTGGTGACACCCAGGCGTTTCCTCCTTTCTCCTTAGACACAGGTACCTCCCGAAACTTCCGTGTCCGGTGAGGACCTGCGTCATGCGGTAGGTCAGGACGCCGTGACTCCTATCCAGCCACTCCTCAAAGAGGGGTCTTACCGCCGCGATTGCGGCGTGCCCGGCCGTCGGTTGCGACAATCGTCCCCTCCATACTGCCCTGAGATCGCGCCGGACCTCTTCCCGCCGCGCCTCGACTTGTCGGGGCAGCGGGAATTCTCCCCGGCGCTGCGCCTCCACGCGCCACTCATAGACGCGCTGGAGGGCAGTCGCCTCCAGATCCCAGGGCAGTAATCCGGCAAGCAGGTTGGCCGATTCGCCGGCGATCGTGCGGTATCCCCGGATCATCCGGATAGCCATGACCCTCTGGCATGCGACCAACTTTAGTGGTCGCGTCCGGATGCTCAGGGCCCACACGGGGGCCCCGTAGAGGGCCATGGACCGCACGACACCGGCGTACAGCCTACGGCAGGAGGCGTTTGGCCCGCTGAGATTAGGCAGGAGTCGCCTGAGGGCGGCTGCTGCCCGGTTCAGCTTTGGGGCCAAACTCAGGAAATGCTCCCTGAAGTTCCACCGGCTGTCGAGGACGAGTCCCAGGTACTTCATCGTCCTCCCGACGCCGATGCGAACCCCCTCCACCGTTATGTGGGACTCAGACCGTGGCGCGTTAACGCGGCCATGAAAACACATGGCCTCCGTTTTGTGCAGCGCCACTTCGAGTCCCAGCTGCCGGATCCTTTCGACGACTGTCGCAACCGCTTGCGTCGCCAGGTCGGCCGCCGCCTGGTGCGACTCTCCCTCTGCCAGGACGAGCGTGTCGTCAGCGTAACATATTACGCTGACGCCGTCAGGGAGGTCGCCGCGCAGCACCCAATCGTATCCGATGTTCCACAGGGGCGGCCCCAAGACCGAACCCTGTGGAACACCGCACGATATCTCTCGCCGGTTCCACTCTCCCCGGTGACCGGGGTAGATGACGGCTCTGTCCGTCAGGTAGTCCTCGACTATGCGACGGAGGTAGGTCGGCACCCGGTGATACCGGAGTGCCTCCCTGATGCAACTCCATGGCAGGGTGTTAAAGGCGTTGGTGATGTCCAAAGACACCGCCAAGACGACCCTGCCCCGGGCTACTGCATCCCCCGTCGTGAGGGCTCTCACGCGCATGATGGCGTCCACCGTCGAGCGCCCCCTGCGGAAGCCAAACTGGCTCTCCGCAAGGTTCGGGCCCACCCGATTCAGGTGCCCGACGAGGCGGTCTGCAATGACTCTCTCGAAGAGCTTGCCCACCTCGTCGAGCAGCACGATGGGCCGGAATGCGGACGGAGAGTCCGCAGGGCGCCCGTGCTTCTGGATGAGGACCAGTTTTCCCGTCTTCCAACGAAGCGGGAACCGGCCCCTCTCCAAGCATGCGCTTAAGAGCCCCCCCAGTCGAGGTCCGAGAGTCCCCGAGGCCAGGACCCAGGCTTTTCCTGGCAGGCCGTCGGGTCCTGGGGCGGTATTTTTGGCTTTGAGCCGTAGTACCGCCACTCTCAGGTCTACCTCGGTCACCTCCGGAGCGTCGTAGATGTCGTCGTCGCTGTGGTCCGCGTTTGCGTCAGCTTCTTCCTCAGATTCCGTCGGAGACGGAGCCATGGGCGGGGGAGTATGCTCCCCTCGCGATGGGAACAGGGCGCTCACCACGTCCTCCACGAACTGAGGCTGGAGGCTCTGCGTCAACGGGGGAGCCCAGGGGCGGAGCTTTTGTCGCACCCACTTGTAGGGGCGGCCCCATGGGTCCCCGTCCAGAGTCCCCAGCATCTCCTCGCGGGCCAGCTCCTTGGCCCGCCAGATCTCATCGCGGAGGACGGCCTTCGCTGCCCTGTAGCCCTCGTACAGCTCCGCCTCTACAGTCGCCGCATCCGGAGGTCGGGTGCGGCGCCTGCGGAATCTGGTGTACCGGCGTCGCGCAGCAACGCACGCCTCGCGCAGCGCTGCAAGCTCACGCGACCACCAGTACAACTGACGCCGGGCGCGTCCTTGCCGGACCCGGGGTATGGCCACGTCGCAGATCTCCGACATGGCCTCCCGGAACCACTCCGCCTCGTCGTTGATGTCGGCAGGCCTGTCCGGTGGTGACACCCAGGCCTGCACGATCGAGGCTTCCAGGAATAGCTCCCGGTCCAGCTGCTTCAGCGCCCATCGCGGACCACTTAGGTTCCGTCCACTGGGAACCGGCGCGTCTGAGGTCTGGGCGGAGACGTCGAACCGGATATACCGGTGGTCGGAATAGGTCTCCACCTCCTCCACAACGCGCCAGTCGGTGACGCGCGGCGACAGGTCGGCGGTGGCGAACGTAACATCCACCACCGACTCTCCCGCCCACCGCACGCACGTGGGGACAGAACCCCGGTTCTCGATCACCAGGCCCTGCGCACGGGCCCAGTGCTCGAGCATCCTACCCCGCGTATAGTCCGTGGACCGGGAACCCCAAGCCGGACTTTTGGCATTGAAGTCCCCAAGGACGAGCGCGGGGAGGGAACCGAGGGCGACGACGACATCTCCCAGCTCCGTTAGGGAGTCTTGGAACTCGGCGAGAGATCGGCTCGGGGAGAAATAAACGCCTACAACGGCGATCTCCCCGAACCGTGCTGCGACGATCCCGCGCCCTCTCTTTACGCGATCGAGGGGCGGGGTACCGGCGGCGGCCGACGAAATTAGGGTCACCGAGCCGTCCAGGTCCGCCACCCAGTCATTCCTGGGCAGGACAAAATACGGCTCGGCGACCACGGCGACGTTGATCAACCACTGCGCCATGCTCTGGAGCAAGAGATCCTGCGCAGCGGCGCAGTGGTTGATGTTCGCCTGGAGGAAGCGCAATGGAGACATTAATCTGAATCCATTGCAGCCTCCTCCAGGACCCTCTCCGAGGGTTGAGTCACGGCGGCGGCGGCAGCAGCAGGAGCTGCGGCGGCGGCGGCGGTGGCGACGGCGGCGGCAGAGGGCCTACCTCTGCTCCTGGTCTTGGCGGGCGGGGCGCAGGACTTGCCCCCTGCCCGGTGATCGGCCGGCTTGCCAGCCGCCGCACATAGGAAGCAGTGCGGCGGGGCGTTACAAGAGCCGGCCTTGTGACCGGGCTGACCGCAGCGGAAGCAGTCGTCGCTGCGGTCCACCTCCGAGGTGCGTCCACCTCCGAGGTGCAGACCTATCGAGGCTTGGATTGAGATTGAAGGTGTAAGATTATAGGACATTTTACCTACGTAGATCAATTCTATAGGGTGCCACCGTGACACGTATACCACGTGCGAAGTTATAGGAACTTTTTCCAGTAGTTATTCCATAAGATATTTTCAATGCGAAAGCTGTGCTTAGAGCCTCAAATAATACTCACAGACACGTCTCCCAAAAACCAAAATAATAGAAATCACAGATGTTATTCTAAAACCTATCGATGAGCACAAACGTCTTGGGGTACAAAATACCCCTCGCATTATAATTCGGCACCCCATCAGATGAACTGCGCTCGCTCGATCAATCTCTGACGAATCTGTCATGTTCGGTTTATGAGAAAAATTGTTAGGATGCGTCCGAAGATCCCCCCTACCCTAGGAAAGTGTTGGTTTATATAAAGGGTATTGGCATGCTAAATAAATAATGTACAGATATTCAATATTTGGATTGGGTTGATGAAAAAATATTGGTGCGTTTTTTGCATTTTATGGAATGAAAATTTATATTGGATGGCTATGTTGACTGGCTGGATGCAGGATAGCACTTTTTTGCTATTTGGGAAATTTAAATGGTATTTTGAAAGTTAAATTTAATAGTTTCAATATATCCAAACATTTTCTAGAGTTATTATTAGTATTACACACTTGTTCATTTACACACCTGATGGGTAAAGCCGCTGAATCCTCAAGGATCTGTATAAGGCAAACGAAAGAGATGTCGTGGTTGGTCGGACAGGAATCATCGATTCGAGAAGAACACGAATGTGCGAAGAACTTTTATTTTTCTATCTCCTGAAATAGATCTCAAAATATATACAAAGACTAACCTTAAAGATGAATTAAAAAGATTTAAACGGAATCGCCCGCGGTCTTCACGAAATCCTGAATAACATCGAAACGCAAAAACATTTGAAGAAAATACTTGGTTGGAAATCATTTGTCTAAGCATCGAGGGGTCAATGCGACGCGCCCGTTCCCACGCTGAACCTACAACTCAAAACCATGCTTCATTTTCACTTAATAAATTTTCACGTCTCGAAAATCATCCTTAAAATGTAGGTGTGAAAGTTGAGAGCGTTGGAAAATTTGTTTTTGGGAATGTAAATGTAAGTTTGTTTCAGTGTAGGTATTTCGAGAGAGTTTCCGCTAATCGTCTAGAAAAAATATTTGCCGATTCAGCTCCGGTTCTTTTTCTACTGATAAATGTGCTCGGAATATGTATCTGGCAATTTGTGTGTAGTTCGGATCCTTTTGTTTCATTAAGTGCTTTAGTGGTGGAAGTTTTTTTGTTTTTCCTGGGAAAACTGCCATGTGACGGCGGCGATGGAAGAAAGTGAAACATTTGTCTTATGTTTTTTTTTGTATGTAAACAGTTTTTGTGGTTGTATTACATATATGTATAGACTTTGGTAGATAATAATGGAGACGTATATAACGTACGTTATACGTGTATGTCCGTATTTTTATGAGAAATGGGCCGACTGTAACTTTAAACTGTCCGACTAGTCGGGCTTTTCAAGTTAAGCCGCGTCGCTCAAAAAATAAAAAAAATAATAAAAAATCTTAATGTTGAAAATTATTTTTCTTGAATTAAGATAATAATTGTGGTAAAGGGGATAACAAAAAGTTTGAATAAGTAAAATATTTATGAATACCAAAGTTTTTATATAATTTTATATTTAATCAATCACCCCAGTCAAGTCTCCAACTATTGGCCGACTGCGAATAAGGCCGACTAACCGAATCTATTTTTGTATAAAAGGACTAGAGCAAAGTTTTTTTTTCTGTTTCGGTCTCATTATTTTTTAATTATTAATCTAACACATGGCAATCAATTCAAATGTCTTCTACATACTAAACCATTTAAATCCAAAACAGGAAATCAACCATTTCCCCTATTACAGAGTAGTTTGACCTTGTCTCCAAATGGTTATAATTATGTCTTGTTGTATTTTCAAACGAAAATTCGAACGTAAAATAATACTCTTGGAAAGATCATAATTTTAACAAGTTATTTTTTTTTCACTTCAACAAATGGACAAAGACAAAATAGCTTCAAATCTAAAACAGTGGTATAACTATTGCATGTTATTATTATTACTAAAAGAAGGTACTGTTTAGGCAATATTTATTTATTATTTACTTAAATTATTTATATACATAGAATAGATCCAAACAAATACCATTTCACTGACAAAAGTTGTCTAATTATGGCATATTATTTTTGATGACAACGATTTGTATAATGACAAAATAGATAATAACAAACCTATGATAGTATTTACTTCAAATTCAGATCAAAATCATTTACTCCAGTCCACAAATAATGTCTAATCATACTAAGGATATTATTTCTTCTTTTGTAAGTACTTCAATACCTACTATATACCTAGTACATAACTAGAACTCCTATACATAATTATGATGAAAAAAAATATTTTAATTACTCCAATAAACATGATGGTAATTACGTATGAGTAGGTATACCTAGTACAATTTTTTTTTTCTACTTAAACCATAACGATCAAAATTATGAAATCTAATCTAATGAAATCTAATCTAATGAACCATTCGTTTCCCTTAAGTAACCCTCTCAAAGGTCCCATCTATCTCTATACCAAATCCATAAACATTGGTTCAGCGGTTTATAATTTATAATATCGGTAAAATTATAAAGTAAAATTATATTATTTACTTTAACAATACATAGAAAACAGTTGCAAATCAAAAACACACAAACATTAGGTCCGCGGGCACACCGAGCGGATAGATATTGAAATTCAAATGGCCGCCCGTGATTTAGTATTCATTTGACGTGATGGAGGCTTTACTTCGGTTTAGGTTTCGCCAGGCGTCGTCTTCTCGTACATCATAGCGCTACGCTTCAGATCATTCGGATTGGGGCACACTGAGAGGCTGAGATTTTTATGTATGTTTTTTATAGGTAAGTTTAATAGGTGTTTTTCACAAAATAAGGCCGTGCTGACTTGATCATACAAAGAGTAAGCATTACAATTAATAATGGCTTAAATGTAAGAATAAATTCGAGATATTTAAAACGAAAATGGCATGTTTACAAATGTGTAAGTATCGTACAACGTAAGACAAAATTATGGTTTTTATACAAGTCAAATTTTTAAAACTTACTTTATAAAACACTCACTATTTTCTCAGAACTACAGAGCAGTTGAATACCAATATTTTACAAAGTAAAAGTGCCAACCATAAGGTGATCTTGTGAAGACCACAGGATCAAGGATGCAAGCCGTTTCCAACCGGTCTTTTTGGAAGTCTGTACCCCTACAGACTATGTACAGTAGTGGACGTCTTACGGCTGATATGGTAATGACAATAATTTTACAAAGAAAAACTGCATAACTACCGTTCACAACAAGGCAATGCGATTTACGCCTTAGTATCTCAAAATACACAATGTAAAAAAAATGTAAGTATTACCCAAGGAGCGGAGACCTGGTGTCCTGAAATACAGACATTCCGTCTAGCTTAGACACCAGTCTCCCCACAATATAATATTATTGATTTATTACCTAGGTACTTATTTTTTACAATTGTCAAAACCGTTATTGCATTGTACCATGTATTATATTTGGGACAAACCCACCACACTATTCCCAAAACACTGTGAAGCTCGACGTGTCCCGGAGAATGAATTTACCTGTCTTGGATCCTGCAACTAAATTAATCAGAAAAGAATAGTGGAGGAGTAGGAAAAACACGTAGTTTCCATATCAAGCAGGAGACAGAACAAAACAAGGCCTATAGACACAAAGGGACATTACAACTGGAAGAAGCCCAGTTGCCTACTACGCTACGGATAAAAATTACTACTAATATTGTGGTAAGAAAATAAATCTTAATATATATAAAGATCCCAGTATATCCTCAACCCCGTCCGGTTGACGGCGTCGTAATCCCAAAAGATTTCCACTTGAAGCGAGCATCAAGTCGCGTCCCCCACCGCTACACATTCTAAATAATAAACAGCTTCTCTACCTACGCTCTGCCAGACTCCACATGTATCTACTGTGTATGTATTGATATGAAAATTGGATTTAAGGAAAGAGTTTTAATGGTGGTAGAGCACCGTATGTAAGTAGTTCTATATACCAGGCGGTCAATGAGGGGCATCCCCTTATGTAACGAAATCTACCTAAATATGTATGTGAACGTAAAACTAATGTGGGCGTGAAACCCTGTATGTAAAGTCTTTTCACTGTATATAAAGTATAAACTTGCCTTCTCACGGTAGGTATATAATTCAAAGTCTTGGTCCTACAAGCCACCATGAATTTTATGGCTACTTTTCCAATTTTACCACACTCTACAACCATAATTGAATAAAAAATTTTCACCCACAAAGAAGTTCTTTTCCAGATTATAGTTCAGATACTAAATACAGACAGTTTAGTAAGTGATGTCTACATGAAAGGCGGCGTCTTTCATCCACTTTGGAGGGATAAGAAAACTGATATTGCTAATGAGTTGCTTGGCAAAGCAGACAGGCGGATGAGAAACGTCGAAGACGCCGAAAAATAAAAAAATAAAGAAGCGAGGGGAGGGGACTGAATCGAACTTTATTTTCTGGAAACTATGACTGTTCATGAAATACTCGCTAAGTATAATATTTTGTTTAAAACAACTTCTACATCTATGGACAATATAATATGGAAATAATTCCTAATAATTTTAATGCTCTAAAGTCTAAAGCGTTCAAGTTGTTATTTATTTGATCTCTAAAGTCGGCGCAAAAAAAGGTGGTAAGATGCTACATGAGCTCACTGTAAAGGCTGGTCTGAAGTTGTGTTCAAAATAGCGCTTGGCAAGATTTGGGAGAGTCTCTTCCTAGCTGTTGGACATTAAATGACCGAATAGTACGGTTTGTACAACGTAATATTAAAAAAAATGCTCTCAAACTTTCAGGGCGTTGTTTGTTTGGCCTCTTAAAAATAGAACAGAAAAAATATTAACAACAGCACTTATTTTGCTTTAAAAAGAATTTCGGTTCATAGTAAGTACCTTTTAAAGATACTTAAAGTATCAATATAGGTACTACTTATGTATTAGCAAACTATGTATATAAGTATATAGTTTAAGTAATCCAAGACAATTTGCGGTCTAACCCGTCGGCTGCGGTTGGGTCGTATTGACCCCGAGGTAATTCCTAAGGCGAGGAGAGCATTACAAGTAAATTGTTGTGCTAAACAAGTAATTTTCAAGAGTTAATAGGTATAGTTATTATTTTATAGTTGGTATGGGTTAGTGAATGAGTTTGGTTGTCAGAAACTCCGGCCATGGGTTTTTTTTTCAGAGTGACAACAGCGATTTTTTAAATATAAAAGGACCGTACTGATTATGACGAAATGAAGAAGCTTTAAATAATTAATTGGTGAACACTTGAATAGGAAGCATTTCTACTATTTTAGTTTATTAAATGCCTTTGTCCAGTTTTAGGATGATACGGGCTGGCAGCACCAATTAAAAAAAAAACCGAAGTCTTAAAATTTCTATAAAAAAGAAGTCGGCACAAAACGCTGATAAATCATGAAATCTCGGACATTGAATAACTTTGACTGCCATTAATATCACGAAGGTGAGATTTTTCGCAGTCAGGAATCGCCGTGAGGTACAAATGTTCACAGGACAGAAAACTACACTTCTTTCGTTGACCTTAGGAAACAAATCTTTCGCACAACCCTATTTGCGATAGCATTGTCATATCGCTTTGCATTGCTGTCTTTCTTCATGAAGGAAGCTTTCAACTTCGAACTGAAGAGGCAATGTATTTCGAAAAACAAAAGAGAGTCGAGAAATACAGGGTTTTTCAGATTACGTAGCTTGGCTACAGTAGTTCATTGATGCATTTCCTCAGGGCCGCTGTGCATTCGATTGATGCACCGCCGACGGTGGACGAATTGCAATCGTTATGTTCCTAATGTCAATGCGATCGTGTCCGACTACTGTTAGTCTGTGTCCGCGTTTAAGGAGTTTTATTTTAGTGTTAGATTGTAATGCTCTTTCTGGAATCGAGGGAATATCCGAATATACGAATTTCGGATCAGATAAGGTGTGGTCCTCGATTTGAATTCCGTTGTTCTTACTTTATTTTCAGAATTGTTGTTTGGAAATGTTTTTGCGAAAAATTGAAAAAAAGTTTTTTTTGTAGTGGTCATCACCATCATCAGCTTAATAATGTTTCTACTGCTGAGACACTGGATTTTAGTCCTGCCGCCCTGTGTGGAGCAAAAGAGACTGTCCGACTCTTACTGACTAAAAACCCATCCATCCATCACTTTAGATACAGGACGCGGTAACCAAAAATTGAAATTAGTTTAACATTAAAAATGACAAGTACTAAGAAGAAAATTAGGTTTATCGCAATTTGCAGAACTTCAAGAAAAATCTCATACTACAAGACAATAAATCAAATAAAACGTCAATTTCAATGACATGAAATACAATGCAAAACCAATTCAAACAGAAACAACAAAGAAATATCGTTTATAGAAACTGATTCATTGTTTATAAAGAGTCAATTTCAGCAAAAGCAATCTAAAACAAGTTAGCAAGGGAACAGAGAGTATTGACCAACAAGTTGTTCGTTTGCAGAGAAACAAAAACTAAGTTATCGTAGGTAACTCTCTCTCTGTAATAGAAAACTGAGAGTCGCGGAATTAAAATTGGAAAACATTTTAGGGTTAGATGATATAAATTATATCTTAAGGATTTAAGAAATCATTGGACTGTATATTTCATTTTATAAACTCACTCTCTATACAGGAGTAATTTCTAGAGAGGAATAACACTATAAAAAATAATTATAAGGCTATCAAAACCATTGACGCTTAATTCTGTCAAAATATAAAAACAATTAACACAACCAATATAAAAGCATCGGAGGATAATAATAATGATGATAAAGAATTGCCTAAAGGGGAAGAGATATAAATAACTCTATGATTTAGGATAATTTCTATCAAATCAGATTTTAAAAACAATTAAATTTTAAACAACCCATCATGCTATACAACATATCAAAGCATTGTAATCAAAACTATATTTGATAGACTTATTGTTCTGTAATATTAACCCGTGAAAAGCTTGGTCTGCATGAACTGTGCGTAAAAGAAACACCGCAATATGAAGGCACTGTCTACATAGTAGTAATACGATATAAATAAATCGACAATACCAGTTTACAATCTCGCAATATTGTAATCGCTTAAATAAGTTTGCAATATATTGGTTCTGTACAGAAGTATATAAGGCTTAATAATAAGCCAAACAAAACTAGACTTTTTTTTTGCGTGGTAAAATCATCAAATGAGTCCTCCCACCCCTTACTGTCAGACTTGTACTGACTAAAATCCACGGTGTCCTTCAATAGCCCTTTATGTTCCGGGGTCACGGTAATGAGATAAGTCCCGCGACCCCGGCAGGCTTTGGCCCTCTAGAGGGGGCCCCGTCATTATGCTGACGCTCTTTGAGGCGCGCGTGGAACACAACGCGCCGTCGACCCGGGCATGGTCCATGGTCGGGCAGCGAGTTGCCCAAACAGAACTACACTTACTATATTGCTTAGATATCAAGCTTGATTGATCATTTGCCATTTGCTAAATCTTAGTACAAAATTTCAAGAACGTTATCGTTATTTCTCACTTCAAAGCAAAATCTGAAAATTTCAAAAGTCGAACTTGCTGGCAGGAAACGAAATTAGGTCCGAAAACCCTTTAAAACCACAAAAAGGTTATCCTAACCCTTCCAGCCAGTCCATAGAGTAGCTAGAACAACGTAGGAAGCATTCACAAGACTGGTTGAAACATAAATCTGGCTCGGCGGCTCGGTCGCGCGGAAACTTTTTGAATTATTAGTTTTAATTTCCGCCTAAGATCCGCCGCGCGTCCCCGTATCTGTCAGCGGACATATACAATCCGCGGATATATTATGTTTGTGTGAACTACGCCTTACATACGGGTTATGAAGCGAAGAATTTAATTACGTGTGGATTTTGTTTGTGATCGTCGCTTTTTCAGGGAGTGGTTTTAGAAGGTAGACGTTTGTTTAAAACTTTTATTTTAATGTGATATCTGTCAAGTGGAGTTAGGGCGCAACAAAATTAATCTCTTCCTTATGAGGAGGTCAGTTCTAAAAGAAGTCGATAACGCTAATATTTGCCGTTAAGTTACATCTTAATGAAATCTGAAACAACACCAGCAAGAAGATTCTCATTATGCAAGTCCCGCTGAACGAATGTGCCTGTCCGCTACAAATTCTCCCATACATCACAATGCACAAACCTCCTTCCCAACACTGCAGCATTATATCAGACATCAGCAACATTCTTAGCACTCTATTAAGATACCAGTTTGTTATTGAATGGTAGCGTAATTACATAGCATGGAACGCCACCGGCTGGGGCGATGTTGATTTTATACTACTGCAGATCGAATGCGAGATACGTGGGCAAATAATGTGCATGTGTTAATACGTGGTGCTTGGATAGCGATCGTCTGACTCGAAGTAGGGTTTATCATCGAAATGATACCTTCTGGAATAACGAGATGTCTGAATACAGACGTTGGGACAATGATATGTGATTTGCTTTGATTTGGTGTTACGTGCAGCGATTTGTAAGATTATGCTCGATTGGTTACTAAACTTGCAGTTTTACTTACTGATTTGAGTTGATTGGTTAATCAGAAAGCGGTTTATAATAAACGGAAAGTTTGTATATGTATTGTAAATTGACAGTAACACTTTTGAAAATTCACAAACATCCAATAGTGCAACAGAAACTGTTAGCGACACTAAAAGGTACAGAGATAAAAAGCCGATACAACACACAAATAAAAGCGGCCGGCCGATAGGATTAATAAATTTGTCTAGTGGAAACGCCACGCTTTCACCGTTCTCCCTTTTTGCGTGTGTTTCCACATTTTTCACGCTATAAATCATATTTTTTCACCGGTAGCGCTTTTTGCGCTGGCGTCCTTTCGGTTTGCCCGAGCGTACTGTCATTTTTTTCACTCGGACATGGGAGTTTGCACTTGCTCATTTCGCTTTTGTTTTGTACAGAGGATTTATGATTAATTTGTACCGCCGATGACGCACAGTTGAATGACCTAGACACTGAACCGCAGTTTTAACATGTGTTTAAATAAAATATATATAAGCTGTAATAACGCGGCGTTAATTAAAACGTTTAATTATTGATAAACATAAACACAGTGAAGCAAATTCCCTTAACGCCGACATGACAAATATATATTCAGTCGACAGCGGGGGCGATGGCGCTTAAAATCTCTCATCGCTGTAAATTTTAATTTAGCTACCACAACGAGAACAATTTAATTTAATTGCCAAATCATTAAGTTAAGCACGAAAATATTAGTCGACACTAGTGCGACGGAATTAATAAACTCCACAGTACAAATAAAGAAATCAATGACGTATCTATCTTCGGAAAAAATGGCGGAGACTGTACACATTAATACGTAGCCATAAATTAAAGCGTGGCTTAAAATTAAGACAACAAGCCTCTTTAATCTACAATAAATGGTGGTCGTCGCTCGGAGACCGGTTTCGAGATGGAGGCGCAAAAGAAAAAAGAATAATCCGGTCCGGAGCGGGTCCAAAATATGATAGGCATCCATAATACAACATGGCCGCTAAGCTCCTATATCTGTCTCCGTCGCACGCGGGGACCTTGTGTATGGCTATCACACTTTATTAAGGTTGACCACATGTGGAGTGTTCCGCTAAGCCTAACCTTGATATCATACTCTCCACTGTACGGGGTGTCCTCATGTCGATTTCATCTCGCGTTTTTACAATTTATTGCTCTACATCGTTTCCTCACTGGCTATTTACTATGTATTAATGAGTTCAAATGAGTCATATTTTATTCGGAAACTTTATTCGTATCGCGTTCGAATGTCAATAAACTTTTGGTAAACTTGTTTTTGCAAATCGCCAGAGGAAAAACGGCAAAACTAAAATAAACCTACATTAGATTTCGACGCAAATTAAAAGCCAACGCAACGTGACAATCATTCAATTACTGCTTAGATACGAATACTTAATAGCAGTGACAATCGTGTCCAGTCACATAAACGTCCCCCTATGTCCTACAGAGCACCCTATAGACGGCCCCCTCCCGCGTCGGCCAACCGTCGGCGACCACAGCATTCCACATTACCAACACCACCTTATAAATAAAACCGCTTATGTGAGCCTACCTGCCGAAGCTTCTCTCAGAAAAACATAATGTAAGTAGGCATCCCGTGTTGACATCAATAACGTTACGAACCTACATGTCTTGCGGTAAATTTTAATGTTTTACTTTTCCGCCGTCTCTTGTATTTGATTTTTTATTAAGAACAAATTTTGAATTTTTCGGATATTCGGATCTTTTTGCACCGTGTGTAATACGCCTTAATGATTGAAAAGTATGAAAGATGCTATGACGTACCGAAATAAACTGACATAAAGGCAGCAAAGTCATAATGATGGTGAATTTAATCTTGTCTCTTAATAAATACAGTTAAAATGATGTTATGATGTCAAGTAAGAAAAATGTAGTATAGTGCTACTTACTTCATTTTATTGACACCATTTAGTTATAATCGATAACAACGTATTTTGAAATGAAACATAATTTTTAATATCACTTTGACACAGGAACACCTTTTATTAATTTGTGCAAAACACTACCAACACAAATTCAGAACTGATTTACCCAAAGCTTAGAAACATACTGAGCCGGTCAAGTGAAAACGAAACGGCATTTCTGTCAAGTTTGCGAATAATATGCAAATTGTAACGATCAGCAGGTGGTCATTGTCACAAAGTACTTTTGTCTAGTACTACCCTATTCTTCTTGAAGACACAAGATCACTTTCGCTCGCATTCCTGCGAATATACTACACCTTTACTTTCAAATTCTTTGACTAATTTTTTTGTAGTATTTGTTGAATATTTGCAGCCGCATTGCCCTTAATGCGGTTGTAAATCAGTAAACACTTTCTTTTACTAAAACGTGAAAAGAAAGTACCTGTTACAATTTTGCACAGTTTTGTCGCAATAAATAATGGTGAAAAAGGATGGTGTTTTTTTCTGTGTTGACACCCTTTGGTTACCTTAAGTGATATTGCAATTAATTATTATGAAGTAAAGCTGAAAGCAGCCTCTTTGCTCGGCTGCTGTGAGAAAGGGTACAAAGCTTTTTGTGAAAAAGCAGAGCCTTTATTATTGGTGGTAAATGGGCAAGCCTTTCATAGATTTTGGTAATGATATAAAATTCTTAATATCTGTTCTGAATTCTTACAGGTTTTCAGTATTAAACCCGCATTTTTCAACGCGTATCTACTTTTTAAGTTTATCTTGAAGGTCCTTCGCATGATTGAGTTAGTTCAGATCAACTCAAACTTCTGAAAGTAGAAATCGGTATACAAAGTGTTGGACAATTTAAAAACGTCATGTGTTCACGGTAACGGTAGCTTCTCTCAAGCAACGGATAGATGGCAAAAGCTACCGCACAATATATTTTTTCGATTTGTTTTTACAAAGATTGCCTTCACTCAATGAATACACTGTTTAGCGCTATTATAATTTTCCTTCCGGTAACAACAATATCTCTTTCATATTATTATTAGTCACATCTGTTGATTGTGCTTCTGCCGTATCGATAGCGAAACTATATGAAGCGCTTTGCTCTTAAGTTTTATGTATGATTTCCTGTGATATATTTTTACAATTACTTATTGTATACATAAGCTATACTTTTTTTTAGCCTGGCAAAATCATCAAATGAGTCCCGCCCTGGGTAGAGCTGTAGAGCAGAAGGAATTGTCTAAAATCTACGGTGTTCCTTCAATAGCCCTTTACGTTCCAGGGTCACTGGTACCTGATAAGACAGTCTCGCGACCAGAAGCTGTATCTTACTTATCACAATATAATGATTTTTCCTATTTAATTTTATTTTTAAACATAAAAATTGATATAACTTTACTTCTGGTTAGACTGGAAGCAAGCCCACCACAACTTATTCGGAAAAAAGCTAAGCTTTAGCTTCAAGCTAATTCAGACATAAAACCATATTAAATCCTGTTACCAACGCATTGAGTGACAAATTCAACACAAAATTGGCAATTTTGATGCCCATCATTTAAAATTAAGTGTTGTTTCATATTATTAATTTTATCAGAATGCTCTCTATTAAATTTTGTATAAAATAAATAGTATAGCATATCTACACGAGTGTATCACATGCCTTCTCCAACTCATTATCGCCGCCTGCAATAACAGATGTTTCGCTGTTATTAATACTGTACGAATTAACTATTTATTAAAACACTATCTTGTTTTATTGTACTTTGAGAACACGGAAGTTTGTAGAGTTCAAATTGTTTCAGAAAATTGGCTTGCGATACAATTTTGGACCAATTTTGAAGACTTACATAGTTTTAATGTAGAGCAGTGGTGGCCCAGTGGTATCGGCCTCGACTTACGAGTAGTAGGTCATGGGTTCAAACCCCGTCAGGCGCATTACTTTTTGTAATTTATTTCAACACCACTGCTCTCAAAATGGTGAAGGAAAACATCGTGATGAAACCGGCATGTCCTAGAACCAAAAATTCGAAGAAATGTGACATCTACCAATCCGCACTGGGCCCGCGTGGTAGATTACGCCCCACTCCCTCTCACAGAGAGGAGGCCTGTGTCCCAGAAGTGGGAACATTTATAGGCTGATGATGATAGTTTTAATATAATCTTTGACATTTGCCCCAGCAAAATGACATTGTCCTAAATCAGTAGGTGGACCAATGGTTGGCGCAGTGGTTGAGCGAGTGGACTGCTGCGCTGTGTGTCGCTGATTCGATTCTGGCACGGAGCAAATATTTGTATGATCTAAAAGTAGTTGTTCTATGTTTGCCGCTTGTTGTGTTTAAATGGTTAAAAACTCACCCACAATGAAGGTGAAATTAGGTAGGATTTAGACACTACTGAACTTACTTGCCCCACTCTAGGGGCAAGTAAGTTCAGTAGTGTCTAAATCCACATTGCCTCAACTTCATACTATTGCAAATGCCCCCTAAAAGGTAAAAAAGACATCAAAGCTTAAACTTTGCCCGCGCCGTACGTAAAATACCACATCAACTTGCCCATTCTATTTTTAAAGCCACGCTCAACTTAACACCGTTCGTGTATTCCGTCATTTTATAAATATACCGTCGATACGAGATACCGTTACCTCGAGACAGGCGCAAGATGAATCTTGTGCTTGACCCGAGCCAAGGGCAAGAAGAACAAAGCTACTAATTCTATTGAAACACCATTATCTAATAAGTTTGTGGACCATCGATCATAGTGGAACGTCCCCTCTTCACTTCCATATCATTAATCAGTATCTATAAATGTTCCGCCGACACTTGTGTATCGAATTCTTGGGTTTTTTGGGGCTGATATACCCTGCTAGTGTGGTTTGTACAGTCACGAGCAACTAGGGGTGTTAGATTAAACGGACAAGCTTTAAAAAGTTATAGAACTCGGAAAAACTTCGATGAGCTCCGAAATTGGAGAAAAAACAACTTCTCCATACAATTATTTTCGCATAAAGTGCATCAGCATCAGGTGATAATTTTCTTACACTATATTTTTTCGTAATGATTTTATTTATTTTCTTACGTACACAATTTTTTGGAACATAATTAAATGTTAAGTAATAAGCTCAAAGTTGCATTTAAGTAAGCTTTTTCTCGAAACAAATCGCTTTTGAAAGCTGTTGCTAAGTTGCATTAGTGGTCGTGACTGTACGTTGATATGAGGTAGAAATTGGGCGTGTTCCATACTTTAATTATGCAGTTACATGTAGGGTTCTTTCAATTGTGTTATAGAAGGTACTGAATGGTGTATGCTGTAGGGTTATATTAGTTTGATTTTGTATACAATTCCTGTGCTGAAATCTGCTGATAGCTGAAAATCCAATGAAATTAACCTAAATCAGTTTTCAAGAGGGAACTATTAATAATTTTCCGAATGGCTTTATTATTTTAAGAAGACGTGCTATCAAAATACATTATAATGGTCGCAAAAAATAATTTAATAAAAAGAAGGAAAAGAATGGCAATAAGCAATCTGATTCATTGACTCAAACCGTTTCATTCCTAACAAGGTTAATAAGTAACGATTAAATAATCGATTTGCGTCAATTTAAATGATCATTTAACAGCCTAATCGAATAACAATTTGCTCATCACTAACCGAACGAGCAATGACTAAATCGACATGCTAACTAATGCTGTGCATTTCTGAAGGCATTAACTGTAAGTGCCTGAACATAAAACTGATAGGTATGCGATATATCCGAGCGACCATCAATCTGGGACTGATTCGAATAACATCTCGATATTTAGTATCGATAAAAAAGAGCATCGAGTGCGGTGCCTTTGTTCTTGTCTAAGCTTGCGGTGATTCTTTAGTGTTGTGAGTTGTTGGCTTGCTGTGGAGGATATTGTAGCTTTATTGATTCGCTGTTTTTTTTTTTGTAGAGTAACTAGAACTGCTTTGCAAAAAGTGATTCAACTTAAGCTCATATCTATTCAAATATTTTAAAAAGAAAGGTATTTGTTTGTAATTTTGCTTATCTTCGAAACTTCCTGAGTGCCTGTAGGATTTAAATTATATTAATCTTAAATTAATCAAGTTGTCACAAATTCTTGTATCATAAGTCAGCAAAAGTATAGATCAGGTGACGTGATGTGATGTGACGCGGTGTATCAAAGGCGAAAACTTGACGAGAAGCTAGTTTAATTTAGCATACCTATATAATTTCTTTAATAACAAAAAAAAACACAATTACAAATTAAGAATTAACATTAAACAACTCAACTGCCCCCATTAAAAATACATTCAAACAGTAGTCATATAAATCTTCTAAGCAAAACAAAAGTACAATGTCCAAATCATAGGCAGGAAGTTAGATTAAAATCGGGCGTCACACAACGTCATGACTTGAATAATTCCGTCCAATAATAGGGTGGGGCCCTACGGCATGCGGGCGTTTGACTCATGTACCACGGCACGGCATGGGCATCGGATCGCGTTTCGTTACTACTGCATGCCGCATACCGATCGCGTGTACAACAGGCCTTATGTAAACGGACGACTGCCAGTGACAGTTGATTTTTAAATTGGGGAAGTTGAGGGCGAATTGCTAGAGTGAATCTGAATGCTCTGAGAGCGTATCAGAGTTCAAGAGCTAGAATATTTTTTTTTAAATTTAATTACTGTTACTGAGTACCTATTTAAAATAAAAAAATACCCTATCTTCTATCTAATTTATAATTATTCTTTCATCTGTAACTATAATTATGTCAATCGGTTTACTTTTGATCCATGGTCCTCAAGCTATATAGGTCATCCTTTTACTGCCTGTTATTGTATAATTATTATTGTTATGGAAAATGAGTTGAGAACTGAGTCAAGTTATCTTTGCTATATATAATTGATACTTCAAATTGCAATATGCAGTAAAGATTTATTTTGGTATGCAAAAATAATAATCTCTCTATCGCTGTAAGAAAGGCTAGGTTTGCTGTAAGAACTTGTACAAAGGCGAGCTTAACCCAGAATTGTTTTTTTTTTAGATGTATTACACATTAGGGTAAGTAGGTACATAACTTACCCTTATGTGAAATTTTATTCAAATTATGTGTGTACAATTCGCCTCCTTCTGCGAAGCAGTAATGCTCGCGAAGGAGGAGGCGGGCCGCGTGAGGGAGAGGACAATGTCCTCCCTCCGCCCCACACGCGGTGGTTGGCGCCCACGGCGACGGACGTCGCAAGACGATCTCCGGCCACCGTAGGCGCGGGCATGCGGGCGGCGAGTAAAGGGCAACTCGCAGCCCGACCATGGACCATGCCCGGGTCGACGGCGCGTTGTGTTCCACGCGCGCCTCAAAGAGCGTCAGCATAATGACGGGGCCCCCTCTCTAAAGGGCCAAAGCCTGCCGGGGTCGCGGGACTTATCTCATTACCGTGACCCCGGAACATGAAGGGCTATTGAAGGACACCGTGGATTTTAGTCAGTACAAGTCTGACAGTCACTCCCGCCCTGCCCGGGGTGGGAGGAATCATTTGATGATTTTAACACGACAAAAAAAAAAGTGTGTACAATAAAGAATAAGAATGAATTAATAAATCTTTAGTGCTAATAAGTCTATGCGAGTCGATAAAAATTGATTTTTCGTTAATGAATACCGTCTCTCGATAAATGTTTGTAGAAGAGAGGGACTTTTGTAATTACTGTTTATAGCATTTCGGTACAAACAGCTTGCAGTGTATTTATGCTATAATACATGCCCTTTGAAGTGGCAATGCGCAGGCCACATCGCTCGTAGAACTGACAACCGATTGGGGAAGAAAAGTTCTCGAGTGGCGACCACGGACCGGAAGACGCAGCGTAGGCAGGCCTCCCACTAGGTGGACCGACGACATCGTGAGAGTCGCGGGCAACCGATGGATGCAAGTGGCGAATTGTCGTTCGGCGTGGCGGTCTAAGGGGGAGGCCTATGTTCAGCAGTGGACGTCTTCCGGCTGATGATGATGATGATGACATGCCCTTTACTATAATAAATAGGTATAATACTTGAGAAAATTCCTTTAAAGTTTTCACTTCACTAACAGTCATCGATTAACCAATCAATCGTCTCCCCAAATCCCATTAGCGCCACTATTTTTATCTATCACGACATTTTTGTCTGAAACGTGCGCGCGGCCGTATTCTTGTGTGTCGACATCCATTTGTCACCATCGATCGAACTCAACATCAGTCTACCTCCCAGACAGGACGATTGCCTTCACTATGTGAAATACGTAATTGTTTTATTTGTTCAAGCAAAAGTTTGATATATCGCCAATTGAGAACTATTAAAAGATCGCTGAGGAACTCTAATAGCCCATTAATTTTGGATGAATTGTAAACATCGAGGAATTATTATGTGGGATCAGATTAAGAGATTTTGTGGTTTCAGAATAGACCTTTTGGATTAGAAAGTAGCGGAAAGGATTTTTGTTCTGAAATAATATTGTTTTGTAGGAAGCTCTGTAAGTTCAGTTGTTGTCAAACGAATAATTTAAAACATTTCTTCTACAATATTAACTCTTGTCGTTTTAGATTGTAGATTGTGTTGTATTACAAAATACAACACAATTCTACCAGTTTATTATAAAATCATTGTTTTTGCACTATCCACTGTCGGAGTGTAAATCATACGCGTCGTAGATTGTTTCACAAGACCAGTTTAAATCGTACAATTATAACGTAATATCTTGATTGCCGTCTTCGTCACGAATGTTGTATCCCTTTCTTATGTGAAGAATAAGAAAGAGAGAAAAACTACACGTACTACATAGATAGTACGCGATTGAGGAAAGTGGGCGTGTTTGGTACATTTATTGAGTGGAAATTATAGATTGATAACACCAATCATTTACAACACCATTACTTCACTACTGATTCGCGGTGGATATAAATTGAAAACACTCAATTAAGCGATCAATTAATATTATTAATTTTATTCAATGCAAAACACCTTAAAAATAACTCCACTCTAACTTCAAGCAAGTCTATAATCACACTACTTAGTTTACGTAATAAGTCTTTCAAAAACACGTAGCATGGGCGGCAAAAACTCCCTTTGTTGCCGCTCGAGCGAGCTGGTTTCTTAAATAATGTCGGTTTGTGTAGGTAGAGGGCTGGCGAACCACATAGCAGGCAGGCATAGGCAAGCCCCGGTGCAATCAGTCTTATTCCACGCGGACGCGCCGCGATTAGTCAACGCCTGGTGCAGAGACAACCGTTCCCTTTCCCCCCGACCTCCTCTCGGGACGCGAATATCGATTGTCGGTAATCGATTTTGGTTTGGGCGTGTATCGATTGTTTTGATGTTTTAATTGAATTTTTTTTTTGTTCGTTTTGTTACATTAGTTTTATTACAATTTCAGTTTGGCAGTTCAGATTTAAATCCGGATGAGAAAAGCGTGTAGTCGAGTCGAGTATTCGATTTTGGTTGAACTTTAGAAACACAGCTCCCTAACTTTGACAAGAATAGAATTATTCGTTGTTTGGACTGGACTTATTTTGCCTGAGATTCCTCTACATTTTTTTTTGTAAAAACGACGTAGAAAATGATTAGCTAACAATACCATACTTCCGCCTCTTCTAAACTCTAGGAACTCAGATAAGTACACGCTATTAAGGACCAACCACCGCGCAGCACAGGTCACGTCAACCATAGCTATACAACCTAAACGTTCTTCGTATAAGAAAGGGGTAAACAACATCATCCAAGTCGTGGCCTAATCAAGGACTGGCCGGCCTTTGGCTCTTCCAGCAAATTACTGTTGTTGAGCGAACCTCTTCGTTATTATGTGAGGTATGAAGTTTCAAAATGTTTGGGCGTTCATTTTGGTGAAATGGTGTGTTTATTGTGTATAGTTGCGAATATTAAGATGTTGGTCGTGCGTGATGGTATTAAGAAAGAGCTTTAAAAATATAAAACCTGGTAATGACGACTCTTTAAAGGCAGAACAATAACACCAGGGATTTTCTACGTTCAATATTAAAATATATTTTTTAAACCGCAAGTATTGACTCACCGTGTGTTATTGATTTATGCTTTATGTAAAGCAGAATGTAGGTATTCAAGGAAAAAAAAGCCTCCATATTACCTAGCTATCCATTATCTCGATCGCATTTCCCGTAAACAACTTAACACGCCACACAATCTATCCACGAGCCTTCTTTTATCAGAATTCATTACCTATATTTTATTCACGTGTTCGTCTGTTATCGCGACTTTTCTCACTGCGGCATTATAATGAAGAGTTTAAATTTAGGAGTAATGGTTGACCAATAAGATAAAAGCGAGAGGGCTGCGCTTGCAAACGTAATCAGACACTTCACTCTAACTCTAAGACACAAGACTTAAGGATCGGAGTTGTGTGAGTCAGGTGATATTTATCTTGGTATTTTGGTAATGACGGACGCTTGGACGGCCGCATACAAAGCAGCCGGCTACCAGAATAAAGTTATCTCGCGATACATCCCCGTATTAATGGGCAACTCGTTACTTGGGTATTGAGACGTTTCGGATCACTAAACCTGATGATTTTAAGGCATCGAACTTTTGAAAAAATCAACATGGCCGTTCGTTTTATTTATCAGGTTGGTGGGATGGTGCTGGTCGTTTAAAATGTGCTAAAAGTATGGGCCGAGTCGATCAAGATTACTTTAGATGGCTCTGTAATAAAATTAGCGGGTGCCGTGAATTCGCCTAAGGATTTTTGGTTGTGATGCTACAGGTTTAAGAAAAGTACGTATGTTTTTACATATATGAGCAAGAAATTTATTCATAACACAAATATTATTAAGAGCATAGCGAATTGATATTTTCAGAAATTATATTTATGTTTTTTAAGCGGAACAGCCTCGGGAAGACCAGGTTGTTTTTCACGAAAGGAAGAGTAAACAACCAAGCATTGCGATGAATATCTACTTATATTCTATCCCAGCTTTTAGTTAAGTCACCATAATGGTCGGCTCACAATAGTCGAGCACGCAATCACCGCGATCTCTATCGCGCACCCATGACCGCAGCCAATGTCTGCGGTCCCAGACTATAATTTGCCAGTTTTCGCCGCCTAGCTGCCTGTAATTTTATAACAACGTCGAACAACTTGAAGACTTCATTTTGATATTTTAAACTTTACCTTTTTTGCTGCGGATAGGCCCGTAATCATTGGCTTTCGGTTACGTAACGACGGAGAAAGTCCGCCATAATGCCACAGGGACGAACAACATTTTATCATACAAATGAGTGAGCAGTATCCTCGCTTATTGAGATGTAAAGTGACCGTTGTTTTGTCCAAGAATAACACATTAGGAATATAAGTTAATGAGTCAATGTGACTCGTTGTTTACACACGTATAGTCTCGCCTCATAGAAAACTAATCTGGTAACCAAATGTTCATTCAAATGCTAAGGACTCGTGGCTGTATTGCGCAGTTCCATTCGAAAAAATCACTATGGGCGAGCGTTAAAATGTGCACAGCACAAGACGACGTATTTAAATGAGGCATGTGCCATAAACATCAAAGAAACGTCACATAAATCATAAAAGGTTTTGGAGACAAAGGCTCCTGGCGTCTGCAGTAGTCCCTTAATAGGATTTCATGAAATCAGGTCAGGATAACATGTGCTTCTACTTCATTGTTCCGTATTGTGCAATCTTCCGGGTTCAGCGGGAATCCATTGTCGGCTATCGGCATGCAAATTTTTTGTTTCATTTTCGAAAGTGTTTCGCTGTTTGATTTTTGCATTGTTCAGTTTTTGTCTGTCTATTTTGAATATCAAAATCCTTCACAATGTTGCCAATCCTTGTTGCGTAAGCCCAAAAATCTTGACTACGTCTACCTACATGTAGCAAAATGTAGATCCAAATATTCGGGTTGCATGTCTGATATCTATTTGTATTGTAGTGCCTAGACCCAAAATACAGGCAATTTCAGGCTCTTATATGATAATATCACGTGTTTCGCAGGTTCACTGAAGTCGTATTACCGTTTCTTTAACATACGTACACGCAAGGAGCGAGAATCGAATTCGTGGGAAGTCTAACCAAGGCGTCGGACAAAACAAATCACCGTGTCATTCCATCCATTTACTTGCAAATTTCGTGCAAAAGTATCGAAAAAACCCCAAGATAAAGGTACAAAAGTGTTCTATTCTAGTCGCCAAATGAATAATTACCTTTCACGTCTCTCCTTTCAATCTGCGCTCGGCGATCGATCAGCGTCGTGGAACTCTTTCAGTGGCATCACCCTTGCCGCGCCTCAGGTAAGGCGCAATTAATCTGAAACATCCCAAATCAGTATTACATTAAAAACTAAATAAAAAGGCCGCAGCCTGCCGTTTTTTCGCTGCCGCGTTTTCTTTTCCATTCAGATTTTTTTGACAGCACGAAAAATGAGACTCATTTATTTGACTCGTACACAATGTAGGACTGTTTGAGTACGAGTATTTGCTATAAATACGCATTTTTCTCTACATCTCCTTCCTCCGTGGGGTGAGCATTAGCCTCGGATGCGAAGGGAGTCTCACGTGTTCCCTTTGTTCGATTTCGAGATTTTAGGGGAGTGCTGATGCTTGTATTCTCATGGAATCCATCAAAATAATCGCACACTCATGTATAATGGATTCGTGGTGTCAACAAAGTTTCACATGATTAACTGCTGTCGTATTGGAAAGATGTGATATATTGGTTGCTTATGCGTATCAAGGACAAAAATAATACTTTGTAAGGAGTCTCAAAATTACACAAAACTTCATAATAAAGTACAAAAATATTCAGTAGTTTTTTATGTGCTTAGCTACTGTAAAATTAATGTAAATATAAGCTGAAATTGATGTATATACTTTTATAATAATGTATGCTTCAACTACACAGTCGTGACCTGCCCCTCAATTACTCAAACATCAAGCAAGACAAGTAATCAGGAAGGAGTGTTTAATTTCAACTGCCTTTAATTGAAACGGCGTCGAACCCCAGACCGTGGCATACTAGTGCACGCGTGCTTCAAATCGCTCTCATTAGCACACACATAAAAGGCAATTGTTTCTTTATACTTTTTAAACGTTGTCTTTTGTTTTAGTGAACACCATGCACTGGCAATGTCATATTTTCGACGTTTTTACATTTGTTAAATGCTAATAGTTTTTCTAAGCTCAATTTTAAGGTCTTCGTGCGTTCAATGAGTACGTCGGTCAGCCGAAACATTGGCTTATTGTGTGATAAATTAGTGAACATAAATAGTGTTTTGTCTTTAGCCATTCAGCTGTAATTAGGTAGCACAATTTACCCTGTTGAATCGTTAATGAGACTCAGTGACTGGCGGACAATAAGCGGTAAATCAATTACACAATGCGTTCACTGATTTTTACGCTTTTGACAGTTGTTCGGTATGAATATGTAACGTTTGGGAGGCTAATGAGTGTCGTGATGATGCCCATATTGAGAAGGTATTTCAAATATTTCATTATTTTAAGCATGTTGTGTTCCTTTTTCATGGGTAGGTATTATCTTGTTTATTAACAGTTTTGAGGACTTTGTGAAGTTAACAAATTGAATTACCTACTAGGTTTGAGAGTTCTAAAAGTGTTCTATTTGTGTTCTAAAAATATCGCTAGATCAGTACTCAAGCTTTTGCAATAATGAAATTTTTTATTATGATTTCAGTTCTAGTACTGAAATATCCAAGTTAAATTATGTTTCTAAAATACCATTAAACGGGTTTTCAGCCCCGAATTAATTTCCTTTGAGCTACAAGCGAAGCCTTCATTTTATATAACAATCTTCTTATCAAAAACTCAAGTTATCAATCACAAACAAAATAAGTTTGAACAAACCACTCGGCGATTTGTCCAAATGAAAAATTAATTTTGCCGATGATTAATATAATGACTTACAATAAAACGTAATTGCTGTTTGGAAGTTTTTACATCTTCCTCTTGTCTAAATTAATTTGTTTCAACAGAACGGTGGCAGAATTTAACATTGTTTAACAGCCTGTAAAAATACCGACGATTTTTTTTTCTTAGGATTTATATTTGACCTTCTTTTAAAATTAAACGGTCTTTGAAGGTCGAATTATGTATTTTTTCTTTTAAACTTATAAATGGCTGTGTATTTTTGACTGCCAACTTGAGTACGAAAACATTTTTAATTTAAAAAATTCCCAAATTCGTAAGAAATATTCCTCCTCGAGATCACAGATTTAGAAAAGTTTCGTTTAGGACAATTACAAAACTCTCCTTTAGGATAAATCCGAATCCGCAAATCCCGAAACTCATTCAATTCCAGGCATAAACTAGAAGACACCTCCCATTGAGACCTGAACCAAAACAATCAGGTGACAGCATGAGATATGACATTTCGTAAAACAATGAGCGGGATCTCGCTATAATAATAGGATGAAATATCTGTGGTAACAATTTATATTCTAACGCTGGATTCAACTTGACAATTTATTAATCAAACCGATTACCTCCCCTGCAAAACCGGGGCCTATTGTGAAAATATTGTCGCCCAAACAATCCTATGAATAATTAAGGATTTAAATTTTAACACAACAAAGGCATAAAACAATACACGCCCTTCAAAGTGGACAAAGGCATTTCTGTGAGTGGCATTTCAGATGCCCCTCGTAAAAATTTTAATGTGTGGGGTGGTCAGCGAATTGTTTGGCACTAACACGTAGTTAGTAACCACATTCCTCACATAACCTTTGTTTTAGTGTGACAAAACTAAAATATTTTAGTGAAAACTATAATGTGAACTTTGAATGGTAAACTTTATTTTAAAAGTTTTGCATGGGGAAGCTCAGTGAGCTCGCGTGACTTTCGACTTTCAAATTTGACGAAATTGAAATTAGGTGTATAGAATAAGGTGATCATATTTTACGGTTATGTGGGTCAAAAAGTCACCTTTGATTGTAAAAAGCTTTCAAATTATTTCTATTTGTTCGAAATCTGTGTCAATTTAATAAAAACGGTCTGCTATAATTATTTTTCGTGAAAAAATGATGTTCATTATTTATCTGTACACATTATCTTAGGTATTCATATAGCCTAATTAATAACAAAAATGTTAGATTAATCCAGAAATCAATTAAGGCCACCATCGGTTCGGTATACGTCTCCGACACATGTCGGTCCCCACTTCCCTCAGCTTTTTCCATAACGACCTGTGAGCCCCTCCCTTCTTTAGAGAGAAAAGCATAATCCATCACTGTACGTCACCCCTATTTTGGTGCTTGCCATTTCACTCGCACGCTTTATCGGGTAGTATGTCCCTCCTTGTCTCGCCCGCTAGGGGTAGTTTCTCTCAGTCGCCGCTTGACGGGTGATCATTTTTCTTGTGGCGCGTTCAATCATCGCGTCACTATCGCCTTCCCTTTCGTCCGAGGGCTTGTTTTACGTCCCTCTCGCTTACACGGGCCCTTCCTGTCTTTCTGTGTGTCCCTTATTTTCTGTTAGCGGTGCGTGTTCCACTACGTGCCCGTCGACCAAATATGGCATCTTTTGTGTTTGATTTTGACGTTTTAATTTTTGTTAATAAAGTAGTCGGTTTTTTAATTACTTTTCTTTTGTTGTTCATTTTTATTAGCATTACTGTAGAAGGACAGGTTGGGTAAGCAAAGATAACGATTTATTTCTTTTTATAACAGGTTATTAAAAATACCTTAGGATATACAGTATTTTATACGATTAACCCATCGACTTAAAATATTATCTTTGTTGAAACAACATATGTTTAATTAATTTCGCCATTAATTTATATCGCATAGTAGCTTAATGTTAAGATTCAGATTACAGAGTATTAATTCAGCAGTCATAGGTATACCTACTCCGTGTAGAAACGTATGCAAATGCACTGGATGTGTTTAATGGATATAGTATATGCATGGAAAACCGATACTATGAGATTATAATTTTATTATATTTGACGGTATAAGTACAAGCCAACATTTTATTTTTTGTACATTATAATAAGTAAATTAAAATATTAACTGTACAATTGCAGTTACACTTACAATTTAATCATAAGTCGAAATATAATTTTTACATCAATTATCTTTTAAAAAAGTTATTTTAATGTTTAATTAAGTTCTAATTAAATGAAGATTTGTAATTAAAAGAAATACGCATGAATTATTTATATTATGTCTAGAGACTAATATTTCATTTCAAATACTTAAATATTAAGAGATTATTATATTTTAATATTAAGAGTTAATCAGTTGCTGGGTCTATTGTTCCCGGCTAGACCCATGAATGAAATGGGGAGACCAAATCGATGAGTGTAAGAATTCTATAAAACATGGTAGCACTCACAGATTTAATTAGATGCTTTGTTTCACTCCAACCTAAATATCTTACCTGAAGCTTTGAAAACCTGTCGAATTTAACGTTTCGTGGTTATATTTATTTCGTATTGAATAATCAAACGATAACTTGTATAGACTCCATAATTATAGTAGTATCACGATTAAACTTTCCAAAGCCCGGGAGCATCTTCTTCCAATAAAAAAGGAAAAATTCTCCCAAATTTGCATATACTATGCAATGTGCATGACGCTTCGCTGTCCGCTCTCGGGACCGCCCGGGAGCGCCGTAGATTGACTTGTCAGAATATTTGAATTTTAATCCCAGCCAAACGTTACATAAACACCACTTTACTTATTCATGAGCCTACCACTGCACTGGCTTCGATTGTTGTCAAGTGAATCTGGGATTTGGGGATGAATAGGGATTTTGAGCTAGCGTAAAACGATGAACCACGTTTTAGTAAACTTTAATTAAATCACCTCTATTCGCCCGAAGAATTAGGTAGATGTTTAGCAATGTACAACTTTATTACGCCTGTTAGGTATCAAACTATTTGATTAAGCCTTAATTAAAAATAATTAGCCATGTAAATCTTTAATATTATAATGACGAGATTGGCCGAATATGTAAATAATGACGGTTATTGCCCAGCAGATTATGAAGGAAAACAGTCTTAACAGAAACTTGTGGAAAACTTTCACAATTATGAAATCATGACACGAATTATGAAAAAGTAGTTATAAACAAAATTCGTGTTAGAACCGCATGCAACTTACTTTATTCACATTGAATGAAAACAGAAACATTTTTTTTTTCTAAAAGTAATATGTTATCCGCAGGTCCCCACATTTCAACGCACGCTTCATATGAGACGCGTTGCAGTAAATTAACTTATTGCAGTGGACTTCTGTCGTTGCTACCGTCAATATTTTCTTTAATGGTAAAAACTATTTTTATTCTGATTATTTTACTGTTACTTCTTTATTTTTAGTAACAAAATTAGTGGTGAGAGAAAAATCAGATTCAATCATGCATCAATGAATATTGTGCGTTCTACACATTTTGAAAGAGTCAATTTGGTTCGGCATGGTTGGATTTTAAACATAAACTTTCCTTCCAGCCTATGGCAAATAAGGTCGACATTAGTGTGAAGCGCCCCTTATGTAAGTGTACCAAAAACTCAATTATTATTTACTGCTTCTTACATATTTATTATTATTTTGTTTTAAAATAAAAGGTTACACGACCGTGCTGATTGCAAAATTCGCCTCTAGCCTCGGGTAAGGCGCGATGCGTGCAAAATCTTCGGCGCGGGACAATTGGTGTGTTCCTTTTGGCACCACGCTTTAATAAAGGTATGTGTTTTTTTTTAATTATCTGTTTCTTCCTTAGCATAAACTAATCTTTTTTTTATTGAACTTTATCAAGAAAAACTCTTTTTTGTGTGTTTTCTTTAGATAGAAAAACCCTGTAATAATAATCTAAAAAGAAGAAGAAATCGTAATATAATCTTCCTTAACAAAAAAGATTTAGATTTTTCAAAATTATCGCATACTTTTTTATGTGTGTATGAGTATTAAAATCAATCACCGAATGATAATAAGTAAGCGCATCGCTTTAGAACGACTGCAACTATTATTTTTAACAAAAGGTTTGTGTAAAAGAAAATATTTCAAAAATTCAAGTAGGTGATCTACCAAAAATGCTGCCAGTTTAAGTTTTTGTATATGAGTCTTATTGTCACTTGAAATAAACGAATTATTATTATTATTGACAGATTGACGTTGATTAAACGACTACAAGTAATTAGCTGAACGTCAATGTTTCAATAAAGGTATACTTTTCTAAACATTATAATTATTACATATGAAAAAACAATAATTTGTTGTTTTGTTAAAAAGGAAGATTTGGTCTCATTTTATTAATTAGCAAACCCGTCTATCTGGTTGATTAAATCATCATCATGATTGAATTATTTCGAGTTTCAAACTACTGAAACTGATACCTAAGGCTACAATTTTAATGTTTGATTAAAATATGCTTGGGGTGTCCATAATGCCCAACAGGTGATAAAGTACTTATCATAAACCTGTAATGCAAAGAACTATTTCTTCCTACGCTCCTAGTAAAATTTATTGGCATTTGAACACCAATAAAATAATCCGTTAAAAATAATAAATCTCTGTACAGACTTTTAATTACAAGAAAATCCATTAAGTTATCGTCATCCCTATTAGTATTATAACGTAATAATTATTCCGATCAGAATTTTATTAATGGGCCCAAGTGGAACATACCTCAGGCCTTTTAAAGCCAAGGAACCTTTAGGCGGTAAACGATTTGATGGCTTTTTAATAAGTTGCCTTACGCGGCCGGCATGAAATTTAATTGAATGACCATAACGGTCGTTGTGACCAATCAGGGAGGCGGGGTTAGAGTGTTAATTACAAGGATTTTATGTAAAATTATTGTATTTTACCTACTGATTTGCAGAAAAAGATAAGATTTTTTGGGATTAAATTATGTTGATTATTGCAAGAATGTTCAAGAAACTTTGGCCTTATAAAATTGTTTCCAATGTTGGACATAGGCCTCTTAAATTGCACTCGAATTCATTTATATCCTCTCAGGTAATTTTTATCCAATCCCTGATGGTTGATATCTTTAAAAATACTTTTATCTACACCCTTCTTAACTTGAAGGTCGCCCGATCTTTTATCTTAGTAAAAATAAAAGCAAAGGCTGTTACTAAGTTCGTAGTATATAGGCACCTATTTATTACTTTATGTAAATACAACTCAGTGTCTCGCTGTAGAGTTTTGAAAATGGAGTACATTTTTATCACTTGTTTTCTTCTTTTCTGTAGATGGCCGGTTGTTTTTCTTATTGTAATTAGATACGGAGAGAGCCACAAAGGTAGGCCGCTAATCCAATTTTTTGTTTTTGTTTTGACGGGTACAGGGGAAAGATAGTGGCTTCCATTAGGGGAAACAAGGCTGAGTAAAGAGCCGACACCAGTTGTCGAGAAGTATCCTACATAATATAAATATTCAATAGGGGTTTGAATATGTTAATACAACGTCTCCTCATTGGGTTGTAGATTGCGTCGTCGTTTTTATCTTATACGACATTTAACTCCGGTAATTCAATTTACTTTATTTGCATAATGTCGCCTGCTTTCTAAAGTAGGTGAGTATGGAAATCTCACTGAATGGGAACACAATTCGTTTGTTCTTTGAAGTGTATAAATAGATTATTTATTCATGTTGATTTTCCGTTTGATAAACTATCGTTTTAATTGGATAAAATGTGTATTTAGTTGTACAAATTTCAAATGGAATTGATTACAAAAAGTTCGTAGTGATATTTTACGCTTGTTTCAACCTACGCTATCGTTGTTAACATCCACCGAATCAAAAAGGTTTCATCACACTATTACGTATAGGCGAATGGAGATATCTAGAATTAATCGGGCTCTGAAGGCATACAAAGCCGTGAAATATTGCTCGCTCGTTGTTCACAATGGCTACGTCTTCATCACGACCCTATTGTTTTTTTTCTTTGGGCACCACACGCGGGATTGTTTTCTGTTACAGCCATAGAGTTGGGAAACGTGTTCTGCTGTCTCTCTGCCCATTTATCAGGGCTAGGCACATCGACGGCTTAGCTTGTGGAGATAAAAATATCTCCGTACTTAAACATAAGATTCTTACATACTTGTTAATAATATTTATGGACGGTGACCCTACGTTAGTGGCCTGAGGTGTGGGGTGTACGAACTATAATTTATTTTATCACAGTTCTGTGTTTGTTGCTGTAGGATACAGGTGTTTAGAATTCATTTTCCATTGACATTTATCCATAAAATGGGTACAATAAAATCATCGTTACTTTTCGACATCTTTGGGAATAAACAAGAATAAAAAAAAAACAAATTCAAATTAACACATCAAAAAACTTGCCAAAAAAACTAAATTAGTCGATTAGTCAAGCTTCCACAGAAATTCTCAATAAAAACCCAACATATGCGAAAGAAATAAGCTTTTGCCATACCTACCTACCTGTACCTACATTTTTATACAAAGCCACAATAGAACGGTGCTCTTCATTCCCCGTTATCAATCTACCATGATGCCATCTGTGACGCCGCCATTACTCAATTTCCTTTGCCGCCAAAAAAGAGCGCGTAAAAAGAATTCAAAGAAAGAATTCAAACAACCGTTTAGAATATGGAATAGAGACGCGACGCTTCACTGTCAGTTTGATGTTACTCTATGATTTATGGTTGAATAAATAGGTATTGGAATATGATTTTGAACCGGTCTAGGATTTGTTTGCGTAGGTGTTATGGAGTGGGATCCTCAAAGAAAAGGTTTTAATGTCAGAAAAGATGTGAAAATAGCTATCTGTTTTTTATTCCGTTCCCTTGGGCTTTTTATTTACTGAGTTAGAGTTCTAGATTGTAGGAAGGTAGGTAAATATGATTCGGAGAGATTAAAAAGCCAAAATTGAAACGTTTAAACCAAGTTGACATACCTCTTTATTTGAATTTGTTATCATTTCTTGCGTGAGCCACTAATAACTAAAGTAACATATAATCAATATCGACGTTGAAAGCAAACCAAACAACTATGAACCAATCGCAATCAGTAAACAAACACCTTGTCGGAAATAGATAGATTCTTATCAGATTTGCATATACATTTTCGGTTTCTAAGCGGAATGTGGTGGTGCACCCACACAGAACCGAATTTGGACTCTTGCACTGTGTGTTGGTACCCACTGAATGATAATTTAAATTCATTCTCTCCGCCGCCCGCGCCATCATTTGGACAAATGCTGCGTCATTTGTCTAAGGGACTGCATCGAGGTACGGGACGGGAAAACGAGCTTACACTACCAAGGAAAATCAGCCTTGTACACCCAACTTTAATGTTAGTTTTCCAACAACACTAACCGATCAGATTCCAAAATCTTCTGTTGATGTAAAGCTACGCAAAATTGATATTTACGCGCAAAAATATAGAGTTCATTCGGGTCCGCGCCACCGAAATCTCATTTTGTATGCTTCCGAAAACATTTTCACAATGAAAAATGAAACTTATAAAGAATGTTCGTCGGTTGATTTTTGATCGGCAAACTTTCCTTTGAATGGGTATTGAATTAAAACTTACCGTATTTGTGCTACGTTACTAATTAATTTAATTATTTATCTCATTGTGCGCATGTTTATTCAATACACATAATTTTAATGAATAGGTGCTTATATGGAAAGCTTCTGTAGCTTTGTAATCGATGACTATAATAATAGTTTGACTACTTTTTGTGAACATAATTTTACTTTTTCCTTTTAAAAAATCCATTTTCCTACATTTTCACAAAGAAAATCTATTTTCCCGTCGATCTCGGATCGTGTGTCTTACGCTCTAACTAAACTATCTATCCGGTGCAGTATTGAAGAGAACTAGGTTAGTAAGGCAAAGGTGTCTTAGTAGAAACACTAATATATTGACTTGGTTTAGCCTTGTCCTGTCACCATGAATCTTGTGACCTGATATTATCCAAGTATAATACCGGGGATCAGCACTAAATTAAAGGTTTTATATCAAATATGTACCGAATTTTATGATTAAAAAGTAGACTATCCAAGTGTCCATCTACTGTTTAATGGAACCTTTTCACTGCTGGGACTCATCGACTACGAGAACTCCAGCGGGTTGGTAGTTCCTACAAACAGCCTTTCACAGAGAGGACCCCTATGTCTCAGCTTTGAGAACATCATTCTAGCTTCACACCGACCACGTACGCCCGCGATCTCAGATTAGTCCTCTACGGTTCTGACGCGCCAGTCTGGGCTATGGCGCGAGCGCAGGCTTCGGCGCGACTCGTGTTATATCAATATTATGCACAGTTTGAAGCGAGAGTCATATATTTTGCCTATAACAATCCTTTTAAAGAATTATTAGTTCTCAATTAGTATTTTGTTTCATACAGTCCGTCTCGCCAGTTCCACCATGGTCTATTACGGCACTTAAATAAATAAAATTATAATCGCATTTGTTTCATCTTAAGGCTTTGAACTTCATTGTCGTGTCTCACGATTAGTTCGATCGTGATCGAATCACTGGCTAACATCCTGATTCAGATCTCATTTAAAAACATGAATAAGAATACATCTTTGACTTAATCTCAACACGGAAATCATTCTTGGCTACTCTGAAGACGACTGGTGGATTAATGAAACCAAGAATCAACTCATACATCATCTTCTGCCATTTTCTGTGTTGGGTCGACTTCCAGTCGAACTGGATCCAGCTGAACATCAGTATATTACATAGAGCGACTGTATATCTGACTTCCATAACCCAGTAACTGGATAATACGATACCTCTTGGTAAGGCCGGATGTCAGACTTTCGACTTTTCAATCTCCTGACTTCTGACTTCTTCGATTAACTGGAGGAAACTCGCAATAAGAGATGGTCACCTATCCAGAGACGGACCTCGGCAAGCAGCTTGACTTTGAAGATCGGCTTGACTATTATTATTAGCCGAGGTCCTCCAGAATCAATTCATACATTAATTTGATTCTCGTTTTATTCCCATGGCGATGGCGGTATGTGGAAATCACAGAACCCCATCACCTGCTACGTTCCTGACACGTGATATGGGAGTACTCACTTTAGTCAACTCAATGTTTGTCAATGATGTATGTATATTTGAAATACCAATATAATACTAATCAAACAATTAACATACTGACAGTCCCATAGTAAAAAAATAAAAATAATTCTTATTACTTCGAGCTGTGTACGTTCCGAGAAGGAAATGAAAGGCATCAATTTCCTCGGAAAACCTTAATGTAGTACATACAGGCAATCATGTAAAAAAGGTATATAAGTACATTACTGAGGCTCATTTGTATCGGGGTAGGCAGTCACTGTAAAATAATCGGATCCCGTAAATGTTATATTAATGATCGTCCATTTGTACGAGTGAAATAAATTTGATGAAATTAAAAGAAAAAAAAATCAGTATGAATAATTGGTGTTCGCTTGTTGTACGTCCGCCTTCTGTTATTAAATTCCACGTAGGTTTTATGTGAAATGTGGAAAGAATTGTTCCGTACAAGTTGGCAATATATTAGCAAAGCATTGTACAGTTTTCTTATTTTTTATTAATTTGTTACATGTTGCTTGCTATTACTTATGTGATTTTTCACATGGAGAAATGCCTGAAGAAAAATGTGAAAGAAAAACATTGAAATTTGAATTTATCTTGGTAGGTTAAATGCAAAAACTATTTAAAGAAGACACTAAATTTATTTCTAAACACCTGATGACGTAAGCGCAATAGGCCAAAAGACCCCGAACGAACCTAATTTCGTGAATTTGATTTTTATCTCCGCCTTTTTTAGATCCACCAACCCTACAGTCCCGAAAGCAATCTAGTTGGGCCCAGGATTACTCGTTTCTTTTTTTTATTTTATCTAATTGTGCCCGCGGTATGCCCCAGAGATGGGGCGATGTGTCGCGGAGTATCTACTCTGTTGCCCTGCGCGGAAACCAATTTCAAAAGACCCAGAAACTGTACAGAGTCGGATGGATTTGAGATTTTTTGAAGATAAACTTGGGGGAGTTGGTTCTTGGTGATTTTTGTTTATTGACAGTGTGAACAGGAATGTCTGTCTTTGGAGGGAACGTCGAACGATGTAACCTTTTTGTGTTCGGATAGAAAGATTAGTATACATTTTTTATTTATTTAGTAATACGCCGCATTTGTGTACCGCTATCTCGCGTGATGGTAAAAGAAGATGTGGTTGTCGGTGAATTATGCTTGCCTAGATGTAACCTATTCACTCTTGACTTCAAGACCCCAAGGTTGTAGCTATCAGGATATACAGACTCTGGGAATTCCAATCCTTAACTGTCACACTTTATGGAAAACATGGAGAGACCTTGTCAAAGATTGATTAACGACTTCAATGTTATGTAAACTCGAGTCTATTTGCTTCGAAAATATTTGAGATATCGATCAAAAACGAAACCTTCGACCCTTTGCAAGCACGTAAAATCCATATTAACATACAGATGTATATCAGAAATCGTAGGGTAAATATTGTTCGGAAAGGATAGTATACTCCGGCCCTGTCGAGAGTGGCGCCCCCTTCAGCCCACGAGTGACACTGACGGATCGCGGGACATTAGTCATAGTCGAGACCTCCCGCCCTCGTCTCCCGCACCCCGCACTACCCCCGCACATACCCTGTTTATTTACTTTTTGTAACGCTATTGATGTTTAATTATAGAGCACCCTAATGTATCTCGCCTAATTTTGACGCGTAATGTTTTGCTTGTAATATTTCATTGCATCACGAATATATTTTGTTAGTGCTATGTCGTTTGTTGAGTGCTATTTTGAAGCGATTTTCTGTCTGCAGTCGATATTTCTTCGGCAAATGTAGGAGCGTTTGACCAAGATACTTACTAACTCCTGAATACATATAACTGGTTGGTTTTCTATCTAAAACCTTCTACAACATTTAAATTGTGTTTCTGGTTGTTATCGATAAAATATCGTAGATTTTCTCAACCAGTATATTCTTGACGGTTTTTCTCTGTCCAACTCCAAATCAGTTACCTCATTAAAATCACCCGACATCCACATATTTTTTCACTGTACTCCTACTGAGCACACCTTTTTTATAAACCGTCTTTTTAGCAAACTCTTTGATAAAGAAACAAAGACAGGTCAAATAATTTTGGAGAGATCAAATTTAATATTTTTTATCCTTCTTTTGAAATGATTTCTTTTACACCTGAGAAAATTTCGTAACATACTCAAGCATCGCCACGAAACTCTTACTAACTCTACCCATCGACGTATCCATTACCGACAAGCTAGACACAAATAAAACGGTACAACCAGTCTCTCAGTCGAAGTGGTAAAACAAGAGAAATACTGAATAGTTCTAGCTGGAATGATACTTAGTCTTACCACTATGATAGTTGTTCATTAATACTTGAACAGCTGTGTCATATCGAGCTATCAACCGTTCACTCTGTTTTGTTGTTGGAGTTAGCCTATTCATTCGTAGTAGATGACAGATTGAAATAGGTTTCATGTAACTGGAAGTTTCATGATTGACCTACTTTATTGGTTTTTGTTTTGCTTTCGTAAATGGACTCCATGATAGTTTCACTGTTTTCAGCTACTTTTAAGGGTTATTTTCGTACAAAATACTTTTTTTAACGTTTCCCCCTCTAGGAATTTCTCCTGTGTCATGGGTGCGTTTGCAAACATCTAAACTCACACACACACACACACACATAAACGCCCAAACCCGGAACAACTACTTTCTGTCTTCTTCTTTTGTCTATTGCCAGTCAACTATTTCGTGTTGTTTAGAATTAAATTCGATTCGATTTCTGTAAACAACTCTGTATATTATTTGTCACTCTCTTTTAATTTTAGTCACTTTGTTTTTGTGAGCCTATTCCATCTCACTCTTGAGTAAAGCTACACTCTTGAGTAAAAATGAAGTGGAGGGAATGGGACAATCCCATTCCCTCCACTTCATCATTTTTAAGTATTAAATAAAATTACTTATAAATTTAAACAAAGGAGAAAATTGGTAGGTACCTAACCTACCAATTTTCTCCACTTTTCAAATCAAATCATTATAAATAAATAACCAACCAAGTCCCTCCTTCAACTCCCAAAAACAAACACCAATCACCAGCAGTAGCGAGAGCAACATAATTATTAACAAATCGAATTTTCCATCAATCAAGCCGCGTCATCGCTTACGATATCTTTACCTGGAAGGTGGCGCCCCCTACCTTATCACATAGCGACATGATAAATGACTCGAGCCTATCTGTTAATTAAGATTTTCGCGGCTCTCACGTGTAGACGGATGTCGGTAATTTAACTTAGATGTTGTTGGATGTTGGATGACGAAAAATATTGAATTTAGATAGTGATTGTTGGTTTGATAGTGGAAGTTGCTGGGTATTTTCTCGTAATTATTTATAGATACTACTCTAACTCATTTACAATTTATTCGTTTCGGTCTGTATGAACTTAAACGGGAGGTAGCTTGCTCAATTCTGAAAAGAAAAAGTTACATTTGATGTCGGAACCCAACCCTCCCCTGAATGATAGCCACTGTTTTATATATAATTTTTGAAAAGCAAAGAGAATCATTTTTTTAATAATTATTTTTTTTTGTCAAATTTATGTTCCCCGTCATGAATCCGTAAGACACATTTTCCATAATTTTGATTCTAACGTTTTACTAGGTAAAAACTAAAAACTCTGTTTTAGGAAACTATTAATCAAATCAAAATTTTCCTCTGAAAAATTTTACTCTTGCTGAACAAAATTAAAGAACGTGTTACCTACACTTTCAATTTAGTCAGGAATTCTTTCACAAAAATAAATGTGATAGACATTCCACACCTGGCTGCAAGTGCAAAATGTATCAAAAAAGTTGTACAGTTCAGATAGTAGTTCACTGATCGCCGATAGAGGGCGTTACCGTACACCCATTTATCAGCGAGAGGCTCATTAGGGTCGAATCTGGTTGAATCTCCAGGGATTAAGGGTCTCAATACGAGGTAGTCGTCACAAGTGTGTTCTAATGGTACATTGATGGAAAATCTTACGTTTTAGACCCCTCAGTTTACGTTTGTCTGATGTGTGTTTTGTTTGACTGACTGGAAAAAAAATACAATTGTCCAAAAAGGCGGGTAATTGTTTAGTTTAGACAGCCTCTAAGCTTTTTAATTCTTGTGAATAATCGATAACAAACGATTACAACGTAAACATTGTCGCCATTTTAGTGAAAAAACACGCGGATTCTAAGATTTCTCTGAAAAAAATTGATTGGAAAAATATTTAAAGTAAAGTCGAACTTAATTGTACAAAAAGTCAATGATATTACAAAATTCTGTTTTGTTACAAAGTATTAACTTGTTAAGAACTTAGGAGATTCATATTCCTACACGTTTCTGTGATTGACATAAATTGTGTCCTCATTAGATACTGCAGTAGCACTCAAATTAGGTTTAACTATTAAACCCACCTTGTTATGTTATTATTTGTTTTTGTCTCTACTCTCATTTACAATCACATCATATCTGTCATAATGAGCTACCATTACACTAATCAACTTTTCAAACAAAAACTCCATGACCAGAAAATACTATAGTTAACTCCGCTACAATTTACTATATACGATGTAAATCTGTGTACGACGATTATAAAAACATTACACGATAGATATAAACTTATCGCGACCGCCAATCAGAAACGAGAAGTCGAAATAAATCGATGTTACATCCAATCATTACTCTACGTCAGGATCGACTCAATTAAAATATCGTTAATGTGCTACAACTAAACAAAAACCAACCCTACACTTCCTACCTTAGAGTTGCTTTTTACGGTGTCAATATTTTTACCTTGCAATGGTCATTATGGTAAATGTAGTATACTATAAAACCACGAAATCGGCGTGTCGGAATCGGAATAAAGGTAAAATAAACAGTCGGTAAAGCTGCGCTGGACACGAGGTAGTCAGTTTTAAATAATATATGTGTAACAGCAGCAGCCATTATAAAAATATTAACCTGTAAATATCACTGGGATAATATTTATTCTCATACATTAGTTAAAGTATCTATCATTTGTGGATCTTTCATATTCTGTTAGTCAGAAGCTCGAAAATCTTACCAAGGGGTATCGTATTGGGGTGCTAAGACAGGAAACCTCCACGTGCGCCCGTGGACTGGAGTTCCCTCTCGGATACGTCCGGGGGGAAGACCAGTTTTTCGGGCCGGTGCACCCTGGGATGCGGGCAAAAACTCTCCTTAGGCATTATGTGCCTAAGGGGTTTCTTTGCCCGTATGCAAATAGCCTGTCGGGTGGACGCTCCAACGCGTGTCCCTCTGAACAGCAGAGGGCACAGCGGCGGAGCGGGCTTGCGGACGGTGAGTAATGGGTATGCTCGCCGTCCGACCAAGGACCAAGCCCGGGTCGGTGGCGCGTCGTGTTTCACGCGTCACCGACGGGGCCCCTTATGGGGCCAAATGCCTGCCGGGGTCGCGGATTTTTCTTAATCCAGGATACCGTGGCCCCGGAACGTAAAGGGCATCCGACGGAACACGGGTGGATTTTAGTCAGTAAGAGTCTGACAGTCCCTCCCGCCCCGCCCAGGGCGGGAGGACTCATTTGATGATTTTGCCACCCTAAAAAAAAAAAAGAAAAAAAAGGGGTATCGTATTACCCAGTTACTGGGTTGTGAAAGTCAAATATGTAGTGTCTATTTAAAATACTAATATTCAGCTTTGAAAGGAAGCTGATGCCACCATAGTTGGAAAAAGGCTAAGTAGACGATGTTAAGATAAAGTGGATAAATAGCACAATAAGTATCTATAAATGGTAAAACATATTAGCAACTATTCAGGTGGTACTTGCCTCCTAGTCGATACTACTATCCAGTCAGTTCTTGAAGAAGCTCAATATAGGAGCAGTCACAAGAGGTTCTGAAGAAATAAGACAAAAAAAAATGTTGCCATAATTAGTTTAGATTAGTCGATTCGAAAGACTAATATTAATATGATACCTCCATATTTTTAATTTTATCATTCTCGACAGACTGGATGCGAAAGAAAGAGGACAGGAATGAAGCGCAGTCTGGGAGAGGCCTATGTCCAGCAGTGGACTGCGACAGGCAGAGTTGAAAATCCTCGGTTATTATGACGTAACATTAAATTGGAACTTTGATATTTAATTTCAAGGAAAAAATTCCATATCTATGATAAAGATAATTGGTATATTTTTGTGTATACCAATTATGTTTATCATAGAACTACAGTTACTCAAACCTTAAAATAAATAACCATGAACCTAAATACATAGGTAAACTACACAAAATACAGTACTTAACTCTATATTTGTAATCGCAACCGACTTTATGTTGATTCAGAGACTTTAGGCCTTATCATGAGTTTTCAGTTATTGTGACGTAAACTGGATCTTTGACATTTACAATTGACAAATTTCAAGGAAAAAGTTCCTTCTTCGTACACCATTCCGTTCCATTTTTCCATCCTACAAGAAACGCTGTAAATACTGGAAAGACGTACACACATACTTTATAGTAAAACAGTGAAAACTCGTAATAAGGGCTCAGGTCGGACAGTCAATCAAGAAGTACGTTGTTATTTTTCATACATCTTTGTTTGCCTTGTACTATGTTATTGAACTAAGAAGACATTGTAAGTAGTAATTCCTAAATGCAAGTAAATAATTATTTCTACTTGCAATGTCTATTTAATTTAATAAAACGTTTTATACATTCAATTCAATTAATTCAGCTTACCATAACACTCTATAAAATTAAAATGACCGCTATTTAAATGTTCAAATTCCATATTCTATCTAATTTGTATCCAGTACTCTATCAAATTGTAATTTCAATACATTACTGAACTGATATGATTGCGTAGATATTATCTATTTTTCAGAGGCCTTATCATGAGTTTTCAGTTAATCTGACGTAAAGTAAACTGGAACTTTGACATTTTCAAATAGGTGCGTCCACACAGAGCGCGCAGCCTCGCAAGGCATTTGCTGCGCGAGGAAACTGACAAGCGAGGCTGCTCACTCTGTGTGGACGCGTCTATTATTTTTCGACCGAGACACGAAACAATATACACGAGCAAAAACAAAAGCCGACACTGGATGGCTCGGGCGCTCGATCGCTCGACCGCGGCAGCACTGTCACTTGCCTCGCCCGAGACACGTCCACACCAACCGAGCTCCTTCGCGCGGAAAATGCCTCGCGAGGCTGCGCGCTCTGTGGGGACGCACCTATTGACAAATTTCAAGGAAAAAAATAGTTCCTTCTTCGTACACCAGAGGCAAAATAGTGAAAACCCATGATAAGAACCCTTCATCACGAGTTTTCACTATTTTTCTTTACAGCGTCTTTCCAGTATTTACAGCGGTTCTTGTATGGAAAAATGGAACAGCGCCTCTGGTGTACGAAGAAGGAACTAACTTTTTCCTTGAAATTTGACAATTGAAAATGTCAAAGATCCAGTTAACGTCACAATAACTGAAAACTCATGATAAGGCCTAAAGGCTCTGAATCAACATAAAGTCGGTTGCGATTACAAACATAGAGTTAAGTACTGTATTTTGTGTAGTTTACCTATGTTTAGGTTCATGGTTATTTATTTTAAGGTTTGAGTAACTGTAGTTCTTTAATAAACACAATTGGTATATACAATTACATAACATAAATACATGATCATCCTTTTTATTGCCCTATGCTGGAACACCGGTTCCTCTGTGTAAGAGACTGGGCTGTACTTAATCCACCACTTTGTTTGGTGGGTACAATGTTCTCTCTTAGAATTTTTGGTTCTTAGACGTATCGGCTTCCTTGCGGTTTGGTCTTTCACCGTTATAAGGTCAGTGGTTATGTTTTTAAAACTAATTTACACAAAGTAAGGCACCTAGGTGGGTTCGGACCTCTCATCTAAACCTCGTAAGTCGTCTTTATTACCTATTTTCTAACTGACCAACTCATTGACAATAATGCTAGTTTGTCTTCCTTACTTCGAAGTTAATTTTGGGTATGAACAAAATGCTTGAGGTTATTTCAAGATGACGCAAAGACCATCTGTTCATAATAATAATTGTCCTAAAATACTTCATCTTTATGTGAACAACTAGTAGCTGTCTCATAAAAAAGTACACCAAGATGTATAGACTCGAGCAGCATCATCGATCTAGAGCAGCATCATCGATCACTTTTCCCAAAATACCCAAAAACATTTCGACAATCTACATGAGTACTTTTTAAAAGAAAATATTTACAGTCTCCAGCGGTGTTATCCTCGTGTACGAACGATAAATTACTTGTAATTTCGTACTCGGGTGATACCTGAGCTCAGTGAAAAAACACGAGACATAGACGTCTTGGTGCGTCGCAAATTACGGTCATCATCTTCTCATCAGGAGCGTGGGTACGCGTTGATGTATCGCCGTTCGGCTGGAGGGTACCGGAGCGTACCCGTGTAGGAGCATGAATGTGCAGAAGGGAATTTTGGGAGGCTGAAAATAGTTTTTTATCTCTTTAGCGATTGGCTCGCGTTTGAGCACTATTTCGCTCTCGTAAGTGAAAATGTGGCGACAGTGAACCAAGCTTTCCTAGAAGTAACCTATTCAATCTAACTTGAAAATTCAAGATCTACAATCTAGAAATCATTATTCAATATGATTATGATTCCTAGATTGTAGATTTGAGGAATTTGATTCTGTTTTCTTTGATATGTTCCATTAAAAAAAATTGAGATTTCAATCAATGCTTCCCAGAGAAATAGTAGTGGCCCAATGGTATGTACCCCGACTTACGATTTGGAAGTCATCGGTTTGTACACAATACTTTGTGTAATTCATTTCACATGCCCTCAAAAACGGTAAAGAAAAACATCGTGAGGAACCCGGCATGGTCTTGGAACTAATAATTCGAAGCAACCTGCACTGGGTCAGCGTGGTGGATTATGGCTTACTCCCTCTCGCAGAAAAGAGGCCTCTGTTCCAGCAGTGGGAACATTATAGGCTGACGATGAATATTTCCTTTGGAACACAAAGGACGTTGATTTGAATTTAGTAATCCGTGCCACATCTAGACTGACATCAACTCTGTGATGTTAATATGAGCACTTCAACGTCAGAGAGAGTTGGCTTAAAGAGTAAATGGGCGTTCAGCGTTAGGTTTTAAACTCCACTAAAGTTTGTGCCTCACAAGAAACAAATTACGAGGAAACAAAATCACCGCCGTAATATCCCGCTATGTAACATTATGTTGCGTATATTGCCACCTGCGAATATTGCTTTTGTGAACTAAAGATTGATAGTTCTGTACCTAAATTATCATGAGTTTCCATCGTAGACTTCAGTGAGAAAACTTATCGAATATGACGTCAAATATTTTCATAAATTCCAAATTGATGGAGCATTGAATAAAATGGAAAAAAATAAACTGTTTTCTTCGCTTCCGATTTCAATTTCATTTGGTTTATGTTGAGTGTCTTAAACACGGTTTCTTAAACAGTCTGTGTTAAGAACGTTGATAAGTAAACTTGATGATTGAACGAGATTTTTCATCGTGAATATGTTTCATAAAAATGCACCTACATTCCAAATATAAAAGAAAAAAATATATTTAAAAGTTGTGCTGAATTTCAAAAGAGCTTTTCCCAAAACACTTACGCTCGCGTTCACGATGACAAATAAAAAAGTGGTAGTTGACACCGCGTCCTAGTAATACCATATCGAAAGCAGCTTCCAAATGCCATCATACTTAGCCCATTTATCCAAAACAGAAAGGCAGACAGGCATTACAATATAATATTTCAACTGAAGGTATTAGAAAGGCAGTAGTGAGCGTATGACGGTAACTAATCGTCGTGCATGCGTGTCCAATCGGTATGATTGTGGAACAATTGCTGGCAACGCTTTAAGGTGCCTACCACGAGCACCCATGGCTGAGTGCTTGATTGGATATGGGAAAAGATAGTGTTTACAGAAATAGAAATGCTAATGTTAGATCGATACTATTTTAACTACATAATTATAAACTTTTATCATTTCTACATGTGGCTCACATTGCCGCGTATCGCGGGCACGGCAATGCCCGCGCCAAGCCGAGCGCGAAGCAAACACTGCCGCATCCTTTACTGGAACCATTTCGCCGCATTTTCAGGCCCCTATTTAAGAACCTCTAGATAAGACCAGAACGTAGAAATTTTCGTTATCCAGTAAGCTATAATCACATACGTAAAATCCAAAATTTCAAGTCTATAGGTCATTTAGTTCCGAAGTTAAGCGAAAGCAAAGTTTCGCATTTATGACACTCACTCACTCATGATCATCAGAATAGAACTAGTACTTCCCATAGACTCAGAGAGCTGAAATTTGGTTCAAAGTTAGGGATTAATGGCCACATAAAGGGAAAACTATAAAAACTAGGATAATCGAAGATTTGGATTACCTGGTGACCCTGAATAGAAAACACAAGAGCCCAACCAAACTATTAGAGATCGACATACCGCCTTTACAAATCACACATCAGTTATAATTTACATAATAATTAAACTAACTAGTTATGAAATTTATCCATAAGTAGGCTTAGAAAGAGGTAATTAAGTAAAATTAAGCGTAAAATTAACTAAACGCTCCCCAGCTATTTAGAAAAACATCCACAGCAAATTCAAAGACGTCCGGCCCTGGGAAAGGGCATTTTTCCTATTTTTTCAACGTCCACCCACACCTAATAGTTTTTACGCATCATGCGGTAGTCGTGTAAAAACGTAAATTACCAAAACGGATTGCCGGTAAAAAAGTGGGCTGGCCGTCAGATCATTAGTACGAGCCAATGGTCGTTACCTAAAAGTCATTAGCGTCAACTTTTACCGTAATTTGAGGTTGTATACCAACCTACATAAGTGTACTATGTGATGGGCATTTTCATTATAATAATTTATGTAAAAGAACCAATTTTGTGTTATTAGTTCGACTTTCGATGATGACTTGATGGGGTGAACTTGATTGCGAAATTGTACCAGACTTGTTTTGTGACTTTCGATAGAGGTTTTTGCATATTTTGCCTTCTTTTGATCATCGAATAATAATCGAAGTTGTTACGTTTTACATGTAATAACTTAATTTGTCGCTGTAACCTTATTTTGTAAGATGTACGCCATTCCTTACCGATCAAGATCGCCCAATGACTCAATTTCCATACTTAGTGGTTTACTTACAGATGTCTGCGTGAAATTAAACGTGTTGTTTTTCAGCTGGCACCACAGAATTAACATAAATTATTGCAATCATAATTAACAATATCTTTCTTTTCTTTAGCAATCAAATCATTTACTTCAATCGTTATTGGTTTCGATAACAATTTATTGGCATTTACTTCAAAGAATTTCCATAACCATCTGACCGTAAAAAAATAAAAACCTAGATTTTCCGCCATTGCTTTACAATCACGGATCAATCAAACAAAAAGCCGGCTCCGTTTCCATCAATTTGTCGCCCAACTTTTACAATGGCATAAGTTTTTGCGCGAGCCAGTGCAGTCGATTGTTCTAATTGCGCGGTTCCATTACAATAATGTCTTATAATCACAGGGCTATTTGTAAACGCCGCGTCGGGCTGCAATGAGGTGTGGAAACGGACCGTTTTGCGGTGCGCGCTTTCAGTGGAGCGGCGGTGGTGTAAGTTAGACGCGGAGGGAGAGTTGCATAGCGATTTCAGTATCACGATCGCTAGGGCAATTATAAGGTTTGCAAAAACTGTAACTATTAAATTGTTGAACTACTGTAATAATTAGTACCTTATCAAATTTTTTGACGGCATGGTTGGCACAGTAGCTGAGAGATCGACTGCTGTGAACAGTAGTGCATACCTGGCGTGTGGCTGGTTCGATCCTCGCACGGAACAAATATGTATTTTGTTCCTGATCTGGGTGTTTGTGTAAGTAAATTTTATGTTTTTAACGCACAAAACGGTAATAAACTTCTTCTCCTTGCGATATTTTGCCATAGCTGCTTATCCTTGGCATTGTGAAAAGCGTTGTGAAGTTGCCTACGACCACTTGAACGTTTGTCATCATCGACTAAATCATCACTTGTTCTAGGTTATGGTTACCTATTCTTGTGTCGCGACCGAAATGATTCCAAAATGTTTGCCGACAAATAGTAGATTTTAATTCGTGTTTAACGACTGACAAATATCTACAAATTACAACCCTGTCTGGGTTTTTAACAGCTTTGAAGCCTTTGTCAAACAGACAGGCATGGCGAACGAGAAGAGAAGCGTTTTTATTTGTAATGTATGGAATTGACAACGAAAGCGGTCCGATAATCTATGTGACTGGCTTCAAACAATTCCATACATTACAAACAAAAACGCTTTGGCACGCATTCGTTTCGCCTGTCAGTTTGACAAAGGCTTAAGGGTTTTCTGAGGGGTTTTCTGGGGTACACGGCAAACTCAGCAGTTACTAGATGCTTATCCATCCAATGACTGACCTAGCCTAGAAAATCGGCCTGTGCAGTTGTTACATTTATTAAGCTACGAGCTCCTCCATAAAACATAATTAGAAATTTATTATGGCATCGCGTCTTCAAAATGTTTCTTCTTTTTCTTCGTGTTTTTGAATCTTGTATTTAACTAATCAACTTTCATTTGAGCTTTTAAGAAATCCAATCAGAAGCAGCCGTTAAAAAAAGGCACGAGATTTGTTTTATGATCGAATATAAATTTTGGGCGTAAGAGGGCAAGACAGAATACCGCGACTCCGGTACGCAAAAGGGCTACCGAATGACACCGTGGATTTTAGTCAGTACAAGTCTGACAGTCCCTTCCGCCCTGCCCGGGGCTGGGAGGACTCATTTGATGATTTTACCACGAAAATCAAAAAAAAAAAAGATGTCAAGACAGAAGGTGGAGCATATTAGTTTTCGATACAGCTTTACATCCCGCTTAACCCTCACAACTTGTACCACGCAAGTTCTCTGCATTACTGTAACATTGCCGGTCGCTGATGGCCAGTAGCCGTGCGGTTTAGAAATCGATTCAGCTATTCATTAATTTAATACATTTCCTGTTAGTGAGCCTTGTAATTGATATCTAGTTTAATAACGTACAATAATGCTTAATGTACCACAAATTATGAAATACTATTTTATTGGTAAAAGCATTTCCTGAGGGACAATAGATAATAATTTCCAACGGTATCCATATTAATAGTAACATTAAATAATAATGCTATATACATTAGTGAATGCCTTTTGCCCAGCTATTGGGGACACAGACTAAGCATTAAAAAATGTAATTTTTAAATCCAGTTTTGCCTTAGAAAAACAATTCGTGATACATTACTATTTTGATGATTTGAATTTCAACATAATCCTATTCTTCATAATCATTGCTTTCTTTCAGTGGATTTTATCAAGAAAACTGAAAATATCAGAAATCACTGTATTTCATACTGAACTTCACTTACCAAACATTTTCAAGACAGAATAATTTATGACACATACATAAAAAATAAAATAAAAAACATAGTACAGGCTAGAAGTGTGACCTGAAATGGTGTCGAGTGTTGGTAGTGAGACGTTCACTCGTCACATTTAATAATTAGTTAGTAAGACAAACGGGTCATGAACAGGGCTGTCACGAAATTAGAACGAAGGAGCTGAATCGCCTTTCGAGTTACATAATAATTGTTGTTAATTTTTAAAGTCCATATTATTCATTCGGCTATTATAAGGCAATGAATTTTTACATTGTTAAAATGTTGCACCAAACAATAAAATCAAATTTGTACTAACAGATTTAATTGGCTTTTGAATTACACGTGTAATGATTTATCATATGAATTTCGGGCCAACATGTGCATATACACGAGTACCATAATATGACGTCAAAAGCATACCCAGGTAGCAAATTGGCATAGCATCTGATTGCATTTATGGCGCACCGAGTAAACTAGAGCATTCAGTGCATAGTATTATTACTAATCTGCTGAGAGGGAATGCTCCAACTCAGATAAAACCAGTCTTCGACCAGTGCCTAAAATAGGGGTGTGCCAACGGTGCCCAGGCATAGGGCGCAAACCCTGGAGAAGCGCAGATATGCCAGACCAAGACCACAATTGGCCAGGCCAGGGCGCAGTTAAAGAAGCTCTCAATGGGCACATAAAAGGCTAACAGGTAACTGATAAGTAATTACCAATTTTGACATCAAAATAGGGTGGTCTTCACAGGAGACCATGAAATACCAAATTAAGCAAATCCCACGAAGACCATTAATAAAATAAACATGATCAAAGAACTGCACGCCAAAAACGAAACAATACACCATTATTCATTGAAACATCTTGATGCTAAATGCAAATTCTTGACGCGTTAATCTTGCACCTTTTATGTTAATTGAGGACATGTAGAGGGGGCTTAGGAGTCCCCTCGAGAGTCTAGGATTGTGATTAAACTTTGAATAAAGACAACAATGACAGAATAGAAACTATTTACAATACGTCGTGTCAGTGAAAAATGCTGATTGATGATAGGGAAATGTGCATGTGTTCGTATGATGCATTTAAAGCCTCATCGAATCACCTATTGTATTGTACTTATGCATAAAATAATATCTATCTTAAATCATTACTACGGAAGGTGCCTTTTGCATTTTGCAAAATTTTGGATAATGTCAAAAATGGTAAAATAATGTCGTCAGTACAAACTTCGTTATTGACTAAGCAAACATTCCAGTTGTTGCTTACACTCGTATTGCTATATTTTTATCAGTATTTTTTCTCTATCTTTATCTCTTCCTTTCTTTCTCCAAGGGGTAATGAATTAATTGTACTACTTCATAAATAAATATTCCTAAAATACTCAGCCCTATCCAGCGTAGCTTCTGACGTCACTAACGAGTCGACAGTGCTCGGACGTTAGCAAGACGGGACTGACCCGAAATTCCACTTAGCAATGCACAGAGCAAAACTTGTATAAATGTATTTAGGTACTTGGTGAAGTTGCTATTAAGGCTGGACTACATATACGTTTAAAGATCTACATAGATGCTGGAACAAGAAAGACTGTCTCTGGAGTTACTCCTTGAAAGTCTCATCGAATATCCTGCTACAAATTGGGCTATTGGTCATTCCATCCAAGTCCCATTTTTTTTTGATACCCTACCACTCGGTCAAGCTTCACCTGCTACGTAAAGTGAGTAAGAAGTTTCAAATGTAAAACTAGGTACTCATAAAAAGTCATTAACACATTTTTCATATGAAAATGCATTGTAAAACACTTGGCAAAAAACAAACTTTCAAAAATCATTAGGAAAAGGAGAACATTCCACAGTATAATTTTCAGTGGAACTGCAATATTGTAATCAAACATTGCCAACGGTTTGAAAGTGCAGAGCCGTTATCCAAATGCGGGGTGACCCGAAAAATCCACTTAGCCTTCGAGGAAAACTTGGTAAAGGGTTGTGAGGGTAGCACGTAAGAGCTTAAAAACAAGGGGTGTTTATTAAATTATTTCGTCGTGTATAGGGATTTAATCAGAACCACTGATAATCAGTTGGGATTGGGATTAATGAGTAAAATGGTGTGAGGTTTTTCTTTATTTTGGGAAAATGTTTGACATGATTATGTTTCTGTTTTGAGAAACACTATTTTACATAAAGCAACATCAACAATGGTATGCTATAAAATTAGTTAAGATTGACCCACTCCCTCTCACATTGAGGAGGCCTGTGTCTCAGCAGTGCAGCAGTGGAAACATTGAAGGCTGATGATGACTATAAAATTAATTATAATTAAATTACTTAAGATATTAAAAATATCGTAAACGATTAGCTATGAAACATTCAAGTAGAGCCCTGAACTTATTAAAATATAATAAATGCAGACAATACTGTTTGTTTATAGAATTTCGTGCCCGTCCTTTTCCGTAGAGATCTACATTTTTCAAAGGGCAACGCGCTTTACTGTTCGACTCTTGATCATTCAAAATGTCTCTAAATGGTATCAAAGAAATAAACGCTTTGATTTTGTGAGTTCATATTAACTTAGCCTCATTTCTGTCTTTGAACGATAACGACCAACCCTCAAACATTTTTTTAGCAATCCTAAAATTCCACCAACATCACAGGATCTAAGCGGACTCCAGCACGTCTAATTAGACACAACGAGAACACGTCCCAACCGCTGTTCCTTGTATAATGGCGTGTTATTAAAACTTTATATTTGCGTCAGGTGCCTTAACAGAGTGCTAAGTTGCCTGCCAAATGACACTTGTTTCGAATTACTGAAGACTTTATCAAGAATTGTGGTACTAGGTATGTTGGTTACTCTCCCTTTTAGTTTTGAGGAGTTCATCTTTCATTGTTGCCTTGTTTAAACTAGTTAGAGAATGTATTACTCTTGAAAAGTTGTACCTACTACATTTTACAGTTTTGTACTATATTTCCACATAGAAGAATAAAGAATTCCTGTACAATAAACAACTGGTGACTATATTTTACACAGTTACCAACGTCTCATAATTATGTTTCCGTTATTCCTGTGTTCATCCAGACGTCATTTCGAAAGTAATCTCAGCCTCTCAGTAGCCATGTCATCTCTCACACAGTCCTTCCATGTTACTTTGGCATTCTCCTGTTCTCATAGCCATTCTTCATACTAACATAATTATGTTTATTCGACATATTATTTTCAGATTTACAGAACTAAACTAAACTTCAGTTTTCACTCATAATCACCCTACCAACTCTACCATCAATAAAACATCGATAAAGAAATCCCAGTCGTCACCCGATCAGCCAGACGCGACATCAAAATGCTAATACCAAAACTACGAGCGCACTCGAATAAACTACATTATGCTGGGATGTTCAGCTGTTCAGTTTTACAGCTCAACCCGCGTAACAATCCTCGGTGGAACAGCCGCGCAAACTTTTAATTGGCGTGCCATTAGGACGGGCGGAGGCACTAAGCGATTTGTGGTGTACCGGCCCGCTCTCTCGAGGTTTTAATTTCTCTCGCACCTCTTGTGGGGGGCTTGTTGATTACGTATTCTGGATTCGGATTACGAGTGCCTTTAGATGCGGTGGTTGGTATGTTGTTGCAGGTGTTAAGTTGTAAGTCAGAAAATTAAACGATTGTTTGTTTAAACCCCAGAATTATTCAAAAGTTGCATTTTGCTTCATTTTGGACGTCATTGCCTGATTGGATATTAAAGATTCTTTATTTGAAAAACTGCACCAAAATACATGAAGCCTTGAAGAGGAGCTTCTCTAAACAATTATCATCAATAAAATAGCATTTTTTGCCCTCTTTTTAAAATATGAACGCGACTCTAAGACAGATTTTAACTTAGTTCCACACAGATAGAGGATAACTTAAAGACACGATCTAGTAAAAAAGTTTTCTGCAAAAAGTTATTTGAGAAAGTCTGGAAGCTGTTATAATTCCAAGAGTTTTTTCTCTGAAGCTTTCTGGACCAAAAAAAAGGTAACGTTAGAAGAAACTGGTTAGTTATATGTGACAAGTAATGTAGAAATAAAAGGAGCAGAAAGAAAATAGACCTTTTGTTAGAATCAAACAATGCAACTCTCGATTTTTAAATTAGTCAATTATAACTTTGTGGGTTTCGGCGAGGTTCTCTTGTAGCGGGACGGTCATGTCTTCAGCTAATGACACGTCGTTACCGCCACAAATCTCCGACATTACAACGTATTAAAACTCTAAAACTTTACTCGGCTCGCCATTTGGCTTCAACAAAAACTTTCTTACATCACAAGATTTAAATGCAAGTCTCGAACCGTGCGGAGTCATGAAAATATTTTGTGCAAGGTTGTCTGGCTCACGAAAGATTATAGTTGTTGTAGTGAGCTCTTTGATTCTCATCATTCTTATTTTAAAACCTATCAGTATAGTCTTTTAGGATTAAGTTGAATCTTATTTGATTTATGGAAGTACTTGATGCTAGTAAGTGCATATTAGAATTTAATAAAAACCAGATTTGTATACTCCTATTAATTGGAATTATTTAAAAAGATAAAACTTTTGAGATTCTTACTTGCAAATTCTTGGTAAACTTGATTGGAATGTTGTGTCTATTTACGAAACAATACGTAAATCTATTTTCTTTTTCATAATTTTCACACATATTGCATTGGTGCATAGACCTAAATATTGCAATTTTATTCAAACTTTCGAGAAAATACAACCTTCTTCCAGAAAACTTCTTTCAAACTTAGCGCCATTTTCCACTTCAATAATATTCGCAAGTGGCGCCGTTTCGCAGATTTTCATTCGCAACTTCGCAACCCCTAGCTACGAGGGGATGGTTATCGTTCGCTATACCATGCATAGATGGCGCCCGGTGTATGCAGTATTTCACTTAAGCCAGAACAGATGGCGCTGACCGAACTTTATTTATTTAGAAATTATATCAAACATTAGATACCTATTTCACTTTGATAGAAATTTGTAACAAAACTTTATGTAACCCGGTAGGTACTCAAATTATGTTTTGAACAAACAAAAAAACAACAGAATTTGTAAAACAAAAGATTGTGGTTCCTTAATTTTATTCATAATCACAATAATTGATTACATATAATGAGTATAAACAAATGACATACGAAATTCAACTGTTTTTATATCTACTGTAAACTGCGAATACCTACATACCAGACATCTACAATTCAAGTTAGAGGTTCAAGCGGCCGAACGCCGCCGGCTGTCGACGATTAGCCACGCTAGCCGGAACAATTTTTTAATATCCCCAAACAAGGAAGGCAAGTCTATCGAGCGTTTGAAATGTATGGATGAGACACTGTATTTTAAAAATACAGCTATTTGCACGCTATTTTGTAAAAGATGCCCTTATTCTATCATCAATGATTTTGTCAATATTCTAGTTATTTCGGGATCTGCAGGCAGGGAGAGTTTTGAAAGAGACTGCATCATTAGAAATAAAATTAATATTAATAGAGTATTTGTGATTTCTGTAAGCAGATACTTTATAGCTGTAGGTTTTTTATTTACTTTCAACTGACAAATTACCTAATCATTTGGACTATTGGAAGTGCCCGCTGATTAATATAATATATAATATATATAATATAATATATTCCACAACTATCACACAACGCCATCTAGTCCCAAGCTAAGCAGAGCTTGTGTTATGGGTACTAGACAACTGATAAACATACTTATATATTTCTAAATACATACATATTATAGATAAATTACACCCAGACACAGAACAAATGATCGTGCTCATCACACAACATTTGTCCTGGGTGGGAATCGAACCCACGACCTCCGGCATAGCAGTCAGGGTCACTAACCACTAGACCAACGACATAACGATTTTAACGAATTTTATGTGTAAGTATGTCGCTAAACATTCATCTTTGGTTTTGTATGCGTTAATTTGCCATAAAACCCTGATCCATAATCCAAAGTCTAACTTACATAACATCTATGAATAGACCTACCACAGTCATTCAAATCTGTACTACAATTCCCAGTAAACTGTCGTGTCTACACTAAGACAGCACGAAAGGAACATTAACAGTTCGCCAGCGAGTTTGACAGTTACAATACGTGTCGTGGTCGGAATTAGCATACACACTTGTCGCATGCACTTGGCGACCGACTATTCCTGTCTCATTCATATACGGATGTTAGTTCATGTGTGAGAGGGATGGGACGATCGTGTGTAGTAGCTGCCATGTAAGACATTGATGATATATTAGGTGTGTATTGCTGTGTAAATGGAATACTCATTGTTTGAAGAATGAACGGAAAATATAATAATTATCTTGTAGCAAAAGCTGTAAGGTCAACTTTGTAGGCCAATGGATTACCCACTTGCGGACATGAGGATACGAGTAATGGGTAGCTCACCGTCCGATTAAGCACAATGCTCTGGTCGAAGACCTTTCAACAACCTAAGGGGCCTTTGGACCTCTGTGGGGGGCCCCTCACAGAAGGCGAAACGCTAACCGGGGTCATGCGACTGACTAAACAAGCTACCGTGACCCTGGAATGTAAAAGGTAATTTAAACATTACGGTGGATTTAGCTGGTAGGAGTTTGACAATCCATACAGCTTCACCCAGGTGGGGACTAATTAGATGATCCTACCAACGGGCACTGGGTTACCGACTTATAAAGACCGTACAGTAGATACTTCACATGCAGTTAGCAAGACGTTATCAATTTGGCACATGTGTAAAAGCATTGCCGCTGTTGCCCACTTGAGGTCCACTTAGCGTCACTCATCCTTAAGGCAAATAAAATCGTATAAGGATATACTTATCTGGCTTGTTACTAACAAACTGCCAGTCGTTCTTGAGTAATTTGTTTGAATTTAATTGACATACCTTAACGAGATGTCGCAAACTTGGTTGTAGCTGGTTTAGTAGTGATCGAAAAGCATAGTACCTTGAAGTACCTAGAAGACATTAGGTAAGCAATCGAAAATACGTTAGAGTCAAATGATAAAACTGATTAAGTGAAAATAATGAAAACTGACAATTAAAAGCCTCAAGCAATTTCCTTATAGTAGATTGGAAAGCTAAAGAGCAATTTGAAATACTAATTAAGATTTTGCAACCGACAGTTTACAGCGTAGAACTAACACCGCTAATAATATCGATAGTAATTCTAACTCCAATACTGATCTCAATACTAAATAAATGACTATTATTCAAATAACCATAGAACGTTTAATTTTTAACAACAAAGGCTGACGGGGAGTGGCTCCACAAACACGGATTTCCAATTAAGTTAGGGCCTGATTGGCAGGTCGTTAGTCAACGCTGCAGCGTGAATGTGGGCGCACGTCTCGGCTCGACCCGCGAAACATCGCGATTATTGATGGCTGATACACAACAAGATGTTTTAGAAGCTTATTTTGTAAAACAAGGTTGAAGTTACGGTAAAAATGTTTATGTTGAAGTAAACAAAGATATTTTAAAATAAATCTTAAATAACTATCTCTTTTTACAAAAAACTATGATAGAATTGACATCGTAGCATACATGTGCTAAAATCTCAATTTCATTTTCTCAATGCAGAAAAAAGACTAAAGTGGTGTACAATTTTAGCCATATTGTGGAGGTCAGATTTCATCCATTTAGACTGAGAACCGACTGCAATATAGTTTAGAGAAGGCTTTAAGTGTGACCTGGTAGCGTAATGCCAAACTGTATACCGACCCAGACACCCATAGTCTGTACTGAACTACGTCGTGCTCGTTGAAATCACAAACAAATTGGAGCAAAGTACATACGAGCTCAGAGCATTCTGAGATAGTATGCAGTTTGCTCGCTTGTATGTAAAGCAAACTGTGACACGCGAATATCGCGAGTATCGATTGATTATTATTTTTTACGGCCCCGGAAAAATATTTTTCGAGACATTAATAAAGAAAAATGGCTCGACTGAGACCTGCTTCGCGGGGCCGCCACCTTGATAAGTAGTAATTAGTTATTTGACCTAGGAATGCAAGGGCGAGCGAAGCGAGCTCGCGACTTTGGGCCACCCCGACACGGACAGATTAGGTTAGAAGGGGATGGCGGGGTCTGGAAGACCCCGCTATCCCGTTCGTGACTGCTGCTGGACGTCTGGACTCGTATGTATTTAGCTCTAGTATTTTAAAGCAAAATGTATTTTGATTCAGACACTCTCTGAATAGGTATACAGTTTGCTCTTCAACTACAAAGGCAAATTGCGATCGGCAGAGGACTCAGTAATGGATGAAACAATGCAGCCTATGGTGACGACGAAAAATGTTTTCATTAAGTTAAAAAGATACTTCATGAACTCAAAATCATATAACAAGTGTGTTTAAAGTTGACAAAGAATTTATAAAAGTATTTTTTTTCAGCAGAAATACACCGTCTAGCGTCTCAATTGCACCCATCTACAATATGCATTTACCCTACATGGTTAAATACGACATTCTTCAGTGGCGTTAAAACGAAGTAACAACATAATTACTTCACACCATTAAAGTCTTCATAGTAGCAATTATTTGTAGACATACATACTTAGAACAAGGAGATATCTACACACCTTTCATCGGGTTTACCTGCTGGTTCATTCATTTCTATGTAAGGACCAAGTAAGCGATATTCTGGTTTATAAAAGTAATAGGATCGATATCTATGGTATCATCGTGTCTATTAACTTTACACACTCCTAGATGTTTAAGTACAACAAGTTTGTCTGTATGGTGAGTTTCTTCAGAATCGTTATTGATTGAAATGTTATTAAAATTAACTGTAGCCGGTAGTAAGGTTTTATCTTTGATGGGATATTTATCACTCTCAAGTGCTTGTCTTTATCAGTCTAATTGCACCTGTACACCTTACATTGCATGTTTAATATAATTTGATAAAAAAGTGCAAGAAGTTAATCTACATCATTTTCATGTTATACCTATGTTCCCAGTTTCAAATTCAACTATAGTTATGGAGGCACTAATTAGTAACTGTAATCTACTATCCACTTCTCTTCCATTATCAGTCTTCATCTTCATACCCTTATACTATTCTTTGGGGTCGTCGCAACATGTTTTTTCTTTCATTCTCCCCTGTCAAGCGTCACGCTATCATTTGGTCCCATTCTTTCATATAATTTCTCTCTTCCATTTATATATTAGTTGCCTAAAGATGTCTAACGAAGTCATCAATAAAGTTTATGTCAGCCTTGAATCCATTTGATATAGTTTTCTCAGTCCATAAATAAAAGCTGGGAGTTTCTACAATACTCATGGATATTTGAAAGAAAAAATTATAGACCAACATACCAGAAACACCTCGCAATTTGAATTTTCTTTCACTGCCGCGAAAAGCAGCCAAGTCACGCATCACTACACAGTCGTTAATTATCGTCGACTGTCTCCGTATAAACATGATCGATTGACTGGTATGTACGAAAGTGAAGATATCGGAGGGAAAGAAACATTAAGTGTATTCCTATGTCGGCAGTGATATCATTTTCATAGGCTGCCGAGGTTTCTGTAGCCCCTTCGTACTATTGCGGACATAAAAGGTATGGAGATATCTATTAGTAATCATTTTCGTCAAGCGTCAGTTTTTCAATTTACAATTGTACGGTTGCATCTGTTCAGGAGTTAAATTTTATAGACACTCGACTGAAATTAAAACAGCGGACCATTACAACTTATGCAAATTGGTAGTTGTGTAATGGTCGGTGTTGTTCATGAAATTACTAGTGGCCCGTCCCAGCTTCGCACGGGTATATTAAGAACCGCTCGTCCGATTTTTTGCAAACTTCACATAAAGCATCTACTAAATAGTTCGAACAAAGCCTAAACATTTGGTTTGGATAGGTGAGCCCGTTCTTGAGTTTTAACATTACAACGAAAAGTGGCATTGATTTTTATATATTAGATTGGCAATGTAGCGGTTGGCTTGCACCAAGGGTCGGCTCTCAGCCCGTACCTCTTCCTGATGATAATGGATGCTCTGACGTCGGACATCCAGGAAGAGGGCCCCTGGTGCATGCTGTTTGCCGATGACATTGTGCTGATTGCCGAGAGCGGCCTAGAGGTCCAGAGCAGATTGGAGGTGTGGTGGCGAAGACTGGAGAACGTTGGCCTGAAATTAAGCAGAACCAAAACAGAATATCTGTTTTGCGATTTTGGCGGTCTCTCCAGTCCTGTGCCCATTACTCTTGCAGGAACGCCCATACCAGTCTGTTCCAACTTTCGGTACCTCGGGTCGCTTGTCCAAGGAGACGGCGATGTAAACCGGGACATAACACACCGGATCAACTCGGGATGGATGAAATGGCGACAGGTCACCGGAACAACTTGCGACCCACGGATGCCCCTCAAGTTAAAGGGGAAAATATACAAATCCGTGATTAGACCTGTCGTATTGTATGGATCGGAATGCTGGGCTGTGAAAAAGATGGATGAGAAACCATTGCATGTAGCGGAGATGAGGATGTTGAGATGGATGTTTGGAGTGACAAGAATGGATAAAGTAAGGAATGAGTTTATAAGGGGAAGTTTGAAAGTGGCGCCTGTTACATAAAAAATGAAAGGGAATCGTCTATCTTGGTATGGACATGTGATGAGGAGGGATGACACCCATGTGACTAAGAGAGTGATGAGTATGAATATTGATAGATGGAGAGGAAGAGGAAGGCCAAAGAAAAGATGGATGGATTGTCTAAGGAATGATATGAAAGAAAAAGGAGTAAATGATACTGTGACGACTGATAGGGGAGAATGGAAGAAGAAAACGTGTTGCGCCGACCCCAAGTAGAATGGGATAAGGGCAGGAAGAAGAAGAAGAAGAAGATTGATTGTTGCTTTTGACTTTATTTAGAAACTCAAATAAATCTAGTTATAGTGGTACCTACTCTTAGATAGACAAATTAAATTGCATTTAATTTGCATTTTTAGCCAAGAGATACAAATGCAAAACTATGCAGTTTATAAGATACTAACATAGTTGGTGGCTGTCATTAACCAAATTCAAACAAGATAATATTTTTTGAAGTTTTGTATTTACCGGCGACTCCACTGAATTCTTATTCTGGTCTTACGAAAAAGCAACTGAATAGTAAGGCGTCGAGAAAAAAACAGAATGATTCAATCGGCCACTCTCGAATCTCGATCAGTCTTCGTCACTGTTTCGTGTGTTTAGTTTGATATCGATTTATTGTCGACACTTATGGAAAAACTGACAGTTTCGTTTTCGTTTATGCCATACAGTGCTAAAGTTTCAACGTCTTTTAAGATTTAGAGACTACGAACAACTAATGATTTCAAACTTGGACTTTATTTTCTTAAGTTTTCTGATTAATATCATTTCATGAATTATGAGTAGTTGTACCGGTCTGGACATTCGTGTACTTATGTGAGTTTAATTTTTTGTAAATGCACCCGTAATACAGGAGAAAAAAAATCATAGGGAACAACTTTGTTGAAATTTATATTATCATAAAGTAGGTTCAATTTTCACATCCAGATTTAAGATACCTGGCTAGTACTTTACGAAGTCTAACATCTTGAACTATTGCAACCCACCAACAACTGAATTTTGATTTCAGTAGACGCATACCTCCCAACATAGACCTCACTGTTGCATTGAAGGATTGTGGGGTCATTATAGTCTTCAACACTAATTTGAAGAATAAATATTTCACGTTTCAGAGCAGCTTGTAATTTATTTACACAAAACTATTTTCCAAAGTTCCACTAACGTGTTTTCTTATGCAAATCTATGTTAATCTGGCATTTTCACGTTTAATTTTATTTCTGGCCACATTTCTCGAATGATATTGTCTCGTAAATCAGTCGTCGAGTGTTTTTCTTGGAGCGGCCGAGCCACCATGTTTTGTTTAGAATCACGCACACCCCGTCTGGGTTGTGATTTACAACTCCTGGATTGTTTTATCACTAGTTTTACACGTAATTTGAATGTGTTTTTTAATAAAAAAATAAGTTTTGAAATTATTGTCGTTTCGAAATATCTAGGCTACTTATAGAATAAACTTGAGTCATCCCACTACTGCTGCGACAAATTTAAGAGCCCCTAAAATTTTGCATGAAATAATACAAATTATTCCGTTGACGAATACGTAACAAAAGGAATCATGATTTCAATAAGGCATGTATTGTTTGTTCAGCGTTGCGTGTCAGTCAACAAGTGCACATTTTGCACGAATGTGCCATGTAACTTACATCTTGTGTGATCAACCTATCAATCTGTGTATCATAATTGTGTTATCTTTTCAATCTGTGGTCAGCTGATGATCGTACCTACTTATTCAAATAAAATTCTTAAACAATGTGAATTAATTCGACATTTAATCCTCAATCTATTCATGCAATGAGTCACACGGCAAGTAAACAGACAGACACATCAAATCACCGGTCATTTTACAATTTTGATTCGTTTTCGACCAGCTATGACGTACCCATGCCGGTAGAAGAGTAATTATTGTTATTCTAATGGATCGTACGGGCATTCTGAACATTCCCCATTGTAAGGAGTCCAGGATCGAAGCTCTGATTAATGATTGTGCAGCGAGGGACGACTTAGGGGCGACTTATAGTGCGATGTGCGAAATGTAGAAAAAAAAAAACTTGTTTAATAAAACCAAAGGTTGCTACAGACTTTTAGTATGAAGATTTAACTCTTCTTGTTACACTTAAAATATTATGTTATACTTACAACAGTTTTGTTAAAACATGTTGTGTGTTTTTTTCTTTGGTAATGTATTGTTACTAAATTTTACTTTAAATAATTAAGTAGTTACTAACATTTTTAGCGTGATAAACAATACTTAATCTATGACTTGTAAATCTACATAAATTAGACTGGTAACGTAGAAATTACCACAATTTTGAAAACGTTTTCAGGCCATTGGAATTAGTTCACTTACGTCAAGGTACTGTAAATATTCAACATTATTTCTTACAGCTTACTTGGAGCAGATGTGAAATAGATAATTATGTATTAACGAACGTGAGCCTTCACTCTTACTTGTCACAGATAGATTTGTTTAGTACAAATTAAAATGTGAATGTACTAAGTTACACTTTTTTGTCAAGTTTTTATTCTGCACTAAATTGAGATTCGCTTTATTTCGTTTTGATTTGTGGACTGGTATTTTGAAAGATAGTGCGATAAATTATCACTTCAAACAAATCCAACTATTTTCTATTCTATTCTATTTCTATTTTTTTAAACATTCTCTCTTGTTTTTGAAAATTCGGGTTTCAACATCTATCACCAAAATCAATAATCAAATTCAAAATTATTGTGATTTGCTCTATTAAACATACCTTAACCTGTGTCATCTTCAATCATTAGCGAAGCCATGCAAGAGCCAGTATTCCAACTTCCAACACACATGAGCTTATTGTGCGTCACTCCTTAACGATGGTATCAGGGCATTATGCCGCAGCAAGAGATTATGCCATACAGTTGACCGACCGGTGTTTGTTTGCTGAAATCGTCAAGCAAGGGGCACCACCGTCACCCATGGTGGAGCCGATTGGAATTCTATGGCCTGATAACCACGATTTTGTGTTTGCGTTTATGTTTAGGAAAGTATCTGAAGGAAGATAAGAATAATCTGATTCGATCATATTTTGGAAATGAGTAAGTAGCAATAGCAAAGATCAAAACTCAAAGCTGAAAGAAATATTTGAGATCGCCACTTGGCATTGCCATGCCCCTGATGTAATTGAATGAGAAAGTGATTCTGTATGTCTGTTATTCATACCATAAACACTTCGTAACAAAATTTAATTTAAAGCTGGAGATTCTATAAAATCGATCAGGTTAGATCGTATATAGATACTAGCTCAGTAGTGCGGTTCTACGATCTATGGCCAAAACCGAAGGCAAAATGAAGTCTTAATAGATAGATCATCTTGAAGTTAAAAAGCTCATAAATAACACAACAAAGCGATCATCGTATACCTGGTTCTAACACACGTTTCTCTTCAAACGTAACTATTTTAATACGCACATTATATGACGGACTTAGCAATCGTGCGTGTAACTCCGTGACAAATGCCCCTTAAAACAACACAATACAACAAAAAGATAAAAAAACAACTTATTTTGTCTCAAAAAAATCCTTTTCTTTACCCACTTTGAGGAACGCCGAAGCTTTTTCAATATTTTTTCACTTGTTTAAGAAGTCATAATTGTGTTTATAGACGGCTATTGTCGTATTTTTAAATTGTTTGTTGTTAAATTGGTCAAGGGTACGCAAAACAATGAAGTCGCAAAGTTTCGCGAAAAAGTGTGTCGTAAAATTTTTTTTTTTTTTTTTTATTTTCTTTATTGGCCAACCAACAATTGTTTATACTACAAATAGTCAAAGTTAAATCTACTATAATCTAGGGTTAGTATAACATTTTTTTACAGGTTAGCACCGCATGCCCCTTAAACTTACAAGCACTAGACTAATATAAGACTTAAAATTAACAAAACATTATTATTATAATTAAGTGATAAAATTATGAAATAAATTTAAATTAAAGAGGAAAGAAAAAAAATAACAATCAAACAAAATCAAATATTACATTGGGTAACTATTCTATGAAACTTGGCATACGAGTCAAAATGCACGTCAACAAGATCACTGGAGCCATTTAATAATTTGCAAAGACGAGGGACGATAGAATTTGCACCGAGTACTGTTCTGCGGAGTGGAGGGTGTAAGGGAGTAATTGGAGCACGAGGGATTCTAGCAGGGGCCCGAAACTGAAATTTGGATAGTAATAGGGGGCAATCAATCTTGCATCTGAAGAGCTTGTATAGGAATACGGAATCAATAATTATTCGTCGTTTCTCCAATGAAATCATCTTGAAATAAGACAACCGGGCTTCGTATGATCGTATCCTTTTTGTATTTCCGGTAGCAAATGCCAGATGCCAGAGGAATCTCTTTTGTATACGCTCCAGTCGAAGGATATGCGTAGAGTAATGTGGTCTCCATATTGTACTGCAATATTCTAAGATACTGCGAACGAGACAGTTGTACATTATGATTTTTGTACGACTATGCTTAAAACCAGCAACATTGCGCACAACAAAACCCAGCATTCTAGAAGCCCTTTTGATGACGCCGTCAACATGGGGTACAAATGTCAATGCGTTATCGAATACAACTCCTAAGTCCCTTATTTGGTTCACCTCTTGGATAGCGTTATTGCCCACGTAATATAAACTAGCAATATTATTTTTTTTTCGGGTGTATTTCACGTAGAAGCACTTTTTTACGTTTAAGCTCATTTCGTTGTCGTTACACCATTTAACTAACGAGTCTAAGTCCCGCTGAAGCAATATTTTATCGTTTTCAGAATCGATTATCCTAGAGAATTTCAGGTCGTCAGCATACATATAGCAATCCGAGAATTTTAGGCAGTGTGGAATGTCGTTAACAAAAACATTAAATAGAATTGGTCCAATATGTGCGCCCTGGGGAACCCCTGAGGACGTCTTGTAGGTTCCAGATACAAAACCATTAACTGCAACAAAGAAGAAACGATTTTCGAGATAAGACTTTAGCCAATTATAGAGTGTACCAGTGATACCATACGCAGATAACTTCGACAGAAGTAAATGGTGAGGTACACGGTCAAAGGCTTTGCTAAAGTCGGTATAAATCACGTCAATCTGCTTGCCACAGTCAATGGCATCCGATAGCATTTCTGTGAAAGTAGCTAGATTAGTGCAAGTAGACCTGGAACTCACGAAGCCATGCTGAGAAAAGCTCAAATAGAGTTTGAAGTGTGCCTGAATGTGTGGGCAAACTAAGGATTCGAATACCTTGCCAAAGGTAGACAAGATAGAGATGGGTCTATAATTTTTTACGTTGTCCTTTTCACCACTCTTATGGATAGGAATAATCTTAGCTTTTTTCCACAATTCGGGAAAGATACCTGAGCTGAGGGATTTATTAAAAATCAGTGTTAAAGGGGATACCAGAGCGGGGGCACATTTATAAATAAATATTGGAGGGATGCCATCAGGGCCAGCGCCTTTACGCAGATCCAGTAATTTAAGCTTGGTCAGCAGGCTTTCGCGATCAATCACAGGTACCGTTAGTGGCAGACTGTTATTCTTCATATTATGAAGATAATCAGACTCTGGCTCAGTGTTGGTCGCTTTTGCATCGCTGAATGCGGAGGAAAAATTTAACGCGAACATTTCACATAATTGAGGACCATCAGATGTAGATACGGTTCCGACAGTCATTGTAGCCGGGAAAGAGCTAGAGCCACCTTTTTTATCCTTAATGTATGCCCAGAAGCGTTTAGGATTTTTGGCGATGTCATTTTCTATGTCTTTTATGTAATTGTTGTAACTGTCAGTTGCCAATTTGGAACACCGTTTGCCCAACAATTTGAGTTCGATTTCATCTCTAGGATTCTTATAGATTTTGTATCGAGATCTTAATTTCTCCTTCTCATTTAAAGCTCTTATTAAACTTTTGTTGAACCAAGGGGGGTATTTTTTACGTTTGCAGGTAGTCCCGGTATGCCCTTGCTTATTTATAATGTTTAGAAGCCTGTCGTAAAACACACGAAGCATTGCATTAACATCAGGCAAAGGTTCGAAAATTTTATCCCAGTCTATATCATTTAAATTCGCGCAGATTTTAGAGTAATCTAGTTTATAATAATTAGTTCTTGCAATCTGAGGGTTATAAGGAAGTCGAGTTTCTTCACTCGATTGTAGCAGGATTTCGATAGGAGGGTGGTGGTCATCAATATTACTAAGGGGATTAAGGGCCTCAGTAACGCTACCGGAAGGTAAATTAGTTAATACAAGGTCTAATATTCGTCCTGACACATTCATGACGCCATTGATTTGTGACAATTTATGCATGTGAGTAAAATCTATTAGCGTGTTACAAATGCCAGAAGATGCATAGTTATTCTCTGAGTCATTAACCAAGTTCCATTTTATGTTACCCAAATTAAAATCGCCGATAATACAGACATGCAAGTCTGCCTGTTCAAATATCACATTACAAGATTCCAAAAAATTGTCTAAGTCACTGCGCAACACGGGGGGTGGCAAGTAGACTGCGCACAGAGCTAATCGACGAAACCGTTTCATAAACGGAACTTCAATAGTTAACCAAAGATCCTCGCATTGGCTTTCCCAGTGACGCATACGTTTAGAATGAATTTTCTTTAATACGGCGATTAATACTCCACCTCCATCCCTTTTCCTATCATCTCTGTCTTTCCTGTACACGATATATCTCTCATCAAAAAGCTCTGTGCTTTGTGTTGCAAAATGGGTTTCGACTTTCAGCAAAATGAGACTTGTCACTTCACTAGGTCAGACAGATATTTGAAGGATCTTTGTTAAATGAGATATGTCTGTCAGTACATTCTAAAATACGAATGTTTTTTTACTTATTGTTTTTTGTATAAAATTGGACAAGCCGAAAGGGTTTATTAGTATGTAAGAATCATTGCATTCTGTAGTTTCTATCTACCGTTGACTACCGTGACAAAATATCTCCATATTATAAAAGTACTCGTATACAGCAAGCAAATGTTCCCATGTTACAAAAGTTGAAAAGTTTGATTTGGAATCAAGAGAATCAACTTACCAAGAATTACAGTTTCTTAGCAACTATTGAACTATTGGTTACTCTTCCACATTTTGTCTTTTAGGTTATATTATAAACAATAGAACTTCCGAAACGGTACGCCGATGAATCCCGTTCCCCGTACGTTGGTCATAAATCTTCAAATTGACCGTTTTAACCGTTTAGTCGGCGAGTTGACAAAATAATGGTATAAGACAATGTCCTGATAATTGTTCAATTGTGAGCTTGAAGCGAGACTAAATTCATCTTTGTGTACACTTAACTTTGGAAGGTTAGTTTTCCGATTTGGAACTAAACAATAACGTGGTTTGGAAGAATATAGATAGGACAATAATATTTGAAACTGACAGTAGTTGGAAAATCTGGTGAATTATTACGTTAACTTATACCCGCGTGCAGTTTGTAAATTCTCCCACAGGAATTTACTTTCGGAAAAAGTATCTGTTAAAAATTATCTAAAGTGTGACAATTTTTGTCAAAATAAGTTACATAGTTTTTGTGTCAAAGAGTACCAGAAATCCATTCGTACACCTATCCTCCTTATATAAAAAGTAAGATGGTAAGCTTAAAAATTACCACACTCTTTATCCGATGAATCATTTCATATTAGGTAAAGGTATACCTAATATACGAAATTTTAACAACACAGCAAATATTACAAACGCACATTTTCAGCAACACAATCCCTCAATATCTGACTTTGGCAACCGGAAAAAAATTCGCAAAACATGAAAGCAGGTAAAATCCCAGTTTTATGATAGGCGGCGTTTTGTAAAAGACTTACTAGAAAGTATTTTATTGTTTTAAGGCCCAATAAAAGTAACATGTTTGTATTCAAGGAGCCGCCTGCGCCTCCTGTTTCGACGTGCCGACGAAAAACAATGCTTGGGTGTAGACTACTTGGGAAGGAGCGTATGGTTCAAAGAAAAGATTAGCGCTTCGCCTTTTGTTCCAGTTCTGTCGGTAAAAATGCAAGTCGGCCTTTTTAAGTAGCTGATTTTTAAACGATAAGGTGAACTTGTAAAGGTTTATTTTAACATACGCCTCATTTGTTTTCAGCGCTTTTTGTTTCATGTTTAGGGTAGCTGCTGTTATGTAAACTATTTGAAAACAAAGCTTCCGATGTTAAATCGAATAAAAATCATAATAAAGGAATGATATTTTGATGCTGTTTTGCCCACTTACTTGTGGTGCCAGCTCAAACCTCTTGTAAAGAATTCTAGGTATGGTTTTGTCCTGTTCAGTATTATCTTCCATTTGCTTGCCTGAATGTGAATGTTCTTTTGTATTTTATCGATACTGTACAAATATCACTAAAGCGACAGATGTCAAATTTTTTCGCGCAAACCATAAATTAGAGAAAAAGATCCAAAGTAAATATCAACCAAAAAGCCCCGCGGCAAAACCAAATACAATATTCTGAATAAGCCATCGATTGATTTCGTAAGATTAATGGTTGCACATTGTCAGCGCCACAGTATGACGAGAAAGCTAGCCGAATTTGCGCAACCAAAATGTGTTTTATAACCTTATGTATAAGGGCTAACAAATTTTATTTTTAAAATCTTTTTGAACTGACAGAGCAATGAATGGTGTTCACTGTTTTTATTTCCAACGTAACTGAAACTCAGCTCTATTTTCATGGAATCAAAATTGAAACTTCAATTCCTCGGTATTTCTTAGTTTTGGCTTTTTGGCATTGGAGCCTGAAAGTTGGGGTTCGATAGAAATTGATTTTGGAATTCAGTGTGAAATTGAAATAAAAGTTTTTTATTTGAAAGCACAGTCGACACAAAGTAAGATTGGCTCTATGGTTAATCTGACGATTAAATATTTATTTGTTTGGTTTTAAAAACCAATAGTGCTATTTGCCCCGATTTAAATGTTCGACCACATTATAGTGTAATGGGTTGAAGTTAATATTTTTTTGATTTATGATCGCTTACCGTCTGGCGCCCAACTTCATATTATGTTTTACTAATATGTTACTTATGTTAGTATTGAGAGAAAATATTTCACTTATGCTGCTCACTTCAAAATTATTATTGATTTAATGTTATTTTTTTATTTACGTAACAAGCATATTTTCTAATTCTAAACTTAATTTGAAAATATTCTTAACACCCGAACCAAACTAATTTCCGAGAAGTGCCACAAAATCGATCGATATCCCGAATCAAATGTAAGGCGGAGAACACAATGCACTCAGTTGGTGGGTGTACGCATGTAACAGATGTGAATCACTCCGGACAGGAGGTGTGTACTGTGACAAAGAATGCATATGTCGCTCTCACTGCCGCTTGTGTGTCCCGATGCTTACTATTGGGCGTTTGATAATGCTGACGTTGCATTAGTAAGCAGTTTTAGTATTACAAGTTATGTACTAACTGTATGTATGGTTTTACATGCTCTAGCATAAAACTAGGCTGTGAAGAAAACCTTGTCACAAAAAAAAGTTACTTTGTTTTTAGCATCATTTGCACCTAGGGTATTAGGCGCGTTTCCATTAAGCAAGTCCTCCATACAAGTATAACGTCACATTTGTATACAAGTTGCTTAAATAAGAGTAAAACATAATCTACAAGTTCAAGCCAGGTACTAGTTGCAATTTATAACTTGTTTGTAGGTTTGTTCGTGTTGCATACAATTTGCAACTTGTAAACAAATAACTTGTATTATGGAAACGCGGTCTCAGCGAAAGAGATTATTTAAAAGCTCATTTTTAATCAAGGACGATCCTTGATAAAAAGAAAGTCTTAGAATAATCAATTAATTACTGGTTTGTCAGTACTTAGTACAGTAAGCTTTTAACACGCAAGTTTAAATTGAATTATCAATGGATTGTGTGTTCTATTCTTATGCAAATAAGGTTTAAATAGTGAAACCGTTAACAGAGAGTTTGAATATATTAGGTAACTTATTAGTGGGATAGTTTATTAAAATTCTAATTATGTGTGCATGTGCAAACTTATTATTGAGTTTGTTCAAATATTGATGCGAATAGTTTTTTCCTTGTTTATTTAAGCGCTTATGAGAGTAACCCAGAGAAGCTACTTTTATGTTTGCCCCGTTTCTTTCAGTTAAAGAAATATAAACATGTATTGATTTATTCTAAATAGGCATAGTGCATTTTATATAATAAAAGACAGTTTTAAAAAGAAACAGTCTGTAAGAGTTCAAAATTACAATATTTTGTGACAAATTCCTGTATTTTTACTCTCATATCTATTGTACTTTTTTTTTTTTTTTTTGGTGGTAAAATCATCAAATGAGGCCTCCCGCCCTGGGTGGGGCGGAAGGGACTGTCAGACTCTTACTGACTAAAATCCACCCGTGTTCCTTCGGATGCCCTTTACGTTCCGGGGCCACGGTATCCTGGGTTAAGAAAAACCCGCGACCCCAGCAGGCATTTGGCCCCATAAGCCCCCCCCGTCATTTTGCTGACTACTCCCCGAAGGCACGCGCGAAACACGACACGACGCGCCACCGACCCGGGCTTGGTCCTTGGTCGGACGGCGAGCTACCCATTACTCACCGTCCGCAAGCCCGCTCCGCCGCTGTGCCCTCTGCTAATCAGAGGGACACGCGTTGAAGCGTCCACCCGACAGGCTATTCGCATACGGGCAAAGAGACCCCTTAGGCACACAGTGCCTAAGAAAGAGTTTTTGCCCGCATCCCAGGGTGCACCGGCCCGAAAAACTGGTCTTCCCCACGGACGTATCCGAGAGGGAACTCCAGTCCACGGGCGCACGTGGAGGTTTCCTGTCTTAGCACCCCATATCTATTGTACTAATGTAAATTATTTAGCCAGACGTTTCTCTAATTAAACAATCCAACTTAATTTAAAGCTCCAAATAAATTAATTACTCGAAACATCAACGATATTAAAATCGCAGAGTCGCGTCGCAAACGTCGCACGCGCACTGTCGCATGCTGCGCTATTGTCGCGACCCCCGATTGAACTGTTACACGTCGAGATGAGTTATGTTCTAAACCAGGCCTGCGTTTTATACAGGGTGCGTTTGTTCTGAGTCACAGTTTCTTTTCGCGAGTGTATTGATACTTGTTTTTGGTACCTAGTCGAATTTGGCGTATTTTCAGTGGTATTATCACAATAATTACATATTTTAAACTACTTTGCACGAGAGAAATTAAAAGCAAAAAAAAAGTGTATGAGCGATCAGAGTGAAAACGTACAAGATCTCCATCTGCCAATCTGTTAGTTGAAAATTTAGTAGTTAAAATTAAGTTTAGCAAAAAATCTTCTACAAATGAATAAAAACGAATTATTGCTAATGTTATTTTCATGTGTGATGTGATTATATGCCTATTGTAGAGCGTCCTGCAAGTATTAGAACACCGTGCATGACAACACAATATGGCGCCATCACAGTTTCACTATTATCGTGGTCGCTTAACTAGTACCTATTTAGTATAGTACGCCATAATACTGAAGGTAATACGATGTTCATTTACTTCATTAATACGAGTAGTACACAATCATCAATGTGGGAATATTATTTTTCTTTAGATTTCTTTGCGAGAAATAAATTTTCCATCCAAATATATTTATTTGAGTCATTTCACTTAAACACCCTTTATGAAATGCAATCGCCAATGCAGCACAGTGACACACATACGCGGCTTTACACTAAACCAATAATAGAAATCAATCCATACTCCCTTTCTCACTCACACACCCACAGCGCAATCAATGATCTACTCGTGCCTACGCGCACTCACACATAAACAATATTGGGAATATTGGCTTTGTAAACATTTACGGGATATTTGCAAAATGTTCCGCCAATCGGACCACGTACACCCCTCTCTTTCCTTTTCAATAGATCAACTAACAATAGAACGAGACGGCGCACCCGGGTTTACAACTTCGCAGAGGGACAATGGTGACGCTATTGTTGAAAGTACCCCAAACTTTTTTTAGGTCATATAAAAGTATTACATTTGTTAGGGTCGTGCCGCCTGTATGCACTTACACCATTCGTTTCGCAGACAACTCCGGGGACGGGTCGCCGTCTCCTACGCAGTCCAGTTTCAGTGATAATTACTCAAAATCAGTGGTAGCAAAACAGTGTCAGTTACGGATATTTGAAAAACATTATGTCTTTAGCAGCTACTACTAATCGTGCTAGTGAAATGTGGAACAATCATGCAGATGTGAATGCTCAAAGTGCGAGACAACCTAAACATAATATATATAAACAATACCCCACGATGCCGTCCGACTATTATAACTATCAGAATAATTATTATCCTCAAAACTGTGAATATTCAAATGTGTTAAGTGCTGGTTACGGGAAAATGTATGAACAGAATCAAAGTGAAGGTGTTGTGAAATCAGAACCTACTTCTTGGCAAGGATACCATGCAAACTACGTGAATGGGAATCACGCAAATATGGAGATGATCAACCGATGGAGAGAAATGAGTTACTACGCACAGCAGCAACAGGGAAACTACGGGTATGAACAGAGAATAAATGCAATGAATCAAAATAATGTAGAGAAACCAGAAGATATTAAATTTATCAATTCACCCGGTGAGTCTAGTATTCCTGATACTAACTATGGTTCACCACAAAGCGCATCAAGTAATTTTAAATCACCCACACCTGAAGCAGAAGACTCACCAAACTTAAGAGCTATATTAACGAAACCAAAAAACAAAAACCCATCACCTTACTTCGTGAAATGTGACAAATCGTACACGCAAGAAATGTTGCAGCGGATGATTTTCAATGCAGAAGAGGTGAACGAGTGGGAAAAAAACAATGAGAGTGTAGAGAAGGAATGCAATTTGTCGCAATTTCATGGTGGATTCGAAAACGTTGAGGGTCAAACGTCAATCAAGAAAGATGCAGTGGGTGGAGCGGCGGAAGGCGCACAGTCATCACAGGACTCCGCGGAACCCTGTCAGGACGTGACGAGGGTCGAAGCAGGCGGGGACAATGCGGATTACGCAGATAACAAAATGGCCGCTGCGCAAGATGTGCAAGCGTTTTATCCGTGGATGAAGAGCGTTGGTGGTGGTAAGTTCAAACTTTTATCAACTGTTATACTTTGAAAACAATATTTAACACTGCATTGTATCTTTACTATATTATGATAATTTCTATAAGCATTTATCAACTGGATTCTAATAATTATTTGCTTTGATTACAGGTGACGAGAAAAAGGAAGGCTCAAAGCGGACACGGCAAACGTACACTAGATTTCAAACTCTTGAACTGGAAAAAGAGTTCCATTTCAACAAATACCTGTCCAGAAGAAGAAGGATAGAAGTCTCACATGCTTTGGGACTGACGGAGAGACAGATCAAAATCTGGTTTCAGAACAGGAGAATGAAAGCTAAGAAAGATGGAAAATTGACCACATCACCTGACCCTTATGGTGTTGATGATTTAAGTACAACTAAGTTAAGTGGTATGCCTGAGTATATGGATACGAGGAACCGAATGTCTGGTCCAGGGGAATATCCCAGATATCACATGAATGCTGCGCAGACAAATATCCCAACGCATGGAGCAGGCACTATGCCACCTCATCTTGCAGGCAATATGCCACCTCATCTTGCAGGCAATATGCCATCTCATGTTCCTGGCACGATGCCACCTCATCTAACTGCCAGCATACCTCATAATTACATGATGCCTCCATACGAAGGTATCAAAATGTGACCGTAAGAATTAAGTTTAATATAAGTGATGTTTACTAATGAACGATCCATAATGTTTCATTATTCGTGATTTTGTGATGTCTTCATTTGCATTGAAATTAAAAACTTGAAAAGTATCTTCATTATAAAAATTGGTCGGAGGTTTTTTACTTGTCACGGCTTCTTGCAATTAGACTGATGGTATCGTAGTATCGATATTGACATGATTCTTATCTATTATTGGCCGTAGATTCATGAGTATTCATTTTATAATGGTGTTTTTCTTGTCAATATGACTTTTAAAACTCATTAAGTTTCTGTACATTACTTTGTTCTTGCGATCATTTTGATTTAATTTTAAAGCAAGCAAAATTGATTAAGAATGGAATCGATTTGTGACTGATTTTTTAAATCGATTTCGAATATGAAATTGATAGTTATTAATTTTATTCTGTTGTAAATCTGTGCTTAAATAACTTGATACTCACTGTAATATTTTAGTTATAATTTTTTTTTAGTTTTCTTGTAAATAACAAATAATACTTATAGTAAAAATGTTCCTATTTAGATTTAACATATTATTAAAATGATAACATAGCTGATTTTAAGAATTATTATAAGATTGATTATTTATGGATTAAAATAATTTTGTACTTCTCTAGTCAATTGTAAAGGCGCTATTAATAAAGAGGAGTTGTGATTCCTGATTAGTAAAAGTTTGTTTTTAATCTTTCAACCTTATACTTATTCTAATATACTTTATAATCTGTACCCTTTTTTTCTTTTGCACAGAAGTAAGGTAGTCAAAAGGTCCTTTTTACACAATAACACTTTTTTTTGTTTTTTCTTGTTCTAAAAGACTTTCACAGTTTTATTCGCATCCATTTCTCGCGTACATACATTAATATGTTGATGCATTAAAAATTAGTAACACATAAATAACACACTCATATTCCTTTCAAATTTTATTGATTGACAAATAGATTGATTAAATCCAGAAACTGATTTACTAAAACAAAAAAGTACCGACTTCAAAACAAATACAAAAAAGTTTAAAATAACTTTTCTTTCGGAAGTCGGTGGCAATAGTCAATGACACAACAAAACAAAGCCACCGACTTCCGAAAGAAAAGTTATTTTAAACTTTTTTGTATTTGTTTTGAAGTCGGTACTTTTTTTTAAAAAGTTTTTATTTTACCCTTTTTAGTTTATTTATTACATATTCAACCCAAATTCTTGTAAAATACAAAATTTTTCTTACATATGCACTAATCTTGTAATCCGTCACAACATAAAAAAATCCATATCTCTAAAACTACTGAACCGATTTTGATGAAACTTGCAGTGTACCCTAAGTTGAACAATACCTAGTACAACAAAAAAAGAATTACTTAAATCGAACTTATAGTTCCGGAGATATGCGTGCACAAACATAAAAACATACATACATACATACATACATACATACATACATACATACACTTATGAAATTTGGCACATTTGTTCAGACGCTGATATAGACTAACATATATGAAAACTGGGCAGTTCTGAGAATATTACATACATACATACATACACTTATGAAATTTGGCACATTTGTTCAGACGCTGATATAGACTAACATATATGAAAACTGGGCAGTTCTGATAATATTACATACATACGGGTCGAATTGATAACCTCCTTTTTTTTGAAGTCGGTAAAAAGCATAAACGGTTGCTAAACATCAAACCAGGAGCAAATCCGTTTAAAATTTAACGTTAAACAACAATGGGATAATCGTTAAAAATGCAACCCTTTCACGAAGCTTAAAGGGTCCGAAAGTGTAAACATAGGTCTCAAGGGATCAGTAGTAAATGTGCAAATGTTGTCAGCTTGTTTGACATGTTTTGACTGCCTATCGGATTTAGAGGAGGCCTTTGAAAAAATCTGCTGAGTAATCTTGTTATGATCAGCTACCTGTGTTGATCGGTTTAAGAGTTTGACTGCTGCGATTATTTTTAGTACTTATGCATATTGTTTCAATAACTTAGTTTCCGCTTGTCGGTCATAATCTTGAAGTATTTGTCGTAGGAGCTGAGTTAAGTTTTTGTTGGAAAGGGTTATGCGCATGATCTTCATTAGGTGCGTCCATACAGAGCGCGCAGCCTCGCGAGGCATTTGCTGCGCGAGGAAACTGACAAGCGAGGCTGCTCACTCTGTGTGGACGCGTCTATTGTTTTTCAACCGAGGCACGAAACAAGATACGCGAGCAAAACAAAAGCCGACACTGGATGGCTCGGGCGCTCGGACATTCGACAGCGGCAGCGCTGTCACTTGCCACGCCCGAGACACGCCACACCAACCGAGCTGCTTCGCGCGGAAAATGCCTCGCGAGGCTGCGCGCTCTGTCGGGACGCACCTGTTCACATGCAGCGTAACCTTCGTAAACAACTGGCCTCTGGGGATCATAATTATGTAAACGTAAATGTTTTTTTCGGATTTGGAGCAGGCTTTATAAAAATCTTCGTAGAATCCTTGTATGATCTTCTGCCTATTATCTATATCTTCTTTTACTTGTGTTAATCGCTTTAGTGTTTAACTTTTGTCGTTGTTTTTACTTACCTTTTCTATTTTTTTAATTTTTTTATGAAGAAAGTAGCTGACAACGGGTGGATGCGCACTGCCCAAGTCCGGGATATTTTGCGAGAGGAGGCTTATGCAGCAGTGAACGGTAAAAACCATGATGAAGATCTTTGTTTTCGTTTGTCCATTCTTTATTGGCAATACTTCGACTACCACAGTTTCTGAACCAAGTTTGGTGTCACACACAGAATTTTTGATCCTACACCTAGAACAAAAAAGTTCATATGTATTTTTAGTTCTTATAGATGGACCAGTTATAATTTTACAAATTAAAAAAGTCGTCAGTAAGTTTTTATATGTTTTGACTGCCACATTAAGCAGAGGCTTTAGAAAATATTTGCTGAGTGATCGGCTACCTGTGTTGAACAGCTTAAGGTTCTGCGGTTGTTTTAAGTCATTTATATTGTTTAGATTAGTTTTCTATTATGCTTTGTCGGTCTACACTGTCGGTGTCGGTATTCAGTATTCCCAATGTAATCCTATTGTCTGAGTCATGATTTGTATCTACTTTGGACTACGTTGGATTTGAAGTCAGCGGGCAGCGGTGTTAGTAAAAGCCACCCAGTTGAGTCAAGGCGGCTCTTTTAAATACACCATCTTGCGTCGCCCCACTGACTTTGAGTCCTAGGTCGGTCGCTAAGTTTAAAGACCTATGTCATTACATGATTTCTGAGGCCCTCCTCGCAGGTAAAGTAATAAGAAACAGGATGACAGGGTTACTGAACTAGACGAAGAAGTGGTTCCGACCAGGTGGCGCTACAGGCAGAGCCTACGATAAACAAAGCCCGAGAAATCGTGTGATGTAATAGGTCCTTTACAATTGTTCATGTGTAAGTATTATAGATAGATAATTGTTAATGTCGTTGCAAATATAGTCAGTTCTTTTGAAATTTTGTGAGTGAATTATGCATTGGGAGGCGACTTCTAGAATTTCTTGATTAACTGTGTTATGTTCAGCTCTCTGTGTTGGTCGATTTAATAAATAATATTCTGTTGTTAGTCCTGCATAATCGATCATCATCATCATCATATCAGCCGTAAGACGTCCACTGCTGAACATAGGCCTCCCCTTTAGACTTCCAATAGGACCGGTTTGTAAGCGGCCTGCATCCAGCGTGATCCTGTGGCCTTCATAAGATCGTCTGCCCACCTAGTGGGTGGACGTCCTACGCTACGCTTGCCGGTGAGTGGTCTCCATTCGAGAACCTTACGGCCCCATCGGCCATCAGTTTGCGTGCTATATGGCCTGCCCACTGCCATTTCAACTTGCTAATTCGTTGGGCTATGTCGGTAACTTTGGTTCGTCTACGAATCTCTTCATTTCTGAGTCGATCGCGCAGAGAGACTCCAAGCATAGCCCTCTCCATACCTCGTTGGACTAAACTGAGCTTACTAATGAGGCCTACAGTAAAGGACCACGTTTCGGCACCATACGTTATCACTGGTAACACACATTGGTCGAAAACTTTCGACTTATGGAAAGAGGTATTTTGGACGAGAAAACGTTACGCAGTTTCCCGAACGCTGCCCAGCCGAGTTGGATTCGGCGGTTGACCTCCTTCTTGAAGTTGGACCTACCTAGTGCGACGGTTTGTCCCAGGTAGACATACGAGTCAACAACTTCTAGAACCGAGTTGCCAACTGACAATGGGGTGGGCACAACATGGCCATTACACATTACCTTTGTCTTGTCCATGTTCATTTTAAGACCCACCTGTTGGGAAACTCGATTAAGGTCGCCGAGCATCGTGCTGAGATCTTCCATCGATTTTGCCATGACAACAATATCGTCGGCAAATCGAAGGTGGGTGATGTACTCGTCATTAATATTGATGCCGAGTCCTTGCCATTCCAGGAGCTTGAAGGCGTTTTCCAAAGTAGCAGTAAACAGTTTCGGAGATATCACATCTCCCTGTCTTACGCCTCTTTTCAAAGGAATCGCCTTCGAACTCTGCTCCTGTACTCGGACCGACATAGTGGCATTATTGTACAAGCACCTAAGCACTTCGATGTACCGATAGTCAATACGGCATCATTGAAGAGATTCAAGCACTGCCCTAAGGTACTAATATAATATATAGGTACTAATTGCTGATGCTAAATTTTATCTCAAACCTTTCGTCGTCGTTCGTTATCGTTTGGTTCAGTGATTCTTGGCTTTTGCACCATGCGGCAGAAGTGGTACCTACATTTAAATGTGTTTACTAAACCAGTGGTTGTAAGTGTTGGTGCATTGTACATTTTATCTAACTTTATCCACACTTAAGAAAACATTGTTACATTGTACAAATGCGGACTAGCTCCTTGGGCATATTTTACCTTTATCTGTTTAATATTTCCTATGTTCATAGTCATTCTCTTTGTGAGCATGTCGGTGAAACAGCAGCTGCAATTTGTAACAACTAACTTTATAATTTAGACATATTGTCATTACAAAGTGGTCTGTATTACAATACTGGAAACTTTAGGTCAGTTGAAAATTATCTTGAAACTAAAGAAGAATGGGAAGTTTAGTAAACTTTAATAATTCAGATTCAAAAATAATTCTTCTTGGACAACTTCCTATCGAAGCCAACTTCACTTTATTCATCACCCCAGCATTAGAAAGTCGACCCTCCTGCCTTTTGAATAGAGAATAACAAAAGAATCTGCTCAAGAGAGACAACAATACCCATGTAAAACCCCGTGCGAGAAAGAGAGCCACACACAATCATCCCCTCGAAACAGGGGTAAGTTGCTACGCATGCGCGGCCTACATTCAACCAAGATGGCTGCCTGAGTCTAGTTCGTATTTCGTTAAGTTTTTCTATGAAAATACTGTTTAATTTTAGTAAATATCACTGAAAACGATTAAGAAATAAAGTATCAATGCATATTTTATATAATCGTCCATTTATTTAGATGTGAAGTGGCGGTGTATAAGAGATAACTTCATAACCTGGTAAGTCTACGTCATTTTATACCAAAACAAAAGGTAAACATAATTCATAAGTGTTGTTTAATTCAAATCAAAAAGAATCTATTCATAATCTCGTATTAGTTCATATACCTACTCATGATTTAAGTTAGTGTAATGTGTTTTGTGTGATACAGTTGTCTTTAATATACTAAAATATCGTAGTATTAATTTATTTTAATTTAAAACGAGTAGTGCATTATTCTTCGTTGAACAGCGTGATGTGATAGGGATGCTGTGGCAGTTGCTGAAAATCTCAAACAGCGTCAATATAATAGCGCAATTAGTAGCTAGGGGTTTAAATCGCTTGGAGTTGAAACACACGAGCCATGATATTTGCGAGCCCACCTAAGCTTTTGTAATACTGCTAGGCCCACTCTTGACGTGACTAACCTTTATTTTGACCAAAGAATCACATTTCCATCTAACGGGTTAATTCTGTCAGCTTTTCAGGCTCAGAGCATTTCAATAGGAATATTGAAATGCTCTGGATATTTGTCAACTTTGCCACCTCGTATTTTTTCGCCTTTTTTTCTAGAGTTTAATTTAAGCTTTATAATTATGGAACACTATTGAGTTGCATTAAAAGTCTTAAATCTTTCTATGATAATAATTATGGAAAATATTGGACTAATGAATAGGAATTACATATTTAAAACTTTTCATATTATTCGGCTTAATCAACGCTCCAAGTTTCACACATTAAATCGATAAAAAAACCTTTGTTACCAATGAAATGAAAACAAGAACATTTTGGTATAGTAACAAACACACCTTTGCATCACAAACCACGATTTAAAAGCAGTTCTGAAACTGATCGCTGTTCAAAATGACCATTAATATTATCGCCCTAATGATCTTCTGACTTCAAAATTCGGTTCACCAACGGCAAATCTAAGTTGGTCCGTCCATGCATTCAATACGAAGCTTGAATGACGGGTCTAATTAATCCTAACGCTGAACGAGCCAGCTCTCATTGAACTCGGATCAAAAGAAACCTCCTAATGGATATTTGAATGCCACTATAGTATTTACCTTTGGTACGAATCGACTAAGTAAGGTTTAGAAAATAGTGAGTCATACATAAAATACGAAAAAAAAACGAATAAGGCCGCGTCGGGTGCGGGCCACATTACGAGTATGAGGCTGTCAAAATCAATCATAACATCTGTCTCTCACAAAGTAGCTAAAGGTAGAATGTATTTAGATAGCCAAACATGGATGTGTGATGTGTGTGGGTCTGTGTGTGTTCCTACTATGTATTATAAGTAGGTATAATATAGATACGTAGATACTTATAGATTTTCAATTTTGAGCTTGTAGCTGTAAAAATTGTTAGAATATTATTTAAATCTTTAATCCCCGTGTTACTCTCAGACTTATTCCTTAACATAGTTTTTTTTTTATCGCCAGTCGTAAGGTCTGTCTTCACTTAAGCTTCGGTCATAAAGGTATGGAAAAATCATAGACAAGGCTCCGAAAGAACGGGCCTCTGTCAATATTCGATGTTCTTAACTGATTCCCAATAAAACCGTAGGAAGCAGTTTAGTTACTTTAGATATAGATTTTTTATGGAGCTGCCTACTAAGTACTAATAATTCTTAATTTATTTCTGTCTCAACATACGTCTTATCGACACTCACTTACACATGTAGGTAGGTACTTTGATCACTTCTGAACGATCAAAGTGAGGAGTTATCAACGCCCATAAATAACAATTTATAATTAAACATTACGACCAATTAGTATTTTAGAGGGAGCTGGATTTATTGCTCATGACAAATCACTGTGATAGGAATTTTGTTTGATGTTTCTTCCATGTTTGCTGTCGATGGCATTTTATTGGTTTTGAAACACCTTCTAAAATAATTTAGGAGAGAGTTGTTATGAAATTAAACTTATTTCGATGAGGTTTAACATACACGGAGAAATGTATACGAGAACTTTTGGTTGCAACCGTGACAGCAAGACTCACTAGTTGACTTTACAACATTTCTAGTAATAAATACTAAGTCCTTGTTATCTCTACTACTTACTTAGTATTTATTACTAGAAATGTTGTAAAGTCAACTAGTAAGTCTTGCTGTCACGGTTGCAACCAGAAGTTCTCGTATAGGTAGCAAGACATTTCTCTGCGTGTAGACTATTTACTTTTGTCGCAGCATAATATTTTCAGGAAAAAACCTGAACTAAATCAACGTTACTTCGTTGAGGATGAATTTCGCTTATTTCGCTCAGATCAACAAGTTTAATGTAAAGCCCAAGGTCAGACTTGATGATACGTAGGGAAAGAGCGAGTTTATAAATTAGTATTTTTCGAGGTCTCCCGTACCACAAGAAAAAATTTAAAAAAGCTCCATCTTCCAACATCGCATCACCAAACAGGATACAAATCGATACAGCATAACACGTAAACATCACGTTTGGTCACATCACAGTAACATCAGTGGACACAAAAAGTGTGGGATCAACAAAAGAATCTGCACGACGCATTGTCCCAGCCGTTTGGATCATTTATCAAGAACGCTCCGCTGGCATCGTTCGAGAGCAGATCGCGGATCAATGGAACCAGCGTCGACCGCGATTAAAATTTTTGCATCGTTATTACAAGTTTAGGTAGATCGTTGGTGGTACTATAAGGTTTATTATATCTTACAGTAAACCTTAGAGCCTGCTGGCTGATTCTTTTTTAATCTGCCACTCAAATAAGTTTTAAAATTGAACAAAACTGTCAATGATTTTTGCCTAATTGTTTTTGTCAAATAACTCTTAGCTATCAAGGATCTGTTTTTTGGGACAAACCCACAAACACTATTCCCAAACCACTGCAACTCCTGAGAGCCAGAATCAACAGTGGCAACCACCAGAAAAGCGCTGAGACAATGAAGCTCGACGTGTCCCGGAGAATGAATTTACCTATCTTGGATCCTGCTCGAAATTAATCAGAAAAGAATAGTGGAGGAGTAGGAAAAATATCTGTCAAGGATCTTTAAAATACCCTCTGGCGTGTGGTTCTTTATCAAGACGAAATAGAGGTAACGTGGTTATTTTTAACAAGTACTGTAAAGTACTTACCTACTTTAACTAGACGTAGATCTACATAAACATATTATGTTAGAGGCTCTGAAAGCCTAAATATAAGTATGTGGAAATAACTTTCAAAGCGTATTTCTAGTGAATTTCAGAAGGATTAACTAAAGATTTTAGTAGCTTACGTCTTAATCCATTATCGACATCATTTTTGTCACCGAAATAATGCCATCCTGTCTTTCATTTTAAAATCTAGACCAAGCTAGTATTTTAAATCTACTTAATTAAAACTAATGCTTAAAAAGTAATATACTTATCTGGTATTATGGAATTGTAAATAATGAATTTATATTCAACAGGATATTTTTAGACATATTCAGTAGTTATCAATTATTATTCTTACATGGACAATGTATAAAACGGTGATCCTTTACTCCGCCACCGTATAATAGCCATTATTATAATAAAATTCTGCAATTTAACGCCTTTTTGCGAAATTTATAATGACTCAATTTATGAACTGCACATTTTTTTCTTGAACAAAACAACGAGTAGACTCTTGTTGAGTGGCTCATTATATAAATTTGATTTTGAATATCGAATCACCATTTTTTTTGCTTTATAATTAAATACAGTGACTTGAACCAAGAAGGTTGAAAATGTAAGAAGTTTTAAATAGGAGACATCTGCTTATTGATTCAGTAATGTCCGAGAAAATACAGTGACGACCTGTTTGACATTTTGTTATGCATTGAACAGAATAATGGCGGTAAAACTCATGTGTTGGGTAATGAGTATAATTATATGAATGGATGTAAAGAAGGCCTTGTTATTCCCCACTTAGTGACAACTAATATATGTAATAACCACAAAGGACTGCATAGAATACAGAAATAATATTATGTATTGTCGGTTCTATCAGTCTTGGTATGCAGATAAGTGAAAACTGACACAACACGATTGGAAAATGGACACGTTTTCCATTAACACTTACATAAATAATGCACATAGACAATTTTGAACTTTATTTGTGGGTAAGAGTCCTTTTTAACTATCAGTACACATATCAAATTTTGAGCAATATTCGTAGGTAATGTTGCTTTTACAAAGAAGCAGGTTGTTGGTACGGGTCGGTTCTGGTCGTGCAGGCAAAACACACCCATGTTATTGGTATCTTAATCACATGTACTTACATTAAATACACGGGTTGAGGCTTGGCAGACATTATTAAGGCACCCCTACTACCTTATGATTTTTCTCGATTGGATTCCATATTTAGGTCGTTCGAAATTCCATTTCTGAACCAAACTTTTCCTTCACCTAATTTTATACCCGTCAAAACTACTATTGTCAGTCTCCGTTCAAATCAAAATCGTAACGTCATTTACCTGACCGTAACCTGGCATGACGTGCCCGCAAAAATGTCCATTGACCGTCCAATTTTATTTGATCTCTACTGTGGAAGAATGAACGTTTAATTTGTTTTAGGATGAGAGCTCGAGTGAGGCTGGTTGGTTCGGCGTCAATGTCACTTATGTGCTTAACCCGGCGAGTGGATGGAGGAAATGATGGATGGTAGCAACCCGGCCGTTGCTGTAACGTCAACTATTTGGAATTCTATAGAGCTGTAAGATCGAAAATAAATCAGTAATGATTTAATCGTTCAATTTTACTTTATCGTAATTTTGTCTATGCAATTCTTCACAGCGATTTTTATAAAATTTAATATTTTATTTAGTAAATCTTTATAATCTCTTTTGAGCATGTTATGTTCCACTAAGCAAAGGCTTACTTTCTTCACAATAATTCATGAATGAAAGTAAGATATTATACATTAATTTATTTTAAAGTACACATGTACTTTTAAGTTAGTTATTAATGTTTTGGGTAATTTGGCACAGTTTATTGTTTACAAATTTTCATGAATCAGAATAAGATACACTATTCAAAGTTAGGTACAGTTTTACACTAAACATTTTGTACACTTAAGTTTAATAACCAAAGATGAGAGATTTGACACAGTCAGTAAATGGAGTATACCTATGCGCTCTAACTACCTTGATCGTTCACCGAGCTTTCTTATGCTTTTTTGAAGTCGTATCAACAGCTCTATAAGTATACTACAATTTTCCCAGCGCGCCACCCGGACCCTCCGCGCGCACAAATTCCAAATTGTTTTTGACTGACAGCTAAATGTAAGTTAGCATTGTTTGAGCGACGCACCGCACTTCGAAGTCGGCTCTTTCTCTAATTATTTCTCCACTGCCGGCAGTAATAACACTGTTCAGGGTTTGTTACTAGTTTTCAGACTTATTGAGGTTACTGGGGGATGGTTTTAAAGGGTTAGTTTATTGATGGCTTAGATTTTTATCAGCTCTAGAGTTTTTGAAGTGATTTCGTATAATCAAGTGTGTGGAAGAAGGTGGAATAAGATTGGTCAAATCAAATGGGACGTAAGTACGCGCGCGTAATTTGATTTGATCAATGAGCGCGCGCGGTGTTAAGGTGCCGGTTCGCTCGCGAGACCGCGACTGGAGACAGCGACAGGCGACCGCGACAGGAGACCGCGACAGTATAAGTTAACATTAGGCAATGTATGAGCATCAGTTCGCGAGCGAGACAGCGACAGGAGACAGATAGTACGGTAAACAATCTCCGGTCGCGGGCCGTGTCGCGGTCTCCTGTCGCGGTCTCGCGCGCGAACCGGCACCTTTAGAGTAAGTTAGACTGATGGTAACAATTCTTGCCGAAGTCTATCTTTGGATCTAAAGACAAGGTGAGATGTCAAATGTTACATTACATCACATGGGACCACTATTAGTAAAGCCCGCTCGTTTTTTGATATGGTGAATTCAGACTGTTTTCAGTTTTTTTTTTTGGAAATAGTGTGTGTTTATGACTGCAGATGTATGAACGAACATGGACGGAAAAAATATTCAAATATTATATGTTCATTGTTTATGAGTTTTCTTACTCCTGTCTTTTTCACCGACGAAAAAAAAGGAGTAGGTTCTCAATTCGACATGTACATATACCTATATATATTTTTTTTTATATTATTATTTTTTTTTATGACCACGCATAACTTTTGCTTACGTCGTCCGATTACAAAAATTCTTTTTTTATTGGAGTGTATCTCAAAGTTGGTCCCATTTAAATTTCAAAACTAATATCGTCCTCAAAGGGTAGAAAAAAAGGAATTAATTGTCAATTTTTCTACAGAAATAAATTTTGAGGCGGTGCGGCGCCAAAGAAACAATCAACGAAAAGCAACCTAACAATAAAATTATTCTTCGCTTCAAATAATTAATTTAGGTAGGTATAAGTTTGTATGTTTGTTTGGCGCCGCGTCAAAATTTTTTTTTTTTTGCTTTTCAGTTCGATCTTTCGTCGGTTTGATTTTTTTTGTTAAAAAGGTGTTATTATATCTTGAAACAAAATTGTCATTTTCAGAAGTACCTATTACATATATTATTTTTAATTTAAAAGAGGGCCCGTGAAGTTTCTGTGCAGCCCTTTAGAATGTGCAATTACTTATAACTTATTCGATTTTACTTTTCTATTCATTTTTGTTTTTCCCACTGCCCGTTAACAATATTTAAAAAAAAAACACTTCTCTCAATTATTTTTTGTGCAGGATATAAAACGTGTTACATTGAACTCACGTGCCACATACACACATCAAAAGTGTCTAGGGATCAACATATATTTTTGCAATAACTTTTCTCCTGAATGATATTAATTAAAATTTTCTTTAAGGATTCATCAAATAAAGTGTTTTCGTTTGTCACAGTAACGATAAACCAAGTCACCTTTGCATTAATAAAGAAATTTGCCATTTTCCTAATAAAGGGATTTTTGACATTTGAACCACTAACACAAAAGTTCGAAAAAAAGACTGAAATAACAGTTTTCTTTAAAATTTTATTGGGTAACTTAAACAATTAATAATCCGTGTTTCTACCGCGAACACTAACAACACAAGAACATCGGTTTGGCATACTCAAAATGAGTTCATCCAAATCACGCTGTGGAATGGCCGCCCATGTTCGTTGCAACAACAAAAAAAGGTCTTCTTGCGACTGGATACCCTCCATATTCGGCAGAGCTCTTCTCTGTAGCATAGGTATCCCATGCATGCTCAATCGGATTCAAGTCTGGCGACTGAGCAGGCCAGGGCAGGACATTGATGTTAGCTGCGGCGAGAGTCTGTCTTACAACTCTTGCGGTGTGCGGTCGTGCATTATCATGCATTAACTGAAATAAGGGACCGATTTGCACTTGTAGAGGAACGATGACGTCTGATACAATCGTCTCAGCATAAATTTGAGCGTTGAGGTTGCCTCTGATCCAAATCAACTCAGTTCTTCCGCCGATCCAAATACCCGCCCATACCATGATGGTTCCACCACTATAAGGATGGACTTCCTGGCAGGATTTTAATCGCTGTTGGCGTCCAGGGGTTCTCCAGTGTCGTATACGTCTTGTATCCGGTCTCATACCGAAACGAGACTCATCAGAAAAGCACACGAAACGCCATTGTTCTTCTGCCCAATTTCTGTGTTCAAGAGCCCATAGATATCGAATCCTACGATTGTGCATTGCTATAGGTGGTACCCCGTAGCGGTCTTCGGGAATGAAGGTTCACTTCATGCAAGCGGTTTCTGACTGTTTGGTCGCTAATTAAGTTCCCTGAAGAGTGATGAAGCCTCACGGCTAACATCATGGCGGTTATTGTTGGAGCTCTTCGAGTTAAGATTTGAATGTATCGGTCTTGTCTCCGTGTGGTGCAGCGATACCGTCCTCCATGGCGCTCAGCCACGGTACCAGTGCTTCGGTAACGTGTCCAAAGTCGACTGATAACACTCTGACTTGTATTCAGAGCTAAAGCCACAGTACGTTGCCGGGAACCAGCTTCTATCATTCCCACGGCTCTGAGCATTTCTTCCCTGCTTAAATGACGTCGCCGCTCCATAATAACGTTGGTTTTAATCAGTAGTAGGGAAACAGTAGCACTAATAATGTCTTCAATGCGTTGTATGTTTTTATAGGCAAAATATTGACAGCTGATTTTCATCTTTTACTCGAATTTGATTCACAGTTCCTGATTCAAATTATGAAATGCACCAAAAAGGATCCATATAAATTTATAAAATCATAAATTTATTACAAAGCCACATCTCAATCTCAAGAAATCCGCATAAAAATGCTTGATCCCTAGACACTTTTGATGTGTGTATAAATGTAAAATATTATCCCACCAAAAACATTTCATGTTACATGTTGCCAAGACGACCACATAATGTTTGCCTTGTGAAAAAGATATCGGATCTCATGTTAAGCTAAGCTTCTGAATCTACACGGCCTAACTCTACCGACCCTAACTTCACAAATTCTACATATCAGTAAAAATGTATGTACTACTTCCGCCATCTTGGATGGTCCGCCATATTGGATTTAGAACGACGTCACATTATTCTTCGAGTTGCTCTCAACGATCCCTTTCATTTGATACCCGTATTGTAGAAGTGTATTAAAAATAACTTTTCCGCCATCTTGGATAGTCCGCCATATTGGATTTAGAATGGCGTCACGTCAATAAACGTATATACAAAATTTCAGCTTAATCAGTTGAAGATATCTACTTGAAAATTGAGTTTAATAAAAAGCTTTTAAAATTGGTGACTCTCATTCAAACTTCCCCCCCCAATTTTAGGGGTTAGGGGGCGAGACGTATTAGCTTATCTGGGGCATGGTAGTGTTTTTTATAACTTTTTTTATAACGTCCACCCCCTCATTTTAGGGGATGGGGGGCGAAAGTTATAAGTTTATAATTTTTTTGTTGGTTACCAAATTTCAGCTTTCTAGCACTTCAGGAAGTAGCCAAACATTTTGATGATCATCAGTGTGTCAGTGACGAAAGTGGTGTATTTTAGATATCAATAAAATCTAAAGTATTAGAGCTATTCAATTGAAATTTTGTATGTTTAATTAGTGTATTATTGACATCATATCCTGAGAATATGAACTATCTGGTACATCGGAAACCAACTCAATGAGGGTTCAAAAAAACGACGAAACACTTCGACAAAAGGTAGGTAGTGCCCTTGCGCTTCGCGTGGCTTGTTTTGGCGGGGGCACTACCGTGCCCCCAGATAAAATACGACTATTTTTTAAATTAATACAAACAACATAATTAATACAGTCATTGATTAATTAACATCATACAATATTAAAAACACATTTGGTTATTTTCTTGATTAAGCTATCAATATTAATCTTAGTTTTTTACATTGCCAAATAAATTGAGACATCTTAAAAATACTTCAGCAAAATTCACAAGGAGATTTTTATAGATAGAGAAATACATCAAGCTAACTAATAAATGACAAAGTTAAAAGCTAAAATTAATTAAGTAAAAGTCCACTCACCGAATTCTTCAACAAACCCGCCATGCCACGAAGGATTGACGGGCAAACAAACAAAACTCTAAAACGGAAATTCTCAAAGTTTCCAGCCATTTTTATTTACCCAAGAAATCTCATTAAAGTGAACACTAAGCTCGGTTATTTTTATTCTAAAAGTACAGCATAGTTTTTGTTTGTGGTTTTATCTGTTTTATTAATAGATTTTTAAATTTTCAAATAAGTATAGGTTATGCTTTTTACCCGACTGCGCGACGCAAAGGAGTACCCTCCTTTTACCCTAATGTGTTTATCAGTCTATGTAGGTATGTATCTACGTTTGTTTCTATGTGGCTTTCTAGAGACCAAATGCGTAGGCCGATTTTGATAATTCTTACGTCAATCGATTCGTCTTAACCTTGCGAGTGTCACTAAAGACATCACAGTAATCAAAATTCACCACAGCGACAACTAGAAGCCATATTGTCAAAATGAAAAAATAAAGTCGATGAACTATGACAAGTGGGGTGTCGTTGAATTATTAATTATTTTAAAATCAACTTTAGGTTTTTCTTATCATTTTTCATTTTAAATAATAGTTTAGGATAGGTATAAAACGATTTAAAAAAGTTAAACAAAACAATCATTCTCGCTAATTTTCTTACTTATTAAATTTCCGATTGCGGGTTGTTGGATGCCGCACATTATAATATCTTCGATTTTTTGGTTCTAGGACATGCCGGTTTCCTCTCAATGCTTTTTTTCACGGTTCTGTTGAGCAGTGGTGATGAAATAAATTTCGAAAAAATTCGTTTTACAGATAAAGTATGCAAATATTTACTGATGACTGATTATTATCAGATAATGTTTTAGCACGGCTCGTTTCATATTTTATTTTATTTTTATACCAATTAACACGTGGGAGAATAACTGTTACCGTATCTTCGCCTTATTTTATTATTTTTTTATATGTAAATGATAAAAAGTCTAATTACTATTGTTTTACTTTTCTTATTGCAATTAGGTGGTAAAGTGATGTTTTAGTGTTAATTAAAGTGGTTGCCCGTTTTATTTTATTTTTTTAATGATGTAATGTGTAGCTCCACAAAAATGTGATAATTAAGTGTTTAAATAATTTAAATTAACTGGTTATTCTTTGTTTCAGGTAATGACACCACATTGAAAGAAATAAAAGTCAACAAATAAACAAATATAAAATTTAAAAAAATAAACCATATTTTATTTCTACTGCACTGAAATGCATTTACCATCGATACACTTAGAAGAAGAAAACATGCCTGTTGTTTTTAAATTATATTAATCATAACTGGACGCCTGTAATCCTCGAAGGGTTAGGCAGAAGTGTACCTATTGTAAACCCTTCGCCAGTTGTGTTAAGTCCCAATTAACAAGGGGAGACCCTATTATTATCTGGATTTTTGCCATCAACATGGCAAAAATCCAGATTCTGAGACCGCCACTTAGGAATTCCTAATGGGTATACCTATGAACAATGTCCGACATGGGAATAGAAGCCAAGGCCTCTTGCTCAGCATAAGACAAACGAGAAAAATGAAAAGCCAAACAATGAAACTATCTTTATCTGATTTCAGCAAATCAGGTTTTTTATATCTGATACATTTCTCAACATAAAGAATTCTTTCTCTCAGATTCTAAAATATGTGATGAAAATTGAAACAGCTATGGAGACGTCATTTTTGGGAACTCAGCAACCTTGCGTAACAAGTAACGACGGAACACAGTAAAAACTATGGTGGTCGCTATCCAGTCGGCACCGATGAGGCCTAGTACCGTCAGTCTGTACCTCTAAGCTATGGTGATCCCTACGGCTAATCCTATGGTGATCCCTTCGGCTAAGTGATCCCTTTAGCCGTCACCCTGTAGCCTAAAAGTAGCCACAGTGCTATTTCCCGAGGTGGACCGCTAGAAGGTAGAGCATCCAACCTAAGCCCTTTCCTAAACTCAAACTTACTCTTCAAAGTTATTAACCAAAATCACCCAGGAACACCTAATAAAATAAACTTGTAGACCTCCGGAATTCCAAACAATAATAATTCTTATAGACTTAATCCAGTAGCCTTAGTCAAAATTTTTAAATATCAGGAATTTTTCTGTATCTAAAAGGGTAGCTAACATATGTACGCTGGGTCTAAACCCAGCGTATGTTAGCTACCCTTTTCAGGAAATACAGAAATAATGTTATTAAACATGAGCACTTAATAACATCACACGCTATTTCTGGGTGTATAGCGGCGGTATCTTCACCATTTGCAAACTAACCACATTCAGATTGATCTATCAGTTAGACAGAAAGTATCAAATAAAGTTTTGTAATAGATTTCACCCACTTACATACTTATATAGTCAAGATTTTAAATATCAAGAATCTTTCTGAAGTAAAGTCTCAATAAGTTTTTAGAAAGAGAGCATTCGAAACAGTTATCCATGGAAAGGATAATTCGTTTCTAATTCAGTTTGAAGTGAATAAGTGACCTATGAATGTGGTATATGGTAGCTACCCCTTTCGGGAAATACAGAAAGAATGTCATTAAACATGAGCACTTAATAACATCACACGCTGTCACTGGGTGTTTAGCGGCGGTATTAGTAAGGTCGGCGTCGGCAGCGAGTTCGAACGTTTGACAAGGGGCGACACTTTGACTAATGGTGTTTCACGTCACTCTCTTACTTTCGCCGAGATGGCGAGTACGGAGAGTTTGGAGTTCAACGATTTGGTGTAAGTATGCAACAGTGTGCTGAAATGATGGTTGGTAGGTAATGGCGATTTTCGGTTCTAAGAGAAAAACTAGGAAGTAGTCTGTTATTTATACGAAAGTATTGGATGCAGTTGATCTAATAAAATGCATTTTTTCAAGAATCTTTACACAGCTATAGTTAGGTATAAATTAAGGACATGTCCAAGTTTCGAAATCAGCTTACTTCCTATACAAAAAGTTAAACTTGGGAGATGATTTTAACTTTACCGAAGTAAATGGAGCAATACCGAAACATCCAAAAGCTAAAAGCAGTGCAAATAAGCTATCAGAATAAAACAAGTGAATACGTTCGGGTAGTCTCATCTACATAAATAAAATATACTTTTTAAACACATAATTTCACATAACAAGGTGACCTCTAATGAATTCCACCAAAAATTTACCTTAGTAAAACATTTCCGCACTCACCCAAATGATCCCAAGTTCAAAGCTTGCCTAGTCGGCTCGAAACACCGACTTCTTTCGGCGGTACCACTCGGGTAGCAGAACACATTTATTGGACTGAACCGAACGTGAGTGAACGCTATTGTTTTTGAACTCTCAACTTTGCATAATGTATTGATAGTCTAAGTTTGAGCGTGATTAATAGGTTCGTATTATATTTTTCGTGTGATGTGCCAACATAAGTACAGGAGGACCTAGCACGACTTATCACGTTTTTGTGACGAGTAAGCGGGAACTTTGAGGTTAATTCGATGGAAAAAAAAGTTCCTCGTTCATACAGTAAAGGAGCTTTTTCATTTTCCATGCAAAAAAACGCCGTAAATACTTCAAGTACCTATGCTATAGATAAAATACGGAAATCTTGTGCTATGGCTTATGCTATGTCTTCAAATCTTTACAAAACAAAGACTTTTTAACTATAGATTTAGTATAGCTATAAATAGAGGGTTCTATCAGAATACGTATTTAAGCATTCTGTCTTCTCTCTTCAATCTTAATTGAACAATTATGGCTTGAACTCATGACCTCTATTTGGTAAGTCAGCCGGAGTGACTGCTTCTACCTTAAAGGTAGAAGGCCAAGGCCACGTGGCTATAATTTAAGATGTTCTCCACTGTTGATTGAAGAAAGACTTACCTACCAACAAATAGATCAGACAGTGAAGAGTTAAAATACCAATAAAAGAACGAAACCAGTGTGGAAGAGCGATAAAGATAGAAGTAGTAGCAATAATATACCTACGCATTCGGTGAGATCTGAGTCGTTCTTTGAGAAAATAAATTGAAGTGTTTAGTAGGAAAGGTAAAAATATACACAATGCGGTTGTCTATATTCTAAACTTTTCTGATAAGCATTAGTAACACTTTCACCTCAAGCATAGAATAGCAGTAAATCTAAGAGCCTGTCCAGACAGGGCGGATTACGCGCGAGTCGACTCGCGCGTAGCAATTTTTGTTGCGTCCAGATAGAGCGTTTTACGCGCGTGTCTCGCGCGTATGTGATGAGACGGATTTGACTAGTTATAAACATGGACTCGGATACAGCGGTTGTGTTGTGGCTTGCATACCGTCGATGGAGACGTAGAAAACGAAGAGAAAGTCGACGATTTAACGTGCATCCCATTCTACGTGACAGAATGACGCATAGCATGTATATAACTTTATACCCAAAACTCAGAGAATATATTATTAGAATAATCTGATGATTCCATATCCCATATAGCTACCCTTTTCTCAACTTCATCAATAAATAGTTCCGTGTCAAAGTTATCACGCTCCATTTCGAACCGAATACGTCCACTCGCGAAGGACACGCGCGTAGTTCTGGACGCTGCAACGGTGCCGGAGTATCTCGACTCGCGCGTCGCACGCGCTTAAAACGTGCGAGTCGAGAGTCCCGCTCATTGCAAGCGTTTTACGCGCGAGTGAGGTAACACGCGAGAGCATCTGGACGCGATGTATGTAGCTCTAGTATCTCGAGTACGCGCGAGTGCCTACGCGCGAGTCGACTCGCGCGTAAAACGCCCTATCTGGACAGGCTCTAAATATACATATATATTTTTTACCACTAGCGAGCGGCCAATTACCGTTATCACAATTAATATGGTCTGAGATTTTTTTGTGAGTGGCTTCTTGTAGGTCAACCTAAAAGAGTTGGACGAGCCCTGTCTGGAGCGAAAGGGTCTATCAGACTTGTACTGACTAAAATCCACGGTGTTCCTTTAATAGCCCTTTACGTTCCAAAGTCACTGTTATCTGTAGACAGTCTCATGACCACGTTCCCGCCTTGAATGTAAGACCTCCAGTCAGGGGAGATTTGAAAATAATTACCTTGCTATTCCACATAACTTGATACTAACGAGTTTCCACAAAATAAATGAGGAAGTAGTCGATATATTTTGAAGTGGATAGCAACTGATAACCATCACCGCTTTCCTTGTCAACAACATGGCAACATTAATTCAAATAAATTAATTAACATAATAAAACTGGAACCTACTAAATCTTCATTATAACATAACAAATTAATACCTCGTTCTGAATCATTAAAATAATTTAATTAAGATGTGTTGTATGATACTTATTATTTATAGTAATATAATTATGAATAATTACAGTTCATTTAACTGGCCAGTGGCATTTATAGGATATTTTTTGTAAATATTTTGATGGCATTATAATTCAATCTTGATTCAAATGTATCGATTTCAAGGCATTCTCGTACATTACTACATTTACGTAAAATCAAATGTTTGGGGTGCTAAGACAGGAAACCTCCACGTGCGCCCGTGGACTGGAGTTCCCTCTCGGATACGTCCGGGGGGAAGACCAGTTTTTCGGATGATGGCCCCTTATTTGGCCCCTTATGGGGCCAAATGCCTGCTGGGGTCGCGGATTTTTCTTAACGCAGGATACCGTGGCCCCGGAACGTAAAGGGCATTCGAAAGAACATGGGTGGATTTTAGTCAGTAAGAGTCTGACAGTCCCTTCCGCCCCAGGGCGGGAGGACTCCTTTGATGATTTTGCCAAAAAAAAAATCAAAAGGTTTTGTTAGTAAAACAACGGCCATTAATGAATAAAATAATATACCATTTAATTAGTTGGTATAAAAAACATTTGAAACAAAACATTTCAAGCTTTATTTTATGTCCAAATAAGTTTTGAAAATACGTTTTAAAATTAGACCTACATCAACGCCATCTATATTGCCGGACGCCGCACATGTTTCCTGCTGTAACATTGACTGTGGCGCCTCTATTGGCGAGATAATTCCTTTTAGAACTAACTCCTTCAAGTATTTACTTAAAAAGGTAAATAAAATTTATCAATATGAAATAGGCACTAGTAAATGAAATTTGTAGTATGAAAAGAGCATTTTTAAAATAATTGATATCATCCAGAGGAAAGATAGATTCTTAACTGATGTCCGACCTTGTCTTAGTCACTCCGGACCTAGACTATAAACTGATGTCCGACCTTGTCTTAGTCACTCCGGACCTAGACTAAGGTCAAGAGCACACCCATTACACATAAATAAAATGTCTAATTTATTATCTTTAGTTACCAATTAAGTGTATTTTTCACTTTTTGAATATGTCAAGTATTGCAACTAAAATTAGTGAGAAGCGTAGAAAAATAAATGTATTGTTTTTTTTATCCATGGTTCAAAGTTTTAAATCCACCAATTTGTAATTCTATTAGGAATCCAAAATGATTGAGAGCAATATTTTTGGATATATTCTTACAAGAATTACTATGATGCCAAAAAACTACATATAAGAGTTTAGCCATCGAAATTATTGCTATGAAGTGGTTGCAAATCTCGACTTTTAGTACTGAAAACCTTTATTTCTAATACGTCCCGTTGACCTGAGCGGAAAGAACTGTTGGATTCTTACCGACTATACATTTTAAAAATCATCCTCTTCCTTAAGTTGCCTTTACGTTTCAGGGCCGAGGTGATGTTATACCATCTTTTATCATTAAATCCTCAAATTATAATGTACCTCAAATAAATGACTCAACTTTCAGGTCTCAAACTAAAGGTAAATTGGATCTTATCGGAGGCTTTCCAATTCAGGTAATCAGGCAAACGTCTTTCTGAAAAAGTACTTCAGGACACCCATCTCTACAAACTAGAGTGTATAGGCATTCGTGGTAAAACTCTAAACCTCTTCAAGGATTATCTTCAAAACAGAAAGATGACAGTCAAAATCGACTCATGCCAAAGTGACGAAAAAGCAGTGGCATACGGCGTCCCGCAGGGCAGCGTGCTAGGGCCAACACTTTTTCAAATCTATATAAATGACTTATGCACGTTGTCCCTTCATAAATCGCAGATCTTCACATATGCTGACGACACTGCGATTGTCGTTTATGGCAAGACGTGGAACGATGTTAAGCGCACTGCGGAACAGTCGATAAGGACTGTTGGGAAATGGTTGCAACGAAACCTTCTCACACTCAACGTGGCAAAATCCAATTTTATTCCGTTTTTTATTAATTATAAGAACAAAGCACCTCCTGATTTTGAAATTACGGTACACTCATGTTCAGATCACAGCCACTGCTCATGCGCATCACTCACTCGCGTCAACCATACGAAGTACCTGGGTGTAGTGATTGATGACGGACTGAAATGGTACGACCAAATTGAAAATATTACTTTAAAAGTCAGACGACTTATTTATATTTTCAAATCTCTAAGGTGCTGTGCAGATACACACATTCTGAAAATGGTTTACCTAGCACTTTGTCAGTCCGTTATCACTTACTGCATCCCGGTTTGGGGAGGGGCCGCCAAAACCAAGTTTATCGAAGTGGAAAGAGCGCAGAGAGCTGTCCTCAAGGTTATGCTTTGTAAACCATATAGATATCCAACTCAAAAACTATATGTGGACTGCAAATTACTCACAGTGAGACAGCTCTTTGTTCTCCGAGCCACACTTAGGAGGCATAAAGCACTTCCGCCACCAGATTACACTAAGCGTAGAGCAAAACTTGACTTTCCCAACAATAAGCCACAAGACTGCATTCGCCAAACGACAGTTCTACGTTATGAGCTCTTTCATTTACAGAAACGTCGCAAAAAATACCCAATTAACTGGGCTGAGCCATCATGAAGTAAAGTCTAGTCTTTATAATTGGCCTCAAGATCAGGATTACGCTCGTACAGAAGACCTACTTCATCTCCGGCAGTAACCGTGCAACAATCCCTATACCTACTTACTGATCTTCACATAATTATAATTATACTTACATTACAACAAATATTCACACTATCTATACATATCGATACCTCCCACGTAAGTTGTTGTAACCCACAAAATGCATGTTTTACGTTTTTTAAACTAAAACGCCTATTTTTGCCTACTTTAAGTGTTAAGAGTAAAAGAAATTAAAAAATGCAATTTTTAAGTATATTTACCAGACGTATAAAGTTGTATCATTATTACAACGGCGGCGTATAACATTGTATCCACCTCCGCAACGGTTAACGCGGGGCGCGTCGGGCGCTCGCGTCACGTATGTGTGACATACGACAGTTCATCCCGGACTACCAAAAGGGTGTAAACTGTTGTATAGATTACTTACAACAACTTACGTCGCTTAGAAGATACTAAATCAGCGTTGTATCATCACATACAACACTTTACCTTGTTGAAAAATAACAAATTATATGTGAAGTAATACATACGACAATTTACGTCGGCATTACATACACAAATATGTATTGGATGTTGACATACTATATTTTACGTTACTAAAATATATTTTTTTATTTACATACAACAATATACGTTTTTAAACTCTTCAGATTTTCATTACCGAGCAAAGGTTACCACCGCTTTTTTAATTTTTCCATGTCTGATTAGCCTCATGGGCCGAATTGAGGTCTATTTAGCAATAGATAGGTACTTATTAAATTGAAACTTACCATTACAGTTTATTACAGATTCTCCATTGCCAGTTACTTTAATGAATCTGAGACGAATGAATTAGCTAATATTACATTTTTAAGCACTATTTATTTATTTAAATAGAACGGCCGAAGCCAATTATACTACCTATTTAATAATACAAAAGCCATTTAAACTATAACATTTACACCTTAAAATTAATTTACCACAGTCACGCATTCATTTCACAAAATTTCAGACATTCTGACAGTATCATCTTCCATTCATCCGCAAATACATCAAGATCTTTGTCCGAGTTCAGGAGAGCGTTAATCGCGGTTAACGTACGAGGAATTATAGGTGATTTAGAGTGCGCAACAGTCCGGCAGTATGGAACAGCCAGTAAGCGGTGTTTTCTGCCACGACAGTAATTGTCTGGGACCAATAAATTGCAAATTACAATATGCAGGTCAGGATCATGGATACATCGATGTTAAAACGGGAATACCGATTCCTGACCAAAGGGTTACCCCTTTAATGCTTACGCATTCAAATCATCCTCTTAAAAATACTGGATCAGTCGAAACTAACGTATGTGACCACATGAAGAGCTTGCAACCAGTTGAGTCACATTATACAGGTCAGACAGACTATCTGCACAGCCGCTTTCGATTTTCAGAAGATTCTGAATGCTCCTCATGGTCAATTATGTGTTTTATATTACAAACGCAAGTCATCAGTTTTCAATTTCACTGTTTTTGACGCCACAAAGAGAGAGGCTTATTGCTACATGTGGCATGAGGCAGAAGCCACCCGTGGTGCCAATGAGGTTTCAAGTTGTTTGTCTCACCGTCTCACTTTTTTGAAAAAAAGCGGGGTCTTACAGACCCCGCCATCCCCTTCGAACCTAACCTGTCCGTGTCGGGGCGCCCACAAGTCCCGAGCTCGCTTCGCTGCTCTTGATCCCAAGTTCTCCTAATAACAATACCAATCGTGAAGGCAAACAATCAAAGTCCAGAGGACTCATCGTTGAGGCCTGAATGCGCGCCAAATTGTCTCCGCGTCTTTGAGCATGTTTTCATTAAAATTATAAACAGATGTATTAAATTGGTAACAAATGCTATTATTTTAATAACTAATTGAGTTAAACTGTAACTACTGTACTGGTGACAAAATAACAAATAAAAATAATTCGCAGTCAGGGATCGGTAATCGATTTATTTGGTGACAGATCTACCTACCATTATGAGCACAAAGCTATTATTTAAGTAATAAAACAATTACATATTATAAGAACGAAATTAATATATTCACGTAATGCACCACAATTTTATTGGTAATCCATCTGTTATTTTACACAGATGTTAACATTAGTTTGATAATTCATACCTGGGAACACTTTTTGTTTATCTGAGAGCGGAAATATTTTGTGGTGATAGATTCTATTAATTAGGTGATACAACTTGGTGACAAATATAAATTTTGGTGACAGAAAATATGGTACCGTTTTTTTATTATTACTATTCTTAATTGTAATAGTTCGTTTTAAATTTAAAATAATGTTTACCTGTTTAAAGACTGATGTGACAGGAGGTATTATACGGTATTACATCGATGCCTTAATTATTTTTTTTTGTTTAGGTAACTTAAATGCAGTATAATATATGTATCAAAGTTTTAATAAATAAAAGACTGGAACTAATCTTATCAATAAATAATTAATCTAGAACCTTGATTGTTATCTGTTAACAGAAGAAAGTAATTTTTAGATCGTTTAATTATGTTGAATTATTACTAATTCAGATTTACTTAGAGAATGATAATTTTTATTTTATTATAATACTCGTAATAAATAATATCTTATTAAGCAAACATGGTTTTTACTAAACCCTGATACCTAATTACACATACCGCCACAAAATATTAAATATATATCAACGAACACTATAGTATTTAGCACATACAATTAAATGCAACTATTGTTTTCCAGTGTAAATGATTGTAAGTATCGTGTACAACATTTATGTGAGGTAACACTACACTCTAGAATGTTGTATGAACAAAATCTCAAAAACTACAGGTATTTAAAAATAAAATCTTAGATAAGAATTGAAACTACTTTAAAATATGTGTGTATGCAAAATTTCAAAAGAATATATTGAAGCATGACTATTTTCTGCGAGTGTTTATCTTTAAAACTCCCTAGTGTAAAATTAAAATTTTGAAGATACAACAACTTACGTGGGAGGTATCGATATAATAAAATAGTAGGAAAGTCAAAACTGTACATTGAATATTTTTTTAAAAGAATACTTGGGGTGTGATCTACAATCGATACCGAAGCCAAAAATATAGTTTTTAGAATTTTTGTCTGTTTGTCTGTTTGTCTGTTTGTCTGTTTGTCTGTATGTATGTCCGGGATAAACTCAAAAAGTACTGGACGGATTTGAATGATTCTTTTTTTGTTGTATAGGTATTAAGTCTGGCCAACATATAGGCTATAATTTATCTTGAAATCTTGAACACCTGGTGCAGAACCGCAACAGACCAGCTAAACTATAAGACATACAAAAATGGTGCCATTGCAAAAATTGTTCCACGTGATGAGTATTTTCTGCTGAGAGAATAAATTTGAAGATCTGGAACATCTAATGTGGAACACTAAGAGCCCAGCTACACTATAACATATACAGGAATGACGTCTTAGCAAGAGTTGTTCAGCCTGATAAGCACTCTCTATTGCCGTATAAAAATTGAAGATCTGGAACACCTGATGTAGAACACCAAGAGCCTAGCTACACCATAACATATAGGAATGACGTCTTAGCAAAGTTATTCAGCCTGATGAGCACTCTCTGTTGACGTATAAAATTGAAGTACTGGAACACCTGATGTGGGACACCAAGAGCCCAGCTACATATAAGTATAGGAATGACGTCTTAGCAAGAGTTGTTCTGCGTGTTGAGCACTCTCTGTTGACGTATAAAATTGAAGATCTGGAACACCTGATGTGGAAATCAAAGCTATCACTAATTTCACTGTATAATTTTAAAATAACATAAGCTGGGAGTACCTCCAAGCAGTAAAGGCGGTAACAATTTAGAACTAATTTTAGATGATGAATAAAAATTTGACTCTACAGGCCAAAACTCCCATTTATTTTTTACCCGGGCTCTTGAAATTGGACATCAGACTTATCAGATGTTCGATTTTGACGACCCCGTGCCGCTGGCATAAGCAACAGAATCCGCGTACGAAGTCGCGGGCAGCAGCTAGTAATATATATACAACCTCAATCATGCAAACACCCTTACATACACTTATACCTCCCAGTACACAGTAACACACTCACACCTACACATCCACACTCTACACACTATCACCTACAGATACACACATAACATAATATAATTCTCCTATTCCTATTAGTTACAATTTTTGTTTAAATAATCTAATTGTTCTTTCAAACCTGTCTATTTTCTCAAGTTTTTGAAAACACACTCTGCAATAAAAGGTTTTGTGTACCAACGTGACAGCAGAACACTGACTCCCAAGTCACAGGATCTCCTAGTTTGGGAGTCAGGGATACTCTATCTATATGTACCTTTTTTCACTGAAATTCATGTAACCTAGTGTTTAAGCAATGTAGAAGGTTTTTGTATGAATAAAGATTTTATTATATTATTATATTATTATATCTCCTCTGATTTACTGATAGTTGTCTCTCATTTTTTTTACCTTTTTAAAAGGCTCTATTGCTGAAACATTCACAAAATGTGATAGGTAGGTATTCCCAAAAGATAATAATTATTTTAAAAAAAGCTGGTTGTATACCTACCAGTTACCAACTGAACTTGTATTACCAACAATTGTGTCCAAAACAGACAGCCGAAAACCATAGAAATACTTGTAATTATGAAGTGAGCCAGCTGAAATATCTATTGCCGGTATATCACTGTTTGGTCGAGTTAGTCTTAGGTATTTTTATGTAGTAGTATTAGGTAGCAAGGCGCGATAATGGCAGGTGGAGTAAGGCTGGGAACGAGTGGCGTCAAAGGACTGTAAGATGTCAGTCTTATTTAGGACAACAACACCAACAACGGTATGCTGGGCGTCAAGCCGTCATACGAACGTGGAGCTTGGCACAAGCAAGGAGAAGCCTATCCTATACCAAGCAGTGAGTAAGATCAGGCTGTGAATGATGGATGATGACGATGATAAAGTATGAAAATAGTCTATTCAGGCTTTTCTTTTTTTAGTAGTATAATCATACAATAAGTCCTCCCGTCCAGGACAGAACGGGAAGGACTGTCAGACTTTTACTAACTAAAATCCACGGTGTCCTTCAATAGCCCTTTACGTTTGGGGCCACGGTTACGTGATAAGACATTCCCGCTACTCTGGGTCCTTTTAAGATAGCTATTATAGATTTTACCACATACACACTTAATTAGTTTCATGTGAGCATAAGAATTGATGATGGTGTTTCTAAAGGTGCCACTCTTGGCCCAGTTCTGGGCCAATTATGATTATTGCCAGTAAGGAGAAGAAACGTGTTAAGCGACCACGCTTAACATAAGATGGGTCATCAACTCAACACTTAGTTCTTTTACACAAAATAAATCACCCGTTGGTGAAGACGATGTCGTCGACGGTAAAGCACGATTGCCTAGAAGAAACCTATTCATTCTTGACTTGAAGACGCCAAGGTTGTAGCTTTCAGGAAACAAAGATCTCGGCAGGAATTCGTGTCTACATTTTATAAAAAAACATTCTTGCTTAACAACAGTACCAATTAAAACCTATACACCATTATTTTTAGTATATGCGAAACCTGAATATAGTTTGTTCAGAATCAGTAACTGATTCGATTCCAATAATTTTTACACGACGTTATATTTTTTTTCAAATATATTTTAATTAAATTTTATTACTAGTTAATTACAATACAATCACTGTACGGTTAGGTACCTATTGCCAAACTATTATCACGTGTATAACACAGAAGACGTGGTTTACGCGGGTGTACCGCGAAATGAGCATGTTTTTGAACGGACAACCAGGTAATATAATACAAGCTTATAACTTTGTGATTTTTTATGATACGGTTTTAATTTTTGTACATAATATAATCTTTACAGAAAAATACTAGACAGGTGTATCGGCTTTCGCATAAACTAAAAATAATGTTGTATAGGTAATATAAACTTACAATTCTTATTACTCTTATTAGATATCAGTTACCTATTCGAATTACTAATTAGTATGCCTATTAGTCTGAAATATCATAGAACATAGCATTACCAGCCAGTTTGATTGGCAAATGCCGAACAGTGGGAATTGTTATACTTTTTTTTTCAGATATGCTCACTAGTCAAATAAACTGTGGTCCCAATAATCCCATAAATGGAGTTTTAGCTAGTTAAGTATAGGAACTGAAAATTGAGTTACTTAATTACAGTTTATAAATTATGCGTATTCTTTCTTGATGCCACATCATTTTATTTTAGACTCAGATCCCCGTTTGATAATATTGTAGAGATGTTTTAGAGATTTTAATCTTTTTTATATGTTATTAAAGTAAAAGCTCTACCAAGTACCTATATAGAGATTTTGCTTCAAAAACTACGCAGGAAATAGAGTTTGACATCGTACCTAGTAACTTATTTTAAACCAATGAGATTAGTCGATTACCTTCTTTTATTTTCTCATGAACATTATGTTTCCGGTATGATTAGATGACTTAAGTACATCTACTATCAATCTAATTAAAGCATGAACATTTATATTAATTACAGATAGTAATACCAAAATAAGTAGTAATTTTTAGTACTTAAAAGGATCATAGTAAGTATTGTTGATTGCTTTGTTGCAATCTATTAAAATTATTTTAACATTTTAATAAATAGATACTAATTTCAATTGGCATTATAATCAAGGCGGAATACATACCTACTAAACGTTATCTATTTTGGTATGGTCATTTATTTTTCATTCATTCGTAATTGATTTTATTCCAAATCATAATAAACAAACTGTCAGTAGTTCATTAATACACCAAATTCGCGACCAGCAAGTAGGCAATGTTTATCTATTTGTTTTTACTGAACTCGGTCAGATGGACTTTAACAACAATCTGATACAGGCTAAAGTAGGTAATACAAGTTTGTCACTCACCGATCACTGGAACACGACAAACCATTACCTAATAACTTCCACATTCCAATCACGTCCCCAAAAAACGTTAGAAGAAAGTAGGAAATTTTAGTGTAATTTCATAAAGTTTTCAACTATAAAACTGTTTGAAGTTTCTTCATTTACACCCCACTTCAGCAACTGTCGTGGCCAATCGGGAGCCGTCGGGTCACGCAACAAGCCGCGCCCACGACCGCTGCACTACGCATGCTTCCACAATCGAGAAGCTCTCACTCAACGAACGTCTCACTCCCACCCGTACTACACAACCCAGTGCGATAGAGATAGCAACACATTTGCCAATATGATTACATGCAAATTTTTTATTCATTTGCAAATTAAGTGTTGCATTAAGTAATTATGTGTTATTATGTGGGTATCACGGTTAAGTTGGTCGTTTAGTTAAAGAAACGCGTGACGATCTAGTTACAGTCAAGGGTTGTGCAATTGCTGCTATTATGTCTCCTATTATAGACAATACACTTCATAGAATCGAGGAATAGACATTTGTTTTGTTTTCAATTATACCTACATGTGATAGGGGTGGGCAAAAAATAAACAAAACTCAGAAAATAAAGAAAAAAGACAGCAAAATAAAATTTTAATAAGAAAAATATTGTAACTAAGTACTACATTATTTTACTGGACATAAAGATAAAGCTAAAATTAATGGTTATTTACTTTCTATTAAAGTTTTTCTGTCAATATAAATGTTAAAAAAAGTAATTAATGAAAATGTCTAGAAAAGAAGATAAAGATAAATACATTTAAGTGTGACAAATGTTTTGCTGACCTTTATAAGATGTGTATTTATAGCTACTTAGGACGTCTTTTTCTGAGTAGTTCATACCTCAGACTAAAACTTATGTGATAGTTTTAGCTGATAGATTCATTAACAATAAAAAAAAATGAAAATATAAATCATGTCAAGTCAATGTAGGTACTACTTATTCAGTGAGAGATAGGTATGTTTATGAGTTAAAAATTTCTGAAAATTCTAGCAGTTCATTGATCGCGTAATCTGTGTCCTTATATCTTCGGAAATTCCAATCCTATTACTAGAAATCCAGTAAGATATAAGAGTCCTGTCAGACCATCAATCTCATACAACTCCACAAATTCTCCACATTCCTGCACCAAGAAAATAAATTATTTAATACCCAAAACCAGTTCCCTATTAAATACCAATAAACAATTTTTAAATAAACATATTAATTGGGCATCCTTTTCCTTCGTTGCACAAAGAAGAGAGACAGCCGTACAGTAACCCTTAAGTCGTAAATTATTTCGAGGTTGTTGGCACACATGTGCATTTGTCGCGTGACTAGCCGATTATTAAGTTGTAATAAATTTTGTGGCCCACGGGACTTAGGGTAGGTGTCTTTTGGGACATCCGACAGACCTTCTAATTTTTTGTGTGATTAACAAAGTAGTATGGAAATACCTGAACCAGTAGGAGTTGGTGATACATAACTTTATGTTAATGTTGAACCTGATCAAAGAATTTACGATAAATTAATTGGTAGCAACATGGACACACTGGTATTGTTGTTCGTAGGTGATGAAGGTTTTGGTAAGGGCAGCTGCTCTACTGTGATATTTTTTACATTTAAGCTCCAATAAAGCAGTTCCTATTAAAAATTTATAGCATATCTAAAAAAATGAATCTTATAGGTACTTTATATGTAAAGTTTTTTGACGACGTGCAAGTCGTCTTATAGTACAATAAGCTCTTGAAGTCTTGATCTTAATATTTTTTACATAAAAGCTTTAGCTTTCATTAACAGATGCAAGCAGCTTTATTTCCTCTGCCGACTTCTTAAAGACGACATGGGTTCGTTTCGAAAATCGGACAAAGTGTTATTTTGTTATTTTTTTTTTCTATTAGGAAATTCTCAGTCGCAGACACAAAGTCTGGATTAGAATAAAAAAAAATACCCGGTTTATGGAAATAGGCTTGCCTCCTGAAGACTTCCTGAAGACTCAAAAATAACTGACGAAATAAGAGTGTTGGGTTCAACCTCTCCGTAACCTTTCAGAAATTGAGGCGTTATGATAAGTGTAGATCCAAGCAAAAAAATACGATACTTTGGTTCTGGACGATATTATTTGGCAACAGTGGCACTATTCTGGTAACATAAAGACCCAAAAATAAACAATCCATTTTGTATCGTCTCCAAGCAATCTACACTTTATTAGTCAAATCAGAGATTAACCAAAAAGTCTTGAATACAGGCTGTTTTTGTCATGTCTGATATAAAAATCGATGACGTTACTGTCTATATTTTTGAAGCTGATTTTCCTAGAAAAAAAAAGAGCAAGCAAGCAAGCTGCAAACGTTGTTTTATTTTGTAATAAAATCGTCTACACAGAACCAACGATCAGTGGTCCACTTTGGTTTAGGATTGAGGAAACTGAAAATCATGGGGAAAGAGGTCTGTGCCTAGCATTGGGTTGATGCAAGGCTAGCAGTATTAGTATCAGTCAACTTTTTTCACATGGGACAAATACAAAGTTTCTTGAACAATTTACCTCATTTAAAAAGAAAATTACCAAGCAATCAACAAGACCTTGAGCTCAATCCCCTTGAGGTTGTCAGTGTAATATCCTTTGAATAGACTATCAGGTTTTAGACCATTATTGACCCAGAATGAAGGTAAGAGATCAATCATACTCACTGGACTGATCTCATTAAGAGAGTTACTTACTGAGCCCACCAACAGTAATGGAAGCGAAATGCTGGAGTAATCCTCGGGAAGTCACGGCCCACTGAACATATCTTCGTGTACCTCGCCTGCGTAACCAACGACCACTCTATCAATCAAGAAGATCTATATCAAATACTTTTACTTTAACTAATAGTTTTCAAAGTCTGTCTCAACTAATTACGAGTATATGCCTTCAAAAGACTTTTCCTCGTTAGTAAAAACAATAACGTCTAACACAGCTTTTTAGTAAATTACCCACAGTTCAGCATAATAAGCAGCCATGACGAAAGCCATAGTTAAAATTTAAAAGCCTTGCATTAAACCATGAACCTCATTTACATCACCCACCAAAACATATACTTACTTACGATGAATATTCGGTTGAAAATCGTGTGAAAAAACAATAAATCCAGTTGTAACATCAACTATTAGTCAGTGGGGTCGTCAGCAAGTGGCGTACTATCGTCATAATTAGCAGTTAATTATAATTAAGCCGGTGTACAAGACGAATGTGAGTCGTTAGTGGATCGTGGCGACTTTACAAACTGTTTGTGATACATTGAATTTAAGGAATGCCATTTGAATTGACGGCAGATTTTTTGATGAAGTCACTTGGCAATGGTTGGCGTTTTTGGCGATTTTGTTTGCGGTGTATGGTTTAAAGACTTTTAATGTTGATGATGTTAAATTATTTCTTTTTTTCGGTGTTTGTAATCTACACTGTTGTTGTTATTCATTTTGCATCATGCAACAAAATATTCATACAATTGAATTTGAATTATGAACTACCACAAGTGTACGAGCCAATGGTTTTAAATATTTTGACCCATTAATACGATTTGCAGGATACTTCAATAGCTTTTTATCGAATTACAAATACATAGCTAATACAAATACTTAAGACAAGGCCGATCTAATACTGGAGCATCGTTATTCCTACTTACACAAGGCATAAGCACTTAACATTATTTTCATAATAGAATAATTTACAGAAAACATGTTCAAATTAAAATTTTACAAATTTTGAACTTATCACCAGTAATTTAAGTTAAAATAATCAAGTGAAAACTTAATAAATATTAAAATACAGAACCGCATACAACAGACCTAATTTCTAAGATTCATTTACAAAGCATTCCTGTTTTAAAATTCCCACAGCCAACCAAGCAGGCTAGGCTAAACCCATACATCTGCATGTGATTATGAAAATATAGGCTAGTGATACATTTATGCGGTGTGTGGTAATTTTTACTCCTCACGAAGACGGTGTGTCAAGAGTGATACATGGCCCTTGTCCGCTCATCTAGACTAGGACTAAGCACTTTGCTTGACGAGTTATGTTACCGCTTCTCGTATGTGTGTGTGGTATTGTGGTAATTATTAGGACGTTACAGAAGTAGGTGCTAAACGGTTTTTACAATAGGTTACAAAAGAAAATACTTTGAGTAATTTTAAAGGATTAAATCAGATTTGCTTCACTTACCTTGTGATATCCAAAAAACAAAGTGTAACTTATTTTTCAGGGAAAACTTTCAAGTGAACTTCAAATTATAAAGATACAGTCACTTCAATATGAGCTCCAAAAACACACACACTAAGTATATAATTATCACAATAATACTACTATAATAATACTACTATCATGCTACGCTACGACAGTACGACGAAACGCCTACTTCCCAAATAAAAATAGGCAGACAAACCCTTGAAAATGAAAGCCATTCAATAAAATTTCCAGCGTAGAAAAGCGAACAAAAATGGTAAAAAGATTGCAGTTCACGGCTACCGACAATCGTTCACCATTTACCATCCATAATCATCAATCGGTCCATTGAAATCGGATACGTGGTGTTGCGACGGTGTACCCTAATTACGCTAATCGAAGGAGCGGGCGCGGGAGCGGGAGCGACTAGAGCCGAGTGAGAGCGGAGCGGGCTCGCACGTGGCGGGCTCAGGTGCGCCCCGCCCCGCTCGCCCCGCCCGCCTCTAGTTTGACGCCGCGTCAACTCAGCCGCTCACCTCGTCGTCAGACGCGCGCTGCACTCGACGCTCGAACGCCGGGAAAACACGAGTCGTTTTTCGCCGCGACGACACGCACCGAAGTTTTCCGAATTTTGAAGTTCGAAGTTCGATTCTTGAATAGACTGTAACGGTCGTATTTGATTTTAGTAGATTTTGTTGTTCGATGATTCTCAAATTTTTTTTGGTATAATATTTTTTTTTGTGAAAAGTGTCTACAAATAAACTTGTGGGATGTTTTGTGATTTTGTCAACGATTGGTTGTGATTGGTCGTAAAGTTGGCTGTTGCCGCTGTTGGTCACTCTAAACTTTCAATTGGAGTGAGTATATAAAATTATCTTTATTGGTTGTAATATTTTTTTCTATAGGTACCTATTGAAAATTATCATCAATTGATACAGTTAAACTTGTAAAGGCGCGAGGAGAAATCAAAGCGTGTCGCAGTAAATCTCCCAGGACGCAGTGGATTCGAACTGTCCACTTGACACGGAACATTAAAAGTTATTATATCCCGAGAGCTTTTTGGCATTAGTGGATATTAAAATAATTTTATAGCTCCATTTATATTTATTTGAACGACTTTTTCGTATTTGTGTAACGAATAAATATGGTTATCGGTATTGTTTTAATTTTTTATTTTATGGTCACATCATCACAGAAATGATGTTGAATTATTTTCATTTTTATAAATTTGATTTGATACTTCCATGTATTGTCTAGATCGATAAAGTGGAAAGAGCTTCTTCTTCAAAGAAGATAAGAAAACAAACGTAACTCGGCTCATATGAAAAAAAAAACACATGTAAAATGTTAGAAAACTAGATATCCTTCAAACCTATCAAATAACCAACACATAAAACACAGCTACCAAGTAACAGTTAATACTAAACGACACAATAAAAGCTATCAAAGTGCCGAATTAAAATTAAAACAGACATCCGAGGCATGCTCATCAAAGGATGTCTGGGAATAAACAACTGCGTGCTATAAGAAAAAAAAAGTATAAAAAGAAAAAAAAACAAAAGCAATGAAATCGTTCGGCCCATTTAATGTGGACCGGACGGGAGTGACAAAAATTCTAAACTGAAATAAACTGAACACATGTGACTGTATGTCACACGGTTTTGTATAGGAAACAATGAGATTTAGTACTGACAAGTATTATAGGGAAAATGGACAGTGCATTTTGTTTATTGGTATAACGGTCGCAGAAGATAAAGATATAGTAAAGGAACTTTTGGTTAGAGTAGAAGAAGGAGTAAGACGAGTGGTGTTAAGCAAATTGAGACATTGATAAGAGTAAAATAAGTCAGATTGTGCTTTACTTGTGATCTCTTGAGTATTTCTTCATATCCTGTATATTTTAGTGATATATTTGACACCTTCGATATATTTGACTTCATCAAGATGGAGTCAAATACAGCGAAGGTAATTATTATGATGAATGGAGGTATTCAATACGAACACAAGAAATACAGAGCAAGTTTTATAGATATACTACCTATTTTTTCGTACATTGTGACCTAATGTATTGTGATGAAGTTACTAATTCTATCCTGTAGCTTTATCTCCGTTTCTCCTAGAAGTCTATGAATATTAAATCCAACATATTGGACTTCTGAAGAAATGATCAATATTTCATATTATTCTAGGTAGTTTCATTCCTACTTCTCAATTTCCATCTTTTTTTAATGTTGCCTCTTTGTGGTCGTTTTCTTTCCATTTTTATCAATGGCTGTTTTGTCTGCAGGAACACAAGCAATTAACTTTTAACAGAGATCAGATACTTATTAATTGTTTTCATCAGTATGCTATAACTATACAGTAGGTATATTTTTAGTGTCCAAGTCAATACTTTCAAAAGTATTTTAGTTTTTAAACTTGTCGTTTATTCGGCTTTTACCGAATTTATCTATTTACCAACTCTCCTTTTGCAATCACCAGAGCATTGAGGATGAACCTACATATAATATGGGTAATAAACTTGTATAGATTTGTATTATTAACATTAAAAGTACGATATAAAGAGTATTTTCCCTTTATTTTCTTTCTGCTCTACTAAATGTTTCTCTACTTGTTTGTTCTGTGGTAGTTTCTTTTAGGTATAAAAAATCTTGAATGATATTATAAATATCATCCTTATGATAATGATCTACTTAATGTGTGATAAATTTTGTTAACTGCTTAGTTTTATTTTTAAATTATGAAGATTAGCCATTATGCATAACATTATGAAGCGGCGCAAACATCTATTAAAACTTAATATATGAGGTGAATGATATTCAAAATGTCCTTATAATAAATAATAAACCTACACAAACACAGACTTTTGCATAATAATAATGATAAACGATAAACTAATAACTTTCTTAAAACACATACTTATTCAAATATTTAAGATAAAATATCAATAAAAGAGATCAAGATCAAGCAATTAATAAATCACAAATTTTCTTATCTCAAAGGCGTATTACGCTAAAATCGTTATTTATGCACATAAAATGTACGATTACGGCGATGTCTGACCAAAATTCTCACATATATCATTCAGAGAGCAAATGCGACAAATAAATCGGGTGCACAATGACTGCTAATTTGCTCATAAAGATGTATGCACCGAGCGGAGTACATAAATCGGGAGAAGTCACATTCGGCCTACCGCTTACACCCATAAACCTCTGCGGACACTTTTATAGCCCTACCACGTGGTTGAGGCGAAGTTTTTTCCGCACTTGACTTGACATGTGTACTGCGCCTTAGGAAGTCACATCCCTATATTAATTTATTGTCTTAGAATAGACCCCCAGCGTGACGCAAGTGCGACACGTGTTTAGTGATTTATGCAACTACTGAGTAGGTACTGTAAAAACGAAAGTGACCGTAAAATGAACCACGTTGCGAACTGTTATCGCAAATGATTATGGGCCACCCTGGCGAATACTTGAAAAAGTCACATAAAAAGACAAGTTTTTTAAAGGGTTTTCGAAAAAAGTATTAACCCATTTCACTCTTCAAACTGTAATTACTCATTATTTTTGCAGATCTTTGAAGTTTTTATATGTGTTCACTAGCTTTTTTTATATTTTAGAATTTTTGACATTCAGAAGCTTTTTAGAGGTCAATGAATATAAAGAAATATATGTGGGAAGGTTAAATAGACAGCAATATACCTAATACGACAAAATATTATCTGTAGGTCGTAGTATAAAACATTTTTATTTGGAACCATATTTCATGCCGGACAAAACACAATACATATTTAAATCAAACACTCAAGATACGATCTGTATTACAACATTTATCACGTATAACGAGACGACGCACTTGACCGACTAATGTGTCTCATTTTATCACAGGTCCATCAATCAAGCTCCACTCTACGGGGACAATTGAAACGGACCGCGAACATCAGTAGCACTTAACATGTCCAACTAGACTATTCAGTTCTCGTCCAAACGATGACAAGTGCCGAGTGAACTTGAGAAGAAGGAGAAACACACGCTGTTATCGATGAACGAATTAAATTATAACGCAGGGATGAGCTCCTACCAGTTCGTCAACTCGCTGGCTTCCTGCTATGGGAACCAAGCGCCCGGGCGTACTGGCACGCCCGTCGAGCAAGCTGGCCATCCCGGTCTACCAACCCCAGGAGCTGATTACTACAATCCAAATGCGGCAGCTTCAGCTTACCCAAATACTTGCTATTCGCCGCCGCAAGTTGGACATCACTATCCGCAGCACCCATATGGGACGCCCGCTACCGGTGCGCACATGCAACCGCAAACGATGATAGACTACACACAGCTACATCCTCAAAGACTGGGTAGCACAGCAAGTCACATGCATCAGCACTCAAATCCGAGTCCAGGAGCATTGTCACCCAATCTGATGTCTACGCCGCCTAGCCAAGCTGCTGGAGCCAGTTGTAAATTCGCAGACTCGACCTCCACAACCGGAGTAGCGTCCCCTCAAGACTTATCCACATCTTCTGGACCAGGCCGAACCTCCCCCGGCTTTGGTGGCGTCGGAGGACAGAACTCTAGTGGAACTACGAGTACTAAACTAGGCCTAACTACTCCCATCGCTTCTCCTGTTGAACACAAGGCTAATGTGAACCAGAATATATCAAGTCCTGCCTCCAGCACATCTAGTAACGAAAGCAATGAGGCTAATAATTCTAGCTCAAACACGAAGAATTCAAAATCTTCAACTTCAAACTCTTCGGCAAATCCTCCGCAGATATATCCATGGATGAAACGAGTTCATCTAGGACAAAGTAAGTGTAAACTTTTTTATTTTTATTTAGATTTAAGGTGATAACGGTACAATATTTTATCTTATTAATGATTTTCTACCGCGAGAATAATCAAAATTATGAACGGCTCGATTCACACTTTTTTACTGCTGGCGTGAAATCATAAATGATTTAGCTTCGTCGGCTAAACTAATAACGGCAGCAACAGCCACGCCTCTATCAAAAACCAACAGTTTGATGTAATAGAAATAAGACAATCCATCAATTGGATGCCGAGGTGGAGACAAAACAAATTATATATCTATTTATAAAGCATTAGCATGTATTAATGTTGGATCGATATGGCTGGCTGATGGATGGTGTCCATAATAAGGCATAATGGCTTTGTTGGCGGGCGCTTACAACTGAACATCCGAAGCCTTTTTTCTTCCCGTATCCTAATGATGGGGAAAGTGTGTAGTCACCGTGACGTTTCATTTGATGGATCCTAACCTTTAAGCGTGAATTGGGTTATTCAAGGGTTAATCAGCTTTAAATTAGAATTCGGGAGCATCCAGTCAACTGTTTATTGTCTTCTTCACGGTACATTATTTGAAATTCTGTCTTTGTGTAACAATTTCGTAATTGTTAGAAAATGTTCTGTTCAAAATTGGGAAAAGTGATTCAGTCAACTCTTAATTGCTTCGTGTGGACAGCGTCTAGTAAAAATGTGAAAAACATAGAATTCCGTATGAAAAAGTGATACATCAGATAGATAATAGTACGCAACAAGACGCAAGATGGCACAGCGACTGTCACGTAGATGTCTCGCTCCCGATATAAAGACAAGAGCAGATGTCAGCGGCCCAACGTTTCGGCGAAATTTTACAAAATCCGTATTGTTATAAGCAGCACAAATCTGTTTCGACCTTGCCAAGGCTTACGATGTCCTCTTAATTGGTTTATTTTTGCCATTCTTACGCATGTTGTTACTTGTCGTTCTCATAGTTATAGTAAACGATACGATTTATATTTTACGATATTTTCTTAGTTAAGGATGTTCAATTGGTCATTACATCTTAGGGTTTATCCATATTTTCATCAACATTGGCTGCAAAAATTATTAATATGAAAGTTTGCTACGTGTTATGTATATAATATGTCTGTTATATGCTGATTTAAGTATTTTTTGTCTTCGTTGCAACACTTGTTACAAACACAAATACACACAAGTCAAGTTGACCGTACGAAAAACATTTACGTTCATTCTAATTTTCCTATAACTGGCGTCAGTGAAAAAGTAACGTAGACGACAAAATAAAATAAAAAATATTGGCAAAGCGCACGACACATCATTTCAGTACTAGAAAAACTTCAAAAGCAAATAATATGAGAAATGAATATCTCAGTATAAATCATAACACTGTCATCGGGGATGATTGCAGAGTTGCAGACACCAAGTGGCACACGACACGATTATAAATTGCCAAAGACCTGTTTAAGAAAATAAATAGTTCTCTTGCAATCATACGGCAAAACCCTGTTATTATACACAACAAGTCTGTAGGTTTGACAAAGCCTTATTAAAATGTACATTTCAACTAATAGGCCTATTACAGACGGGCTACTGTTGTAGGTTCACAAGACATTGTAGCAACTATGGTTGCATTTGATAAAACCGTTCCTACTCAGAGTTAAATGATTGGATCGAGAAGAATTTCAAATGAAGCTCGTGAATTTTTTAGCGTGTTTGAAGTCTGTGCCAATACTCAACATTGTAACAGTTCATATTATGGATATGCTACATGCGATCCTCTACTCATAGTTAAGCGACCAGCCATAACATCGACTACTCTCGAATCAACTTCTTTAAAACTGGTATTTATTCGTTGACACATGAATGGTGAATCAATTGATTTAGTGCGTCTATTAAACAATGCTGCAACAGATCAAATGTATTAAGATAATTCGTTATTATACTTACAGCTCTATTAAAGAGCAATATTTTTGTAGTAGGCACACATGCGTATCGGTACATCTTTGTCTCCATTGGTTTCAAGAGACTGTCTAGTATTTTCAATACTAATAAAGATTATGATACAATGTTTTTTAGTTGTATCTATATCCACAAAGACGCCTTCTTTCAAATTCTAATCTTTCCTCGAACAATTATCTAGTTACACCTATTAAGTTAATGTTCTGTAATTTTAGATCTGTATTTCCTGCTTTGTCATTATCTTCAAAAGCTTCTTTTATTCTTCTTTATCCCTAGAACAGTTGTCATAACATATTATGTTTTGATAATTAATGTAAAGCTTTTTCGAACGATCTTTCATTGATGCGTTATTATTCACGGTTAACTGGTAAGTTTTAGAAAGACCAATGATTATCACTTTTAAAACATTTGGAATTTCCACAATAGGATTGATAAAAGGTTTTCAAGCTTATGCTAATTCAGATCATTTTCGGCTTTTCTATCGTCTAACAACCGAAATTAATATTCTATTACAATCCAAATCTCGTTACCTTCTTTTTGACGACTGCTTCTGATTCTCCCTTTTTCATCTTTAAGACTCGAATGGGCAAATTAGGTCGTTAATTGGTTACAGAAAAAGACTGTGACCAAGATAGCAATAGGTTATTAATTTCCAGTGTTAACTGATAAAACATACTTTGTTAAGTTATGTAGTGTCTTCAAAATACTCAAATCATATCCCGCAGATTTTAGTCGCACCAATCGGCAGTCGCGCGACTGCAACACGCCGAAGTATGCAAATAGAGTTGGCAGGCAGCTAGGTCGTGTTACATGTTTGGTGGTCATAACTCAAGGAGAGGTGGAAGCCACCGCCCCTCGTGCGTGCCGTCTGACGGCTTATAAGAATTCAATACACTGTTATTTAGCACTACTTACATTACCCAACTGTGGTATTAACAAGTGGAAATTAAGTTGTTTGGAAAAATCGTGTGAGAATTGTTTGAAAAAGTCCCTTTTTATGTGAAAGAAAAATGCAGAAGTGAGCAATAATTTGTGCGGTAAAAATGTCTGGCAACCAAAGGCGCTATCACCCAGTAACAAGCTAGTGGATGGCAAATAGGCAGTTGTTCCTTGTAAAATACTAGTATTTAAAAAGATGGGAAAACGTTATGATACATGCTTAGATACAATCAGTGTACATTATTGAAGTTCTATCATAATCAGTATTAGAAGCTGGAATTTAGTGGAAAGACAGACAAGTAACATACATAGGTTACGTACGGGATTCCTCAAAAGAATCTCCGTGAAAAAAAAGAAAAAAAGGGCATATCAAGGAACAGGGTGGGTTCTAGTCAGTAAGATTCTGATACTCGAAGATAGAGGGTCGAAAAATCACACAACCAAAAAAATATTACTAGTTGGCAATCCAGACATAAAAGATTCTGAACCTCATTACTTGCAAAATAAAAGGCACAGTCATCGTAAACACTCATTGGAAAGTTGACCCTCAAGTGCAGTATCGACTCAGGTCATCGTGAAAGCTCACTGGGTTAACCTCAAGAAAGCCAATTAATCTGAACGGATTATTAAGAATTTTGCAAGAAATAATCCAAGAGCGAAAATTGAAAGTATGATGGCCACAATCTGTGGCCCAAAGTTTAAACTTAAACCGAACCAATTTTAATCAAATTATTTTTTAAGAAGTTCTTAGCATTCTTTTTTGTTAAGTAACCCTTAAAATCAATTTAAAAGCTATAAAATTACTCGTGATTCTATATAATTATTCTGATGTAGGCACTGTTAGACGTAAGCAGTTAAACACCGCATTGTACTAACGAAATCTGATATATTAAATTATTGAGTCATAGTAGCAAAGGTTTTCAATTATCTTGAAGTGGACATTGAAAATACATTAGGGGAACCTAGGTCTTGTTAGAAGTTAGATTGTACCTAATCTTGTCAATGTGGGGTTTATGTATTTAATTTATTTGAACTAGTTTGGTAAAGACTGGTTATTAACTATAGATAATAATTTAGAACAACAATACCACGCAACAAGATTTAGTCCTGCAAATGACAACATAGAAAATAAGTATTCTAGATTAGATTAGTAATACCTATTATAAATGCGAAAGTTTGAATAGAAGGACATCGTAGGTACTATATTATGTCTGTTACTAAATTTCATCAGAAAGGCTGCACGGAACTAAATAAAAAAAATATCAGAAATAGGTTAAACCTAGTAGGTATGGTTATAGTAGTAGTATCAAATACGAGTAGGTTACGGTTTGGTCTTGAAGAATAGTTCTCCTCGCTAGGGTTTGATTTTTGAAATAGTATAAAATAGGTTTTGAGTTTAACGAAGCAAGCAGTAAAATCCTTCCCTTAAAACTTAATCACGCCTTTTTACCAATTTAGGGGGTGATTTTTGAAAAACCCAAAAACACTTGTTCCTTTATTTTTAATCTAATTTCTATATACTATGCAACTACCGTCCAAAATTCAGGTTATACCTTTAGCGGTAAAACGCGGTCCCCTTAGACTTGAATACCCCTTTTCACTAACTTGGGGGTTATTCTAAAAATCCAAAAACACGTGTTTAATTATTTGAGATTTAGCATATAAATACTAATTTTCACATTAATCAACTCACGCGTTATGATTTTCCCATACAAACTTTAACAACGCCTAGATAACCAATGGTATGTTAAAAATTGGTAGTGTTAAAAAAAATAATAGAGCCAATATTTTATATTTACTTGTGTTCTTATTCGTGACAAGTTTCAAATTTATAATCCAAGGAATAAGATTTTACATACAAAAGTTTTTACCTCTTTTCACCCCCTTAGAGGAGGATTTTCGCAAAATCCCGTCTGATTGCTCTCCTGCATGGTAGACTGCAACTGCTGTCCAAAATTCAAGTTACTGCGTTGAGCGGTTTGGGATGTAGTCGACTCGTAATAAAAAACCCTGTTCTTTTATATACGATTTTATATATAGGTATAGATATATAGAGTAGGGTACGTTCACGTGGAATACACGAATAAAACCAAAGGCAACAGCTAGTAATAATTAATTTAGCGTTTAGAAAATACTCAGTAGTTGACTCCAAACTGATTCTCTGTAAAACAAATAATGCTACTAATATTATAAATGCAAAAGTATGTCATGTTTGTTTGTATGTTTCGTTGTCACGTGAAAACGGCTAAACCGATTTTGAAACTTGTTACAGAGGTAGATAGGACCCTAGAGACGGATTTAGACTAGGGAAGAGGAGTGAGTGAAGCCGCGGACAGAACAGTACAAAATCTTAAATATTTCATTAGAAACTTAGATATCTCAATATTGAGGAATTTACTTTAGGAAACTTATAAAAAGCCAGTTATTTTCATGATTTAAAACTCAAATGTCTGTGTTAAAAGTACACTAAATAAATGCTTCACTTACAGACCATAATTTTAAACGATTGTAACAACGAGATATAGACCAAGTTACAAGCTACTTTTAACCCGAAATTCCTTAAAACGATAAGGCAAGCCGCACGCGAGTAAAAATTCGATAAACTAAAAACCGGTTTTTTAATCTAGAGCAATTATTACAATTTTATTCATTAGATACAAATAAATTAATACCACTTGTTTCTCATACCTTGATTATATCCGTTTAGTTGAATTAAATTGATATTTATTATTTTGTATAAAATGTCAATATGGACAAGTAAACATGCATAAATAGTCTTAACTTTAATAAATAATATAAGAATATCACGTATTACTTTATTTAAATACGAAAGGACAACTTGTGTTATAAATCATAGGGATTAACTTTATCGAGTTCTTGTAACTACGAACATAGCAATCAAATAAAGAAAACGGATTTAATAAGTTTTTCCTTGAAACTTCGTACGTCATACACCAACAGAACAGTTTATAATAATTGGACCTAACCTTTTAAATTACGTTCACATAATTAAGAATAGTCTTATTTTCAGTCCTAGTTTTAGTGTTTCCCTGATAATACACATAGATAGATTTCGACAAGACTTGACGTATCATCTGACGCCTTACAAATTTTTTCCCAAAGTAGCAAAGGAAAGATGTAACACATAAAAAATCATCAAAACGTATTATCATCTATAAAACTGTTAGTTACATTTTTTGTTTGTTCATGACTAGATCTTATAAATGTAAAAACTATAAATATATTCCCCTTATTAATACGTTCTCTTACTTTCCTACAGAACCCACAAATCCCAAAAATAGCCTCCCCTTAAACCACCTTAATGACATGCATAACCCTACCTGTTCTACAGTTACTAACAGCGATTAGTAAATAAATAACAAATTAAATTCCACTAAAGATTAGTGGCGGACTCAGTATGGGCTCATAAATAAATCAAGTGTTCACGTTCGGTCTCGGAGACCACGGTAAATTATGACTCAAATAATATTATGCTAAAGGTACGCCAGTGTAGTCGCCACTTAAAACCGTTCGTGCTTATAAAGCCTTTTTTGTGCTTTTGTAATTAGCCGTTCGATATCTATAGATTATAGTGTGTGCTCTGTTTTAGCGTGTATTGAAGAACTGACTGTTCGTTATTTGTGATACTGAAATGTGCCAATCATAATCAGACTTTTTTACCATTGATTCAATGATCCGTTTGGTTTTTCTGATATAACTGTTTTTATTTGCCACCTGCTATTTGTCATAAATTATTAATTTATTGCTATGCTAAGTAGGTGTAAATGTTTGTAATTTATAGGACTGTGGCATTTAAATGTAGGCATTGCGTGCTGTGTTTGTAGTACCCAATACTGCATTTTGATTTGCATGGTCCTTGCACGATCTGACCAAACGTAATTCAGAAATTTTTTTCGCCTAAAAATGCTCTGGCCTTCTACATAATGTGTGGAATATGTGTTTCAAAAATAATGTTTATGTTTTAAAGGGGACGGGTGTTTGACATCCCTATCAGTAGTTATAGAAAGAAAAAGTCATACTAAGCTTGATATAAATTGCACAATATTTCAGAATATTTACAAAAGCACATTCAGAGAAAAAAGTTCAACTCTAACAGCCAACGTTATATAATCCATGATTCAAAATTCGTTAAATCCAATTTACCGTAATTCTAATCCTACAAAAAGCCAACACACCTACCTGCGACCCAGAACCGGTCCCAAAGAATTCCTCAACACATACTATAACTTACAAAACACTTATATACCACATATACTACTTAGTCCAAACCAGATCACTTGATAATATCGCCGGCATCTCCCCGCTGTAAGCCGCGACCTGTGTTAAATATGCATAAAGGGTACAACACAAAAATAAAACTTCTAAAACTTGAATGGTTGAAAAAGGAATAAATATTTCGGTTAGGGATTAGCAGTCGCGGGTTGGTCGGGGCTTGCAATGGCGGTACGATGATATGGCAGAATTCCTGCTAAAGTGTTGCTATACATAGAATAATATATACAGATATACCCACCGTTGCAAGTCTCTCATTGCCGCGTGCGCAGTTTTGTATGCAGTGTGCGTCGTGTCTTATTAAATAGCACTTTTGTATTGGTTGGTTCGGGATAAGGCTCCTCACGTACACTTTCAAAGCTTTTATAAGGAATCAGGTTTTTGCTTGCAAAGAGGTTTCGTTTTGTGACTTTTCTTGAAGATTATTGTGATAAAATTGAGTCACTTTTTTATGTAATTCCAAAACTTTTCAGTCATTTAGAATTGACTACTTTTCAGTCACTACGCAAACAACTAAAAACATAATTCACCTTTTTCTCGTCAGCCATTCAAATCCCATTTAATTACAGGACTAAGATTTTTGTTTCCGAAGTAACTTACAAAGTAAAGCCACGTACACACCGTCAATATTAACTGACCCACCAACTATAAGTAACCACACGTCCAGGAATACTGGTAAGCCCTTCTCCCCAGAGACACAACTTCAATTATTGATGGCAACTTTTAGCCGCTATAAAATATAGGGGAAGAAAAAACTATTTTTCATCTGGTTTAGCTTTAAATAACTTGTAGCATGTTCTTGTTTTATTTTATTTTTACATTTGCGAGTAGTTTATGTGTTATGTTTTTAAAATAGGGTTTCACACGTAATATTCGTTTGAGTATTAATAGTGGACGTTGAATGAATGTCAGACGTACCGCAGGTGTACACTGAGCTGTAATCAATCGTTTCTATGTTTTTATGTGTTAATGTTTTAATGCCTGCGTTAATTTATATGGCTATCTTGTTTTTATGACAGTAGTGTATATGAAGAGAGAAACACAGTAATACTTTTTCTTTTAATTTCTACAATTGTGAAGTTTTTCTAAATATCACTTGTACGATTTCAAGTTGGGTGGTATGTTTAGTAATTAATAGATCATTAATATGTTTCTAGCAAAACAAACTCGTTTTTTTTCCTTCTGTCCGTTTCCATCAGCTACTTTTAAAGTCTTTCCTAGCTTTATTTTCTTAAATTTAAAAATCATTTCTGGTCCGAGTCTGGTACGGAATTCTTGTGGAAAAGTTAATACTACCAATCTAACAATTCCGTTAGATTCTTTCCTATATCTAAATCTTCATAAAACATAAACAATAATATCAAAGCCGTTCATCATAGATTTTATCCTCTGAAGACGTTGACAATCATTGATGCAAATTATCTCATTATAATTTTTAATTACACCACATTATGCATTCAGCCCTAGTACATAAATTGCACATCACTATTAAAATGTTGTTCGTTGTTGCTAGTTTTATATGGACATTGTCATTATACAAAAGATATTATCTACGTAGTCTGAAAAATAATATAAAGATGTTTGAAAAGATAGATTAGTTGTAGATAAAATTTAAATAGTCACATTACACATAAATTATACGAGTAATTATAATTGTTTTATCCATCAAACTGTAGATGGACAAAAAAGTTTAATTTCTGAAATGACTTAAACAGTATAAAAATATTACAATACATGGACCCATGACTTCCAGTTTAGATAGATAGATATAATACTCTTTATTATGCACACCACACAAATTGTGGGTATTTACAGATAGAAGAGAGACAATAGTTTCCTCGATCTCAGGCTCATCTAAAAGGCCAAAAGCCAGAGCTTTCGTCCCGCCATCTTCTATGAGGTCTACTGCGACTCTTTCTCTCTGTGTCAAAATATAATGATTATGAACAAAGAAAGAAATAAAATTAAAGATTTTATAAATCCATAAGCTGAATCTCAAAATAATGGATCACAAAACACAAACATTTACTCCAAACGAATATGATTTAGAAAGGATTTAGAACTAAACAAGGCAACAAGTTTCTGCAGTTGTTTTCAATCTAACACGCTTAGACAGTCTATGTAAGGACCTCGCCATACTGAGCTATAATAGTCCAATTACGTTCTAATGCCCCTTACTCTTAGTAATTTTACCTAGTATAAGGTTTTCATTATAAATAGATATCTGTGCCTATGAGCTAACGTTGAAAATTAATAATCAATCTCGATTGCGATCTTTGTAACCAATCAACGACCGAATTTGCCTATTCGAGTCTTAAAGATGTCCAATCAGTTAAAAATCAAGTAAACGGATGAGGATTTGCACCTAGATAGAATATTAATTCTAGTTTCGGGAGGTTCCTGTGTCTGATAAGGAGGGAAGAGACGCCCGGGTGTCACCACTGCGAAGATCGCCCGGAGGACACGGTGGAGCATACGGTGCAGGACTGCCCCGCTTGGGCAGAGCACCGCCGTGTCCTCTCGGCGGCGATAGGCGGAGACCTCTCGCGCCCGGCATTGGTCGAGGCCATGCTGCGGGGCGAGACGGAGTGGGAAGCGGTCGCCTCCTTCTGCGAAGCAGTTATGCTCGTGAAGGAGGAGGCGAGCCGCGAGAGAGAGAGGACAGCGTCCTCCCTCCGCCCCAGCCGCAGTGGTAGACGCCCACGGCGTCGGACGTCGCGGGACGATCTCCGGCCACCGTAGGCGCGGGCATGCGGGCGGCGAGTAAAGGGCAACTCGTCACCCGACCATGGACCATGCCCGGGTCGACGGCGCGTTGTGTTCCACGCGCGCCTCAAGGAGTGTCAGCATGATGACGGGGCCCCCCTCTAGAGGGCCAAAGCCTGCCGGGGTCGCGGGACTTATCTCATTACCGTGACCCCGGGACATAACGGGCTATTGAAGGACACCGTGGATTTTAGTCAGTACAAGTCTGACAGTCCCTCCCGCCCTGCCCGGGGTGGGAGGACTCATTTGATGATTTTACCACGCTAAAAAAAAAAAAAAAAAAAATAGGTAAGAGTGTAAAGTTAGCCGTTGCCAGCGGCTTCACCCGCGTTTAACTCAACATGATAACACAGGATCAACGGTATTTAATTATTTCAGATTATAACCTATTTCAAAACCAATTATCAGCAAGATCCCATTGAGCAGATACGATGTGATTGAGTGACAAATATCCATCCATCAAAAACATCTAAACTTTCGCAATTATAATACATACTAGCAGTTCGCCCGCGACTTCGTCCACGCGTATTTCGAACTTTTCCTCTGCGAATTTCTACTCTCGGCCACCATCCTTATAGGACACTTTGGAAAATCTAAATCAATATCCAACAAAAATTCTATCAACCCCAAAAACAACCCCTCAGGGGTCGAATTTCGAGGTAGCACCTACGTCTTAAAAAAAACCATAAGCAAAATTTGAGACTCCTAACTATCAAGAACAAAGTTCCGTCTTAGTGAGCATATACGTCTTAAAAACCTCTAACCATATTTTGAGACTCCCAGCACTTGTAATTACAAAGTTTCATGCAAACTATCAACTCCAAAAACATCCCCTTAGACATAAAATTTCAGAAAATCCCGTCATAGGTAGCACCTACGTCCTAAAAAGAATCCCTATGAAAAATTTGAGACTCCTATCTATCAAACCTAAAAACAACCCCTTAGAGTTCAAATCTCGCAACATCCCGCCTTAGTGAGCACCTTCGTCTTTAAAAGAATCCCCATGCAAAATTTGAAACTTCTGTCTCTCAACCCCAAAATAACTCTTTAGGGGTTGAATTTTGTAAAATCTCATCTTAGTGAGCATCTAGGTCCTAAACAGAATCCCTTTTCAAAATTTGAAACTCCTAGTACTTGTAGTAACAAAGTTTTATACAAAGTATCAAACCCAAACACAACCCCTTAGGAGTCGAATTTCGCAAATTCCCGTTTTAAGTAGCACTTCGTCATAATAAGAACCCTCATGCAACATTTGAACTCCTAATACTTGTAGTAACAAAGTTTCATACAAACTATAAACCCCATAAACTACCCTTTAGAAGTGAAATTTCGCAAAATCTCGACTTAGTGGGCACCCACGTCCTTAAAAGAATCCTCTACGCAAAATTTGAGACTCCTTTTTATCAACCCCAAAAACAACCCCTTAGGTATCGAAATTCGCAAAGTCCCATCTAAGTGAGCACCTACATCTCGAAAAAGAACCCCCATGCTAATTTGAAACTCCTAGCACTCGTAGTAATGAATTTTCATACAAATCAACCCCAAAAACAAACCCTTAGAGGTCGAATATCGCAACATCCCGTCTTAGTGAGCATTATCGTCCTTAAAACCTCTATGCATATTTTGAGAGTCCCAGCACTTGTAATAATATTAACAAAGTTTCATGCAAACTAACAACCCTAAAACCATCCGCTTAGGGATTGAATTTCAAAAAATTTAAAATGAATCCCTATGCAAAATTTGAGACTCCTTTCTATCAACCCCAGAAATAACGCCTTAGGTGTCGAATTTTCAAAATCCCATCTAAGTGAGCACCTACATCCTATAAAAGAACCCCCATGCTAAATTTGAAACTCCTAGGACTCGTAGTAATGAAGTTTCATACAAATCAACCCCAAAAACAAACCCTTAGAGGTCGAATTTCCCAACATCCCGTTTTAGTGAGCACCATCATTCTTAAAAGAATCCCCTGCATTCGAAACTTCTATCTCTCAACCCCAAAACAACCCTTTAAGGATTAAATTTCGTAAAATCCCATCTTAGTGAGCATTTAGGTCCTAAACAGAAATCCCATACAAAATTTGAAACTCCTAGTACTTGTAATAAGAAAGTTTCATACAAACTATCAAGCCCAAACATCTACCCAAACGCTTTGGGGTCGAATTTCGCAAATTCCCATCTTAAGTAGTATTAGGTACATCATAATAAGAACCCTCATACAACATTTTAAACTCCTAGTACTTGTTGTAACAAAGTTTCATAGGTACAAACTATCCATGCCGAAAAACAACCCCTTAGGGGTCGAATCTCACAACATCCCGTCTTAGTGAGCATCTTTGTCCTTAAAAGAATCCCCATTCAAAATTTGAGACCTCTATCTATCAACACCAAAAACAACCCCTTAGGGGTCAAATTTCCCAACATCCCGTCTTATGTATCACCTATACGTCCTAAAAAGAACTCTCATGTATCATTTGAAACTCTTAGTACTTGTAGTAACAAAGTTTCATACAAACTATCCATGCCGAAAAACAACCCCTTAGGGGTCGAATTTCACAACATCCCGTCTCAGTGAGCATTGTTGTCCTTAAAAGAATCCCCATGCAAAATTTGAGACCTCTATCTATCAACACCAAAAACAACCTCTTAGGGGTCGAATTTCGCAACATCCCGATCAAGTGAGCATCTACCTCCGAAAAGAATTCCCCATGCAAAATTTGAGACTCCTAGCACTTATAATAACGAAGTTTCAAACAAACTATCAACACCAAAAACAACCCCTTATGGGTTGAATTTCGAAAAACCCTTTCGTAAGTAGCCCTTACTTCCTACAAAGAACCCGCACGCAAAATTTAAAACTCCTAGTACATGTTGCAACAAAGTTTCATACAAACTGTCAACCCCAAAAACAACCCCTTAGGGGCGTTATATCGCAAAATCCCTTCTTAGCGAGTACCTACGTCCTAAAAAGAACTCCTATGCAAAATTTTAAACCCCTAGCACTGGTAGTTTCCGAGATTTCGTGTCCTATGAGTGAGTGACCTTTTGCTTTTATATATATAGATTAGCTATATTAGATTTCTAAGAAAGGTGATAGAAAAATTCATGCAATACTTTTACTCCATTATATGTATAAAGCTCTTAGAGACTGAACGTGTTTTGCAAACTACATTAAAGCCTGAGGCAAAATTTCAAAATTGATATCAGCAAATAATATCACACTGTAACATCATCCTTGTCAGATTATAAATTACACATTATACCAAAATTACAGGCCGAGCAAAAAATCTATAATAAGATTCTATAATAAGATACAGCTATAATTGCTCTAATTTTACACATAAATCTGTAAATTTATGTATAAAATTCATGAAGTTATATATAATTTCCTGACTCTCCTGGTTTTTGATTCAACGTAATTGTTTTTTCAGATTCATTTGATATCTAATTTTCCCAATAGATGACGCTTCTGTGCACTTATAATTTAATAAAAACTAAACATTTAACGACGTTATAACATTATTATTGTTTCCATACATCGGTACTTTTTGCAATAATCACCCCCAAGCCACAATTACTGTTATTACGTCATTACTGCATTTAAATACTAATAAATATACATTGTACTCTGCATTTCGATGCGTTTTCCCTGTTTTTACATAATAGAAACGTTTGTTGATCGTTTATACCGCGTTTTGTGTGGCCTTTTCGAAAATTACGTTTTTGTTCAGAAAACGTGAGTATGAGAACGGTTGGGAAACTAAAGAAACATGTTGGGTGTTTAAAGGCTTCATGATTATTATCGTTTTAATGAAAAATGAAAGGGAATCGTCTATCTTGGTATGGACATGTGATGAGGAGGGATGACACCCATGTGACTAAGAAAGTGATGAGTATGAATGTTGACGGATGGAGAGGACGAGGAAGGCCAAAGAAAAGATGGATGGATTGCCTAAGGAATGATATGAAAGAAAAAGGAGTAAATGATACTGTGACGTCTGATAGGGGAGAATGGAAGAAGAAAACGTGTTGCGCCGACCCCAAATAGAATGGGATAAGGGCAGGAAGAAGAAGAAGAAGATTATTATCGTTTTAAAAAATCTTCGCATTTACAATTTAAATAAAGAAATAAGTAGTACAAACCCAGGCGGGGTTTACCTACTACCTAACCTACAAAATGTATTCTAAACACTAATTAAAAGAAAATTTATAAATCAATTGTATTAGTCATGAGTTCCGTGATTCGACTCTTAGTATATCAAATATTTAACTGAATTTCACTACAACATTTCACCATTGAACTAATATATATTTAGAACAAAAAACAACATTTTCACAATTTCCTTTTTGCCGCAATCTTCCGCTCAACCTAATTTCATCTCTATACTCTCTTTGATAAAACGACTACCGCATACACAGAGCCTATTTAATTTTAATTAAAATACATAACACGACTATTAAAACCATGGAGCCAGTGTTTTAATTTCGATTCAATAACCCATGTCGGCGCAAGACACTGATTAAGCTTCCCATAAGAGACGTACAGTCGCCTGCAAATGTGCTTGGGTTGAATTAGCATACGCACTACCGCAGCTTTTGTTGCAAAGCTTAAGGCTATGTACTAAGAATTTAGTATGATTTGAGGTAATGTTCATAAAGACTACTTTCAAAATGGAACGTTACATTAATGTCGAATGTTGTTAGTCTTTTCTCAATACAAGGAAAACTCACATTTAGTTTCTTAAATCTGCAAATCTGAATGCAAAGTGTACTGGACTTACGAATAAATAATGGTGGAATTCATCATCATCATCAGCCTATAAATGTTCCCACTGCTGGGACACAGGCCTCCTCTCTGAGAGAGGCAGTGGGCCATAATCCACCACGCGGGCCCAGTGCGGGTTGGTGGATGTCACATGTCTTCGAATTTTTGGTTCTAGGACATGCCGGTTTCCTCACGATGTTTTTCTTCACCGTTGGGTGGGAATTATTATTAACTAATGTTTTGCATAACATTTCAGTTTTATCCTACTGTTCGTAGTTTTACCAATTTAGAATTATAGGTTATTATCACTTTACTTTCAAGCACAATGCTCGTGTCACGCTTATACATATAGTTACAATGTACAGTCGAACACAAATGCTTTTGTGCACGTGCAATATGCTTAGAATTAGCATAGGAATCCTGAGCCGTTTGTCAAACAGGACCACTCATAACTGTGAGGTAGGTACCGGTATCATATAATAAGTAATTATATTTGTTCACCTTAAGGTACTAGGTATATCTTAAAGTGGGTACTAATAGTTCCTAAGTATTTAAATGTGAACGTGCACTTAAGGTCACTTGTAGAGGATTGTACCTCATTTAAATACCTGTAGGAAGTGCAAGGATAAAATTAATAAAATTATTAAGTTTATAATACCGAGTCTATAATTAAAATGATTGGATTGTATTCATCATATTTGATGTGCCAAAATAGTTTTTCGGAATTGGCATTTTATTACAATTTTAAAAACTAGTAAGCATTTTTAGAGCTCAAAACTGCTAATCTACAAGCAAAATTGTATTAAATTCTTTCAACATTTCAATTGAAATCGTTGGCCGTGAATTTGAGCTACAAAAAAATATAACGAACTTTATTAAAATTTAGAAAAAACCCGCAAGCCTCAACATAAAAACAGTACAGTCAATATAATGTGAATCACACCACTTCACGCACGATAATATACTATTGTTATACGTCCACAGTGAGCCAAACGTCTTCATTTTGGGAACAAAAAAAATAATACAGTTATTGCTGTCAAATGTGATATAATGGTAACACTGCAATTGTTTTCAAGATCATAAATAACTTTTTACAAAAGATTCGCGGTTTCCTTAAAAGCTAAACGGGCTGATAAACATTTTTTTTTCTTCCGTCTCGAGCCGTCTTTCCTGCGGCGGTACGAAGCCTATAAATATTAATACAATCAAATGTTTTGACGTGGGCCTTTTTTAAACTTTTATCTTGTACCTTCGCTTATTTTTTGTTGGTTCGATTCCGTTTTTATTTCGTGTTAATTTGGACAGCGAATTCGGTCTTTTAACAGATCGTAAAGTATGTGGAATGAGGCGAAGAGCGAAAAGTGGCGCCAGGTGCTTTAAACATCTTTGGGGGAAACTTAAGACGAATGAAAATATTTATTTTGTTGTCTACTAAATGTAAATCGACTGTAGGGGAACAGTGTATAAGACGGGGACGTTAATAATCGCGAGGTATAATGGGGACATACACTCTTTAGACATACTTAACACAACATTAACGTAGAGCAAGTGCCATCAGGACGTCATTTGCAAGCGGCCAGACGCAAACGGCGTCCTGTGGGCGCTTGTGCTACGTTAGTTTTGTGTTAAGTTTGCCTTAAGTGTGTGATTTCCCATCATACCTCGTGACCCCGTCTTATACACTGTTCCCCTACTGGTACTTAGAGGCCAGTGGGTTGTACTTCATAATTTTTTTAAAGCAACTGTAATTAGTGAAAAACTATCTATTATTTTGACTGACTATAAATTTCGATCCCAAGTGACAAAGCTTATAATAACATACTTGTCTCCATAGATGTGTCATCAGATCATAGGTATGAGATTTACGATGAGTAAATGACGAAAATTACTCTGGAAGTGAGAACATTATAATGATTGTGAGAATTTATGGTACCCATAATATATGCGAAACAAACTTTTTTATTCATAATCAGATATCATTAATGCATAAAATTAAAATAACGGCGATTACTCACACTATACCATTAATTCTTAAATAAAAACATAAATCTTTACTCTGACTCTAAAAACTGTTGAACAAACACCCACTAAAACATCGTAAAATTAATAAAAATCATCTTTATTGCTAAGACTATAAAGTTTAAATGACTTTGTCGCTGCTAATACAAGTTGGGTTTCGACAAGATCTGATCAAAGTATCTAAAATGGTCACAGTTAGTGGGTTAACCACTTTAAATTGTCATCTGTCTGATTTATTTCTGTATCTTTTGCGGCCAACACATTTTTGTCTCAGTTTCATTCTGATACAACATTTTTTACATCTATTTGGAAAGTTTTATTTCCTGAATCACGTAATAAAAATAATTTATGTTTGTCAAAATTTAGCTATGGTACAGAGCATTGACATTTAGCGAGTGTAATCCCATTTCTAATGTTTTTTCCGATCGCGACTTTTGTTCATTTCCTCGTGCAAATCATGGTTCGTAATCAACAAAACTTTGATGATTTTGAAAAGGACAGAAATAAAGGCGAATGATTCACATTGAAAACTAATCCCTTCCCAGAAGTACGACAAGTAGTTTCTCCAGTCTCCGAATTTTTTCGCAGGACCCATAAAAACAAAATTAATTTTATCCAAAGTGTCCTGAATCACTGCCCACTGTGTACGCCAGAGGCTGACCTATCAAACGCTCGTAAACTATAATCATTCGCGGACCACATAAATAATTGCGCGGTCCGACCCCGGTTTTTGTCGGTCGCGATGCGCCAGCGCAGGTAATATAGTCATAAATTTCCATAACCGCCACTCGATCTTATCAAACATGATTTTAATTTGATTTCGGAGCCACACGTGTAGTGGTCGTTTCGACTCGAGTTATGATCTTAGGTATAATGTTTCGGCTAAAGTGTTGACTGCTAAAGTAGAGAAAATTATGTTTATAGCTACTATACGGTGTTTGGGGAAATGGACTTTTACTGCGTCATTAACAAGAGTGTTAATGATGGTAAAGACTTTCTTGTTGACTGAATTTTATGATCATTATGAGCTGATAGTCACAATGTTTTTCATTTTTAAGTTACTGAACTTAGAACTGTGTTGTATTTTCATCGTATAAGAATATCAAATACCTTAGACTCAAACAGCTGACGTAGCTCAAAAAGCCGCTAACCTAGAAATAACTGAGCTGGCTACATTTCCCGTATGAGCAATGGGCCAAACAATAGCTTTCTCCCAGACTTAGGGTAGAGAAAAGGCGTCGCGTCGCAGTAGACCTTGTAGAAGATGGCAGGACGAACTAGACAAAACCATATCATTATATTCATGGTCCTCTATAGCCCGGAATCGAGCTTACTGAGAGAGAGGCATTTGGCCAGCAGTGGGATGACGCAGGGTAACAGTATAAGTATGACAACATCGCTACTTGATATCTAACATGATATAAAGTGTTATAATAGATTTATAATACGATCTCTGAGACTGCATAACGCTCCTCTCACCTAATCTCTGCAATTGCAACAAACAAACTTCTATTGATTGCTTCCTCAATAATTTACAACCCTATCATCGCTCAGACAACAGCATTACATCACTTAGTGAAAGTAACACTCGATAAACGTAGAATATTAATACTTGTCCTAATTCCCACAATCAAACGATACACCGATTATTGTCAAACGTAATCAATAACAGCAAAAACCTAAATCGACTTCTAATGATAGACTTTAACAAAACGCGTGACGCCTTCAATGTATCAACGTATATTTGACAGTTAATATGTCATTGAAATCAAAACGGTATGATATAAGACTGGATACTTTTACACCGTATCGTAAGGCTGAGACAAAAAGCAACGAACGTCGATAATGGTCTTTCATGTTTTAGCTGTTATATCATTAATATTATTAGGCTTTGTTTTATTGTCTTTGGGATAACCATTCACATTGATATCTTACAGTTATTTAGTCTGAATTTTTTATTTACTATAATCTCTTTTGTTGTCATTTCATAGTCATCATAATTCATTGACATTATCACCTATTTTGATTTTAGAGCAAATTAATCATCATCTGTTCACATAACAAACGAATAAAAATTTAATTTCAAGATAATTAATTCCGATTTTCTAACTTCATTAAGTCGATTTTGGATTTGGCGATGATATAAACCATCGACAGATGTCTTAAGCGTGAACACATCTATCATCCACAAATAAAGCAGAGTGTGATACAACGCCGTATGACAGACGTCTGCTATAAAAATCAAAAAGTGACCACCGCTTACGAAACCACGATTTACAACCCACAGTTCTTATTATCTAGTATCAGACTTTAATCCATTTATCACCGCTTTTGTTTACGATCCTCGCGTATCATCGACTATTAATTATAATGCGTTCCTCACTTCGAACTTTGACGTTCTAGCTGTGTGACAGACCAGAGATAAGAATTTTAATGTTACTCGATACCACTGTACTTCATTTGTTACATTGTGCTACACGAAAATGAACATTAACAAGGGCGAAATAAGATTCAATAGTGGTTTCTCGCAGTACCACTCAATCGTCAATACAGTTTGAACTCTTTCGAACATGATTATAGGGTTCCTTATTCATTCTAATGGTTAAAGAATTCGAACGCTTCTGATGCAAAGCTGAGTTTAGAATTTTGATGGATGTGGTTATAATTGTTTCTGTATCGATTATGCCATTGATAAATATTTCGACTATTGCTCATTTTATTAATGACGTGGAAGCGGAAGAACGGTCTGGGCGATGCCCTAACGACAGCGTAATGTCACAATTAATAATATTGGAGCTGTCAAAACATCTGTCAGCGGGCGCTCACAGAACGTCTGCTATTCATTTGTGAAGCAATTAAATTTATTAATATCTAGACTCTTACATACAACTAATTGAAGATGATGTTCCAGCATATTTCAAAAGTTCTTGTTTTTCTACAGAAACTGGAAACCAGAATTTTCAATTAATATATCCGTCGTCGATACTTCAGCGCGAACTGAAAGTTTGAAATGGTCTGCTCCAAACACGAGATTGGTATTTTATTCTTGTGTTGCTAAAAATAATTATTACGAACTCGGAGCACTGCGAACCAATTTTATTATTGGACCGTATTTGGTGAATAAAAATAAATTTTCTTTCTGCATTGCAGTGTCAGTTTGTGTACCAAGATTCATTTTTTATTGAGTAAACGAATACAAAGTGCTTTGACATATTACTGAGCAATTTTATATGTATCATTATGACATTTATTTTAACAATTCAAATCATTCGTAAGCTTTACAGTGAATCACGTAGTACTTAGGTATGATCTACTTATCATCGTTTGCGAGAATCATTGCTTGCAGCTTATTTCAAATGGTTCTCAGAACTCTTTCGTTCTACCAGCAGATCTCTTTAATATTCAAAATTACCATAAAATTTATATAACCATTGACCTCTGATCCATCATTGCTTGCCGGTAGTATAGATACCATCATCTAACATCTACAGTTTGCCGATGGCGGTACTAGATCCCAATGTAATAAGGCAACCTTATCACTTTGTGTAGGGCAAAGATCCAATACTGAACTGAGTTTTACAACAGTAAAGCTCAATTACACGTTTGCACGATCTGGAGCATGAAGTCAGAGCTTAGAGATTAGAATTCAGGTCGGCTGTAGCAGTCTTTTTATCATTAATTCAAATAGGGAGGGTTGTAAAATGTATATCAAAACTACACTATAATATGTTAAATCCCTGTGTAATCTCAAAGCTACTGTTAGATGTTGTATTGTAATGCAACTGCACCGAATTGTGACCGAATCACTAGCAAATCTTTGAAAAAACTGAAGCAACTTCTTCAACGACCTATCTTTGGATTACAATTTTAATGCTGTTATTACTATTGTTTTTAAGTTCAAAATCAGACATACTATCAGCTCCGTCATTTCCATTATTGTTTTTAAATTCATCGTCAGCCACACAGCCACATTCAAGAACTCATGACCGTTCAGGTTCAAATGCCAACTCGTATAATACCAGTTCAAGTAAATATAAATCAATGCAGTGGTTAGCTAGTCAGCCATTGTTCTAAGTATCATTGTAGGTTCATCGATATTCCTTAAGCGCTCGCCTTTACTTTTCTTAGGTTCCCTTTCCACCTGAGATATGCTAAGCTTTGTAGTAATTATTGATTTTATAGTTATAGTCCTTTTGACAGCTTTCTGTTAAGAAGGCCATTAACAACGATACACAAAGAACATAGATGCTCCCCTGTCGCTCTTCACTCTGTTATTTTGCTCTCATAATTTGAGACTTCTTCTTTTAAGCTTTTCATAGGATCAGGAACTGCACTAACTAAATCAAATGATCCTTTCGTTTGATTTCGATAGTGCAGTTTAATGAACGCTCATGGAACAGGGGTCACCAAATCTTGGCATTTTTTTTTTGTAATAGCAAAGCTCATCTCATTCGTTTCGCTACCCCATTAAGCTCTGATGAAAATAGACCCATAATTTTGTATTAGCTTAGCTTAGCTTCGCTTAGCTAACTCGCTCATCTCTCTATCCAGTCAGTCTTAAACGTGTAGTAGCAAACGTAGCTATACAACAGGAATCATAGAACCGGTCAGGTTACAGTAGTGTAGGTCCAGTACTCTCATAGGGTCACGATCTTAGGAATACGCCCTCTTACGCCTGTACACCTCATTATAGACCTCGCGAATGATTCATTATGTGTTGGTATTTTACACGTACCTATTTGGTAAGGAAATGTTGGGTGAAGGTTGTAATAGAAACGTGGTTGAATGTTTGATGCCACTACAATGGAAATGGTTTCGTTCAAAGTCAGAACCATGTAAGTTAATTTCATAATACATATTATACTGAAAAGACAATCGTAAAATCAAATGACTGTCAGTCAGTAGGTATCCGTATTTTCGAATTCAATAACTGTGGATTTTGTCAATTACCTATCAATGATGATTTAAAAGGTTCTGATAAACTTGAGCATTTTTGCGAATGTTACATTTTTTTTATGTAAAATGGGTCTGCTCTTGACCTTAGTCTAGGTCAGGAATGACTAAGACAAAGTCGACGATGGAGCGAGCCTACCCAGAAGAAGCCTGTTCACTCTAACTTTGAAGAGATTAGGGTTGTGTGCGTTCGGAAACACAGACGCAGGCAGAGAGTCCCACTCCTTCGCTGTTCACATTACAGAAACACAGACAAAAACACTTTAACGAGCATTACGAGCGCTCTGGCGAGCTTTTTGCCGAGCCGACTGTCAAGTTTGACATCTTCATGAAGAAAAATCTTTTGACGACCATCAACTAGACTGTTCGCTAGAAAGATCACATGAATTTCTGTAGTGATGTTTGGCTCTGGTGGCCTACCACGAGCTCTTCACGCGATCCAGTTTACGCTCAGGGACGAGATAGCGCTAGACGACTTGTATAGCTCTGTCTCTTTCCCACAGCCTCAACTGAATCGCGTTAAGAGCTCGTGGTAAGGCCTCTGTTCGTTTTTCAGTTCGACGAGATGAAAACCGGAGATTGCTTGCTGTTCTAGTCCAAGTCTACCAGCCGAGGAACTATTATTTTTTTCTGAGATGGTGAATGTATATTAAAATGTGACTTTAAAATGAATGAGAAATATTATTCCTAAAGAATAGGTGAGCTGCTTCGTCACAATTATGCTAACACTAGTAAATAAAGTACAGCAAAGTTCTTAACTCGTGATCAATACTGTCCCCTAGTTCAATTTCCACTAAAATTAACGGCACCGTATAAACCAGAGACGCAACGAACCGTAACGGAATTTAAATAGTCTAAAGACGCCTTTAATACCGCGGACTCGAACACCCGGAATCTATCGATACATAAATGATCTATCTCATTACCCGAACGCTGCAATCTAACTCTTTATTCAAACAAGATAAAGTTTAATTTCGGTTGACTGTGAAACCCTTGAGTTTTCCAATATTGCTCTAGAAAAATCATTATTAAGTTTAGTGGGAAACTTTTCAATTTTAGTATTTTGGCGATTGTGTCAATAGATTAAAATTTTTCATGTCTTTTCATCTATGACGGTAACGGGTTCGTGGTTCTATCGTTTGAAAAACTATTTCATAACGTATAATTTGATGTACCAATTGATTTGCTTGTCGAAGGAAAAAAACTGAACTAGCAATTTGCTAGTACAAGTTGATTTAAAAAGGTTTTGCCTTCGACTCTGGTGAATGCCTTGAGCGAACTATTTTGCACGCTTTACACGTTTTATCTAACTACGAGGTACTAACAGTCGGTAGTGTATATTTACAGACTAGAGCTTTAGAGGGTCGGTAAATTGTTTACGTATTACCTTTTAATATGGGAGCCTATTATAAACTACCACATTTGCGTTTAATTTACCGTCAGTGGCCTCGTCTATACAACTTCACACTTTTTTTAGTGTGCACCCACCATCTTTGATTCACCCATATTGGAAACGATTGGTTCTCGGTAAGGATTAAAAATTAACAAGTCGTTTTGTCTAGCCGTCGTCGCAGTGCTATGAACTTTGTACCGTAAATAAGTTTTCTTTACTATTTGAAACGGCGTTCATACAACGTTTAGGGAAACTTTGTGAGTTTATTGGTCTATTTTCAACACTTTCAATTGGGTTAATAGTTTTTCATAGAGCATTTGCTGAACAAACAAGATTCTTATCGTATCGTTTTGTAAGAAAACGCTAATGAGGAAAAATAGGTAATAACGTTTTCCTTAACTGTTGATAATTAATCGTTGATTACTAGTAATCGGATCTTGATCGTTTAGTTTTTTTATAATTGTATGTATTTATTTTAATGCAGTTTATTTAAGTCCATAGTTAGTTCGATACTCACATTTTGAGATAGTTAGTATGTTAATCTTTAAAGTGACTAGAAAATCTAGAGCTGGTAATAAAGAAGGTGGTCTAAGAACCTAGGCTAGAAAATAATTCATAACTAATTTTCTAAAATAATTGATAAATTTATTTCTCAAAAATCAATAAACGTTACATCAGTGTGGTCTTGATGCCTAAACAAACTATATCACAGGAGTTGTGAAAACCCCGTTTTTTAGAATCTGAATGTGGAAGCTTAAGACCCGGTTTCTACCAAAGCGGAGAGGGAGCGGAGACGACAGGAGATAGGTTTTGAATAACCAATCCGATTTGTACCAAAAGCTAAAGGAGGCCATGTGGAAATCGATTTTTTGTTTCAAAACATAGCTTCTCTTGTCTTCGCTCCTCTCCACTTTGGTGGAAACCAGGCTTAAGAGGGGAAAATAAAAGGTATCATTTTGAAAATGATATCGATAGGTTACTTAGGTGCCTAATACAGCTTTCATATAACTCGTAATTGCAAGAATTACGACTTGTATTAAGTAATTGCTAACTAGACGTTATGATTTGAGCACTACCTGATAGTTTATTTTAATCTATGTGTTTCAGTAATCGTTGTGGCAATTATTTTGTTTGAAATGAGCTTATGTCATTTATTATATAAAATTTTCACGAAAGATTGCGTTTAGAACATTTTGCTAATTTATGTGCTACTAGCTTCTGCCCGCGTCTTTGTACGCGGATCCTGTTGCTTTTGCCAGCACCACGGGGTCGTCAAAATCGAACATCTGATAAGTCTGATGTCCAATTTCAAGAGCCCGGGTAAAAAAAAATTGGAGTTTTGGCCTGTAAAGTCAAATTTTATATATATATATATTAATCGTCATCGAAAATTTGTTCTAAACTGTTACCACCTTTACTGCATGGAGGTACTCCCAGCTCATGTTATTTTAAAATTATACAGTGAAATTAGTGATAGCTTTAATTTCCACATCAGGTGTTCCAGATCTTCACATTTATTCTCTCAGCAGAAAATGCTCATCACATGGAACAATTTTTACTATGGCACCATTTTTGTATCTCTTATAGCTTAGCTGGTCTGTTGCGGTTCTGCACCAGGTGTTCAAGTTTTCAAGATAAATTATAGCCTATAATTATGTTGGCCAGACTTAATATCTATACAACGAAAAAAGAATCATTCAAATCCGTCCAGTAGTTTTTTCGTGAAAGAGTAACAAACATACCTACATACACACACATACATCCATCCTCACAAACTTTCGCATTTATAATATTAGTAGGATTCTATGTGTGTTTTTGTTTTCTTTATTTACCAATTCCTTGTGCAGTGCTGGCCCAATGGGAACGGTCCCAACAAGTTGCGGGTTGTCTGATTACTTTGTGTAATTTGCTTCATCTACACTGCTCTTAAAACGGTAAAGGAAAACATCATGAGAAAACCGACATGTTCTAGAACCAAAAATTTTAATACGTCTATCAAAAGGTACTTACTTACTGGATCACTCCTTCTTTCAGAGAGGAGTCCTGTGTCTCAGTAGTATATGCTGATATTAATACTAAATCATTGTGTTATTTTAGTGCATTTCTTGACATTACAAATGATAAATGCAAAAAATGTATCATAGAATGTAAAATCTCAGTGTTCATTGCAGAAGTTGAAGATATTTAACATTCTAAAATGATTACCAAACTAATTGATGTCTCAAACGCTCGAGTCAGTTAAAAATAACATTGAAACGTGTTGACATTCAAATATCACGAAACAATTAACGTTCGTGTTCTAACTTAAAAAATACATGAGAATACGAACAAACTAACTGCTAGTCCGTATGAACTGAAGCTATGCAAAACTAGTATAAGTTGGTCGTTAAATATGCGGAAAGATCATTTAAAACGAGGCCAAGACAAACTGGTTCTTGTATAGTTTGATGTGTAGCCGTGTGTATGTAATAGAACTGCATTTTCTAACAAGTACCTATTATTAATTTTGTTGGGAAACTTTGTCTTGCACAACTGTATCAATACTAACTCTACGTACTGCGATTTCATGCGCGAGGATTTCAAATTATCCTCTATGATTTTCAATTACCCCTTCTGGGGTTGTTTGTTCGTATTTTATCATTTTGGTCTATGAACATTCAATTCAAAGTTTCATATAAATCGGACAAAATTTAAACACATAAACTTTCATCTAAGTGTTAACCCGCATTAGGGATAAATTTTCTAAAATCCTTTATTACACACAATAATTTAGTGCATAATTTTGTTAATTAAAGATTTACTACAGGAACGTTCATGCAAAATTTCATGCTTCTAGACCCAGGTCAACTGTTCGTAGATTGATTAGTTAGTCAGCCAGTCAGTTTCTTCTTTTATTTAGACAGATTACGTCGTAAATTCAATCTTGTATTATTTTAATCAGTTCACAGTTCTTTTCTGCACATGATTCAATTTCATTAATTTACTTCTTTACTGTTTTTGTTTCTCCTTGATTTTCTTCGTTGTCAATCAAAGCTGTGTTTTTAGCAAAAGATAACAGTTCTGCTGCTTCTTGTCTAACACATTCGCTAGTTTTCATTTCATGCAATTTTCTGAATTTTCTATCACTCGCGACCTAACTTAATCAATGTTTTCGTAGTAATTAAACAAAATATCCGCACTCTATCTGCTCAGAGTCAACTCATGGCAACTTTTCTTCACATTTACGGTTTCAGTTTTCTTTCTCCCACGCCGATCTGAAAGTAAATGAAAAATACATTGTATCTGCTGTTTTTTATCATGCGATAATCATAAAGATCAAATGCGACAGGTTAGATTCTTTCAAACTTTATTATACACATTTTTGAGCGCTTTATTGAACGATCAAAAAATTACCAAGTTTTTAGTTTTTATTGAAACTTTAAGAGTAGTAGTTTTATTGGATAGATCTGATACATAGACGAGTTTCAGTAATGAAATTCAATAATAATTGTCACAATGTAGATTACAGGGATGTTTTTATTATACTAAAATTACAGTCTTTTCTTGAGATAATCTGAGCTTTATGTAACCCATAGTATGGAGCAGTTTGGAAATATACTTCGTCAAACTTTTCCTTTGCCTTTTTCATTTTAAAGTGACGGTCGGCTTCAAATTCATGAGGATTCATCTGAATTGCCTGCCTATGGAGACATCATAACTAAGTTATTGGTTGCAGTTCTAAATATTTGTATAAATCAGAATTATTATTTGAAGATCCTTTTTCTGGGGGTTTAGTTCATCAAATGTTTCCTCTGCTCTAGGTGCTGTCTAAAGGGACTGTCACACTGTTATTGACTAAACACTACCCTGTTTTATTACATGTCTCTTGCGTTACAAAGCCGCTTTAATAATATACTGCTTAGAGTCCCGTGACACTGAAAAAAAGGAAAGTCGAAGCCAAACAATTGCCTAAAGCCAGGATTTAGACTATTTTTTGGCTTGACTTTCAGCAAAAGGCGACCAAAAAATAGTATTAATTCACCAAATAGTTGTGACACGTAGTGTATCGACATTCCGACAGAGGGTCCTGACGTGTCCCTGAGTTCAGAGGCTCGACAGAAACTGACAGGGGTCGACGTGCTCACTTCATTAATTCTTGAACAACGCTGATCAATGGACGCAGAGGACATGTTCTGTGACGTAATAAGTGAAATTGTTTCTATTGGAAGAAGAGGGTGGGTGTATGGACTAGAATTTGGTGTAGGCGGTGTGAAATCTAGAGTAAGAATCAGAGTTAAATTTACCCTAGGTCGCTTTTGATGAAGATGTACAGTAGTACAGACAGCGTCACGATGTTTGTGTACCCCCTTTGAAAGTATCTACGTTTACAGGGTTACCACATTATGACGGTGTCTATGCCTAACTCAGGTGACTTTGTAAGATAGATTGTGTTATCCACCAAAGTTATAAAACTAAAAAATATTGATGTGAAAAATAGATCCAAGTTCTGTCTTAGTAAAATGAACCTCAGTTTTAAAATCTAGCTCATGGCTCGCCTATCATCTACGACGACTATGATAATAGTCCTGTAGACTATAATCAAAGTGTTTGAAAATTCTTGTTATTATGACAAGATAATCGAATACTGCTTTCTTAAAATTTACATTTCAAGTAAATTATTAATTTAAAACTGAGAGACGTCCATAATAAAATAGACAGTTGATACACAAAAAGAATCGACGTTGCAATTGTTAGTCATTCTACAACTGCCCCACCGCACAGTGGGCGAGTTGCGTCCGCCGAGGAAACAAAACCGACAGATATTAATGGTTATATGGAAAAAATATTGTGTTGCGTTTTCGTTTCCCCAGCTTTTAAAGCGCAATAAATAGCGTGCAATTAAAACGCCAATAGCAGATTAATGTATTGATTAATTGGATTGACAGAAATTTTCTTTTTGTTTTATCTCTATTCGACGGACCACTAGTTTTCTTAACATAATCAGAAGTATGAATTAGTAATTAATTCATTAAAAAGAATTAATAAATAATTCAGCTTTAATGAATTTGAAGCGATTTGTTTTTATGTCTATGAAATGTTAATAATTTATGTATATTTCTTGTAATTACATCTCGTTATTAATATTTCATAATTATTATGCATAATTAATTTAATTATATGTACGCTCAGCAGATGCCCAAAACCAATCTTGTACGTTTCTGTGAGCAGTATGCAATTAAAAACTGGATAGTCAGGTTCTTTATTTTCAAGAAAATACCTAACATATTATTATATACTGCAAGTAAATACCAAAAGGATAACCAATAAAATTGCAGAACAAAAACAAAGCAACTTCTGCTACCTGTTGCTAACTTCAATTATAAGATACGAACGACATTGCACAGTGGTACAACTCGATCGCCACAACCAACAGATTTATGAACCAATGCATAGGAATCGCGAACCAATTAAAATGGCGGCGATGGGTTGTCATTCTGTAATTGGTTAATTATTATCAGCGTGTCTGGGCGTGGTTGCACGTGCAGCGTTGCATTCGTGTAAAATGCAATCATAGAAGGTTCCTGTTCAATATTCGTTAACTTAAACCAGCAGACTTGGTACAAAATGTATCTACATCATAAATTGTTATAATAATTGTGAGTGTTTTATGTCCTATTGTGAGGAAAAGATAGCCTGCTATCTTACTATGACGATATATACCATATTATGAAGGGATGCTTACCGGCTTACCGAAGGGAAGAAAAATAAATATAAAACAATAATCTATTAATATTATACTTCAGCGATGAGCGACTTTGTCACTAAATAATCGCTGTTTTATATAGTTTCTTCAAAGGTATTGATACCTCCAAGCGGTTCTTACTCTTTAATCACAGATATTGCCGTGAAAATTGCAGTAGCGCACTTCAGACCTGTTTCTGGCGTATCACCTGCGAGCACTTAGCACAATTAATAGTTATTTTCCTCAGGCATGAGAATTTCTTCAAGCTCTTCAATAATTGTTAATTTATTATTGCCGAATCCATGAATATTAATAAACTAGTAGCTTTTTAGAATTGTGTTTGAATCAATGTTTTTGGACGAGTTTTTTTGAACGAGTTTATCCTTAAGATACAAGCTTGTCAATAAACATAAATAAAAATTAAATAATCGTCACGAGCGATACGCTTTCATAACCTCACGTCGACGTCTAAACACATCATTAGGTATATGATTAATTGTGGCTGACCCACGGCTCAGGGGAGTCTAGGCGTCAGTGTTAATGTCCCTTCAATTCATAATTATGCTTTTTATCGCATAAGTAACAGAGTTGACCACCCTCCTGTCAGCTGTTTTACTGGGAAATGTAAAAATAACTGAGTGTGAATTTATTTGAATAAAATTCATCAGTCATAATAAAGGACTAGAAAAGTATATTTTACGCACTAATAATTATTGACTTATTTCTTCTTAGTAGTGGCTGAATATACCTACCCAAGGTACCAAAACATACACAATAGAACATGAATCAACATACCTTTCTTAATATTAGTATTTTTATTATTTTTGAAGGTTTGTCTACAATTTAGACTATCCATCTCACAGTGCAAAATTTTAAACATAAAGTTCAGTTTACTAGCAATTTTATTCCAAACGTGCACTCATAGTTTTTGTTTTATTTCATAATGCACAGTGGTTAATTCATCGATTTAACCAGTCAAAATATGTACAAACAGAATCAAGATGGCGTCAAAAACACACGTCGGGGTACTGACGTTGTACTGCGAAGAAAGATCGGTTTGTTTTGAAATGTCGTGAGCCGTGCCGAGCCACTCGTTTCATGTCACGACGTACGTTTACGTGTATTTTACTAAATTATCAGTCGGCTATATTTGCAATTAAAATAATTAAAAGCTATTTCGTGTTCGGCTTGAATATTTGTAGAGGAGAAGTGTACGTTTTGCTTGGAATTTTATTTGTTGTGTATGTGGATTTTAATGGAAAAGGTTTTAAAATATATACGATACATAGATAGGTCCGATACAATATCTGTCCATCTATCGTGCATGTACGACTGATAGACAGATATCGACGGAGCATCACTTGTCCCATTATACACCGTGACTTTTTAGTCGTCTTACAAAAGTCGTCCACTTAATGTATCCGACCTAAAATACCTCTAGGCGAGTTTATTTTTTTTTAAATCGTTAATAATAATTTTTATTTTTAATAAATAGGTACATTAGAAATATGAAACACCCTGTTAAAATGTTTACGTATCAATTTGTAGAGTATACCTACCCAGCGCAATAGTCGGGTAGATCATTCCATTTCCATTTTCTATGAGACAAGGGCGTTTATAACTATGCCTTGTGTCATAATAACCAATTAAAGTTTTATTATTAAATTTTTCAAATCTCTTAAATACATATTTTTTTATTATAAACGTGTTCTAGTCATTGGATACATGAACTTGGCTGCTTTTGTAAGACGACTAAAAAGTCACGGTGTATATTATTATGACAATTGTATATGTTAAAAAAGACTTAAGTAGCGTAAAATAGCATGATCGTATGCTAATGCATCAAACGAATATTTTAAGAAAATCTCCAGGTTTTAATCCAAAATATTTACAAACATCAAAATATTTTTGTCCACTTTACAACATTTAAATTCTGAATGACGATGTCCAATTTAATATAAAGTTAAGTTAAACATATCTTCTCATGCCTACTGTCCGGTGTTTTGAAGAGCGGCGCGCGTGCGCACACCGCCTGTCACTCCACGACAGCGTCTGCGCCGGTTCTACGCAGAAACGCGGATTAAATAAATCCACTCACTAAGATCAAAATCCCGCATAAACTGGATAAGATCCACAGTTATTACTCCACTAAACCATGTTATTAATAAATAATTTTCTATGAAGACGTTTAATATCGATCGCCACACTGTAACTGCAAAAGCTGCACTGCTGTAATCAATTAAAATTACTTTCGGACTTAACATTTTACTTTACGAACGGATATCTTAATTCAACCTTACCTACATACATAGTATATTGCTCAAGATTGAGTTCTAGTTTATATTTTACTGTGGGATAAACTGCTCTACGTTTAGAGTTAATATAGTAAAACATAAACAATCTCTTTCCCCGCAGTTGGCTCATCAGTCGGCCAACAAATTAGTCGATGTCACTACAATAATATACAATAAGGAGTGCACAGTGGTACGCAGGCCTCAGGCCGTCGCATAAATCGCTCAACACAGGCGAGTAATGTTTTGTATGGAGATTTCTTTCGACAATACCACGCTAGCCGTGTGGTGGCCTTTATCTAGTCTTGGATTAATGTTTGAAATTGATAAACGTTGCTCTTTTCTTTAATAGCCGACGTACTGTGCATTTTCACACTTGTTTAAATGCTTAAGTTATTTTTATTAATAGCTACCGTTGCAGTTGTATCATTGTGTAGTGTATCTCGGCATCGAAACCTACGCTATTGATAGGATCATAGCCAAATTGCTTACTAGATATAATGATATCACGATCTATTCCTGGCCTAGTGTAGCACACATTTCAATCCGCGCTAACGTCGAGGTCTTTATACTCTATAGTCTACGTCATCTTTGTTTGTGGATACAATGCAAACGACCGGGTACTTAATACATTCATTATGTTTTCCTTAGTCGCTTAATGCCCATACGATTCTTTTAAAGTTTCGCTATAAGGACACCGCAAGTGTATTATTTAAAACAACTCGGTTTTACAACAAAGCATGTCTTTGAGACGACATAAATCACGAGTCTGCGAAAATTACCAAATGTTGCAAAACGGCGAGGTGGCGTGCATTTTGCAAGGTCAACTTGCATTCAAAATTGTAACAATTTTTTTCTTCTGCGTTTCGTACCATTGTGAATTCAAAGAAAGTTTGAAAGACTTTCTTTCGTAAATGTCACAGTAATTAATTTACTAATGCGTCTATTGATGACTGTGTGTTGTACTAATACTTTTACTTTCTTTAAAAGTGTATGATGATAATTGGTTCAAAAGAAAAAAGAGCTTTTGAAAATTTGCATGGTCGGACCCACCGCGGGCAGGTAGTGTCTCGTAATCGGACGATTTGTCTTATTGTCGGAGATGTCGTGTGTTTGTGTGCATCGGCCGCGACTGTGCTCGAGATAAAAGTAATAAATTAACTAAAACGGAAGGTGTTTGTAATGGTCGCCGCGAAGGTGTGGCTCCAAACATTAGGCTTTGACTAATTCAAACAAAAAACTTTTTACAATTAAACTTTTTAATATTTGTGACAACAATAAATCGTTGACCATTTAAATCTATTAAAATTAGTATTGCCGTAGTCGGAGTTAAGTTATAAATAAGAGAGGTGCCTACCTATAGGCGAGGACTGGTCCAACCAGATTTATTATTAAATTAATATTCAATTAGCTTTCCGCACATGATGCCGTTGTGTTGGGCGTACGTATTATTAAATTTAATTTATGGCATCATTTACTGGGCGATATTTTTAAAATTATTATCGGTCTCACGGCGTCTCCAGTAATTGTGCTGCCAACGATTAAGGAAGAGATGGGATCGAACTCGATATTTATTTTATTTGGATTTTTGCGTCTATTTGACGCAAACCTACTTGTTTCTAGATTTTAACATCTAACCTGCTAACTATTCGTGTAGTTTATATATCTGTGTGTTGATAATTGCACGCGAATAAATAAATATTCAACTCGCTTAGCACTCCCTCGAATTGTTTGTCGGTTTAGTGTTGGGAAATTATACTGATATTATCATGCACTCATCGGTTAACATCCAATACTTGTTTGTAAATGAGCCAATAACTGTTTTAGATTGAATTGTTGTATGAGCCCTGCAAAACTTCTTACAATCATTATTCATCATTATCAGAAAATAAATACTTATTAAAACTTGTAAAAAGTAGGTACCTACCTATACATTTTTACATTTAAATACAGACAAAAAATCGCAATACATCAAAAATAAAAGTTAAGATGCACAGTGTTCAAAAGCGTATGACGGTAGAAAAAATAAACATTTATTCACGATTATAATTATGACAAATGTACCAAAGGACGTTTAGTTATAAATCACAATAAAATCGTACATACCGTTTGCCATTCCAAGGTTTTATACTTAACTTCCTATAAATAACTTGGCGCGGTTACCGGTTTGGTCCGTTAAGCTACTAAGTAAACGTAGATAGATAGGCAATTAGTCTTCTAGATAAGTGATCTGAACTTAAGTCACATAATAATGTACTAGGTTCGTACATAAAGGTATTTACTTCAGTGATAAATAGTCCAGGGCGTCTGTATTTTGCATGATCGTTGTGTTCAAGAAAATTGATGTAAATTGATTTGAATGACAGTTTATCAGTAATAGGTAGGTGAGTGAATAATGTTAATAAAATGTGATTAGATTGTGTTCATTTGCATAGGTATTATATCAAAGTATCGTGATTATTAATGTGACAGGCATGGTCATACTTGATAGCAATAGGGCAGACTAAAAAAGGAAAGTTATCTACTGGAACATTAACAGTAGTACAAAGAGAACAAACACAATAGCCACCGCATCGAAATAGTCCATCGAAAAAGCTCCAATAAGAATTTATCAACGGCGCCGTCTGCAACGCGCCGCTGCGCCCGCACATAGAGATTTATTGCGTGTTATGTAAATGTGTACAAGATATTAGTGTCCTTAATATTTCTACGTCGTGATTAGTGCTCACCGAGAACGTGAGAAATCCACTCTTAATGCGAAGCTTCAGCTTCGTGCCCGCTCGGGATCCAATCGGGCAATCTTCGGATTCTCTTTTATGGATCGACGATTACGAAGCCGCGCTTGCGTCGCGCAACTGGTTCGACTCTATTTGTAATTCCACATTTCTCTGCTAAAAAATCTCAACTATTATTATCTTTTACTGAATTAACTAATTTCATCTGTATGTTAAAGTTAATAATCGTAAGGCAACGAGCCAAATAATAACTAGCGCCGACTAAGAGCCACTGACATTTGGGTAACATAACACGTTCTAGTGGGTTGGCTGATGACATAATTTGAAACATGCGTGCGTGTGGACATCATCGCTATAACTCATTACGTTAGGAACACTACCATGACTCCCAGTCGTTCACGTCTTCATAAATGTATAGAAAATAATAGCTTTAGCATATTGCTACGTTGCATTAGGTACTTTAATAAAACGCTTAAAGTAGATTCACAAATTATTGATTACAAACACGTATTAAACTAAACACTATCATCTGAGTAAAAGTATTCTCAAACATTTGAATTTCTTTTTTTGTGAATCCTGAAATCATGGTCACCAATTCTTTACACGAAAACAACCATGTCAAAAGCAATTCAGCAAAATTGTGACGCTCAAGGGGCACACTTACGAAACAAAAACTCCAAAACTTGTTAGTTAAGTAAATCAAAAGTTTCGTAAAGTGGCACCGCGGGACGGACTGACACATTGCAGCGATACCTCGCCTCAGATAGTGCGGCCAAAAAAGTCGTATCTTCGAATAAAACCTTTATACGATGCGCGGGTAGCTTTAAAAAGCAAAGCTTCGATAGGTAGGCGACATATAATAATTACTTACGAGCTGGATGCAGGCTCCGCGTGAAGGTAAATAAGCCCTGCACTGGTTAAGGACATTTTCTGTTTAAAATGCAACTGTTTGTAGGTTTTTGCATTTGTTTTTGAGCAACCTGTTTGGAAGAATCGAGTTTTATTGTGACTTTACTCAAATAGAAACAAAATATTTCTACTAAACTTTAGTCCAACTTTATTATTCAAAAAATATATCGTCGTAACTCATTGCCAAAAACTCGTTCCATGCATGTAAGTCAACACCGAATGATAAATCTGAAATGAATGACATTATAACATGACTAATTCATCAAAATAATAAAAGATACATTTGCAGCAGCTTACGCCATATGAATTATGCGTCTCAGAGAAGGCTTTAAACTATATGACGGTAAAGAGAAAAGTTTTAACGCAGTAGCAAATGTAAGTTTGTAGCAGTAAGGAACCGGAAGGCTGTATGAGAGTATGTCTTAGGCCACCTTGCGCACGTCAGTCATACGTCAAATATGCGCGTGCGACGGAGCGCTTTGTTTCACATCGCGCAACGCAGGTGAATTCGCTCCGGTTTTGCTTATGGAAATAGTCCCACCAAAATGTCACGCGTTGAAAAATATTAAAATAAACGGATAATCATTTTTTATAGTCTCGAACAGTTATAAATTTTCCTGTCGCTGTCATGAATGTTATTTTAATAATTAAGCTCTCTTGTAGCTTTTGGTTGAAGTTTTATAATTTTGTTGCAGAAAATAATCTTCATTACTTATAGCAAAATACAGTTTGACATTCACTTCAAATGGATGCCCATTTTAAAACTTAATGCATGCCTACTTATTTAAACTGCACGTGTTTGTTCGTGGTACCTGGCCAAGGTTATTTGGCAATGTTTCCATGAAAAATTGTAAATCCAACCTTTTCTAACAATGTTTTAAGAATAACTTCACTTCTGTGACATCAGTTGCATTGGAAGTCAAGTTATTTGAACTAGTACTTAGTATACTAGCTACCACTTTTATCGTTCAATTAACTTAACATAATTTTATTTTTATCTTTCTGACTAATCTGATCTGGAATCCCTGCAAGGAACCGCAATTTTTTCATTAGCCCCGGAGCTCCACCATTTTTTATCAGTTGATCAGTTTATATCATAAAAAATAACTATTGAAAATTTGGTACCTGAAAACCAGACAGAACTAAATAAAAAAAAAACTAGACTCTGTAGGTACCAAATTCAGAATTCACCCGCTATTCATGATAGATGTGTCTAGTTGTGTGCGTGAAGTCGGATGACCTGCTTGTCGATGCACCGACTGCTTGTAATGGGCAGATGTTATTCATTCAGTTCAAACGCCATGGCAACTGATTTAATTGTCTATCTCTAAATAGATATCTGACGGTTTTTCGTATAATATCTTCATGCTCAATGAACTTCGCTTCCGCTGCAGCTGATGTTACAGCAGTGAATTGTTTTGAATTTACATCGATGACATCAGTATATTGCGAATTCGTCGAGGGTGCCTACTAGATTGCATTTTCATGAAAGCTTCCGAGATCGGTAACCTTTAGATATATCAAACTTTTCAAATTCGGAATTCTAAACAGTCGAATTTATTGTTGGTAATTTTCCATAGAAAAAGATATATTATTGGATTCGTGTAGCTTCTGACGTTCCATAAAAGCCTGTGTAAATTTAAGTAAAAAAATGAGAATTCGGGAAGGGATGGCTGAAATCCGTGCGTGTTGTCGTTTAACTGAAATGCTCCGGACACATAACTTTTAAACTTATAGATACAACTATCAGTGGTGGCCCAGTGGTATCGGTGAGAGCAGTGGTGGCCCAGTGGTATCGGTCCAGACTTACGAGTTGTTGTAACCCCGCCAGGCGTATTACTTTGTGTAATTTATTTCATCACCACTGTTCTCAAAACGGTAAAGGAAAACATCGTGAGGAAACCGGCATGTCCTAGAACCAAAAATTCGAAGATATAATGTGACATCTACCCGCGTGGTGGATTATGGCCCACTCCATCTCACAGAGAGGAAGCCTGTGTCCCAGCAGTGGGAGCATTATAGGCTGATGATGAACTATCAGATCAACGTAATACGTAGAAATACAAAAGTGGACAATAGACTCACACTGCAGTTACAAAGTTCAAGGAGAAGTCTTTTGTTTACAGCGTTTCTAGGTTAAGATTCCTGAGACGTAAAAGAGCCAAAAAAGAAGGCTACAAACGTTTTCAAGGCAAAAAACACTCAATGCATACCTATTTTGAATCTAGTTAATCTGTAGATAGCAAACAAGTAATGCAGTAAGATGAATTGCTTCGTTTGAACTTTGAAGATATCCCTACATTGTAAGCAGACAAATACTGAGAGTATTATTCCTCCAGACTATACCTACCCGTTAAATATAACTGAAATAATACACAAGTATATAAAATCGAGTAACAAATTACGAGAAAAGACTAATTAGGTACATATATTTACAATGGTTGAAGCAGCATAAACATTGTAGCACATAAATAACGCCTGTATAGAAACTGATTAATAAAGTGAAGAAAAGTTTATTGGAATAGTTATCTGTATCAAAATTTTGTTCCAGTATTTTGGTGATTTGGAAAAAATACATAGAAATGATGGTGGAGAAATAGATGGTTTTGTTTATATTATGTAACGGATCATTGCGATCTTTTTACAAGAATTTAACAAAAATACGGACTGAGATTATAAAATAAACATTTTGAAATAAGACTTTTGTAATATTGCGGTCAGATAACAAAAGATAAGATTTAACCGAAAAATATTAAAAATATTATTTAACAGCTTTCAAAATATGAATTATCTGTTTCTAGCACAAGACATCCAACACAATTAGCGACTGCAAAGCTGTGCGCCAATTAATTAAATAAATACAGTGTGAATACACAAACGATACAATCGACAATTATACGGCCTATGTAGACCACAGATAAAAATATATTTGTGACATTTTTATTGCAGACTCTGTTCTCATCTAGATATCATTAGTCACTGCTTTGATCTTAGATCTCGCAACGTTTTTATGTCAAGCATACATAGAATAGAGTACAACGCTGATTGAAGAATCCTAGCGTTTGATACAATAAATGTTTTAGTTGTTAATGCTGATTATATTTCATGTCCAGATTATTTTTGATGTTGAATAATAAATCATATAGTATGGGAAGAATTTTCTAATGGATAGCAATGGAATCAGAGATGAAAGATTCTGAAGAAATGAAAAATGCAGAAATGAGGATGATGTCAATTGAATTTGATAACACTGTTAATCAACATTATAAATGCTAGTAAAATATCAAAGTAAAATGTAAAAAAAAAAAACATTAAATTTACACATATACCTACATTAAATGTTTAATGAATAAGATAGAAAAAGAAACACCACCAGTAAAGAAACTAAATCTATTAATGTCCAAGAGGTCAAATCAAAAGGACTTGCAATTCATAAAGAGCCGTTAATTGCTTTAGAAGTTGCCACGGTGTAATAGAAATAGGTATATTCATAATCATGATAATGCTAAACTAAGAATAGATTCCAAATTATTTGCAAACAATATCAAAGATTTTAGACCCATTTTGGTTACCAAAGCAAATGAGCTGTCCAATGCATTCCCAAATTAAACATCGTTCACATCTGAATATCACGTTTTATCAAATACTGTCGCCAGACGTTACCTATTTTAGATTTCAAATTTTCAAGTCTCATCCATTGGTAATGCGATGTCATTCGTTTAAAATTCGACCATGCAATATGTCTAGACTATGGTAGACGGAATATCAATGGTCTGTGACCTAGAATTATCCAGTTTAGACATAAAGACGACTAACGTTTTCGTATATCTTACTGCAAGTATTAGATCACTTGGTGATAAGGTTTTTGTCTTGCACAATATTGCGTCGGCGCAAACGATTGTTTGAGATGAAAGCGTTGCTTTACTTATTTGTGTTCTTAAGTGTTTGTACGTGATTTCTAATTATATTTCAGAAGACGTTTCTTGCATTTAATTTAGTCTCGAGTCCAGATGCATACAAAGAGTTAATACTTCAATTTTGCACGACTGTTGCAAGTCAATGAGAGGATAAAATTAACTGCAAAAAATCTGACAATCGTTGCAATTAATTTTTATTTAGAAATCAATAAGATACATTTATTTAGTGTTGCCAGTTACAAATTCAGGCAACGAATAGTGATGACTTTGAGTTGCCATGAAATCAAAATATTATCATGTTGCACTGTTTGGTGAGGTAATCTGGGGGCACGGCAGTGCCCCAGCCAAGTCTCGAGCAAAACGGGCACGGCCGTACCATCTTTTCTCGAAGCGATTCGCGGCTGTTTCGCCCCCCCCCCCCCCCCCCCTATATCTTCGACGTGGACAAAGCTAGGAGTTTAGGTTTTCAGTGAATAATAGTAGGCATTAGAACAAGCTTAAGTTCGATGTCACTATAATTATAATATAAAGAAAACTATTGATACAATTACTAAATGTTGATTTATAACTACAAAATAATTTGAATAGGACTTGGCTTCTATGAGATCTCAAAACTTTTTACGATGGAAAGACTGCATCGAGAGACTTTTTTTTTTTTTTTTTTTGCGTGGTAAAATCATCAAATGAGTCCTCCCACCCCGGGCAGGGCGGGAGGGACTGTCAGACTTGTACTGACTAAAATCCACGGTGTCCTTCAATAGCCCTTTATGTTCCGGGGTCACGGTAATGAGATAAGTCCCGCGACCCCGGCAGGCTTTGGCCCTCTACAGAGGGGGCCCCGTCATTATGCTGACGCTCTTTGAGGCGCGCGTGGAACACAACGCGCCGTCGACCCGGGCATGGTCCATGGTCGGGCAGCGAGTTGCCCTTTACTCGCCGCCCGCATGCCCGCGCCTACGGTGGCCGGAGATCGTCTTGCGACGTCCGTCGCCGTGGGCGTCCACCACTGCGGGTGGGGCGGAGGGAGGACACTGTCCTCTCTCTCACGCGGCCCGCCTCCTCCTTCGCGAGCATGACTGCTTCGCAGAAGGAGGCGACCGCTTCCCACTCCGTCTCGCCCCGCAGCATGGCCGCGACCAATGCCGGGCGCGAGAGGTCTCCGCCTATCGCCGCCGTGAGGACACGTCGGTGCTCTGCCCAAGCGGGGCAGTCTTGCACCGTATGCTCTACTGTGTCCTCCGGGCGATCTTCGCAGTGGTGACACCCAGGCGTTTCCTCCTTTCTCCTTAGACACAGGTACCTCCCGAAACTTCCGTGTCCGGTGAGGACCTGCGTCATGCGGTAGGTTAGGACGCCGTGACTCCTATCCAGCCACTCCTCAAAGAGTGGTCTTACCGCCGCGATTGCGGCGTGCCCGGCCGTCGGTTGCGACAGTCGTCCCCTCCATACTGCCCTGAGATCGCGCCGGACCTCCTCTCGCCGCGCCTCGACTTCTCGAGGCAGCGGGGAAGCACCCCGGCTCTGCGCCTCCACGCGCCACTCATAGACGCGCTGGAGGGCAGTCGCCTCCAGATCCCAGGGCAGTAATCCGGCAAGCAGGTTGGCCGATTCGCCGGCGATCGTGCGGTATCCCCGGATCATCCGGATAGCCATGACCCTCTGGCATGCGACCAACTTTAGTGGTCGCGTCCGGATGCTCAGGGCCCACACGGGGGCCCCGTAGAGGGCCATGGACCGCACGACACCGGCGTACAGCCTACGGCAGGAGGCGTTTGGCCCGCTGAGATTAGGCAGCAGTCGCCTGAGGGCGGCTGCTGCCCGGTTCAGCTTTGGGGCCAAACTCAGGAAATGCTCCCTGAAGTTCCACGCATCGAGAGACTTGGCATTTTTTTACATTTAATGTTTTTGGTTGGATTGATTATACCAATATTAGCTGTTTATCTCAATTTTTTTAAATACTTAATTCAATATTCTGCAAAGAAAACAATATCTCACCAAAAACATTCTGTAGAAAAACTAGCCAAAGTCTCAATAGAGCTGCCTATTTATCTCTGAAAAGTAATGAAATCCAGACAAAGTCGTGCCAAGTCTAAGGTTCCTTACTGCGATTTCTTTATTATTATAGTAAATCCAGCGAATACACTGGTGAGAATCTGGATGAAGTTAGAAGATTTTCAAAGTTAATCACGTTATACAATTTTGCAAGAGTGATTCAAGTTTCACCACCGACATTAGTCAATTAAGCAACATTGTTCAGATATTTATGTTCACAAAAAATAAAAAACGTTCTATCGTTACAGCTCTACGCATGTCAGCAGCATGAAAAAGTTTGATTGCATTCCTTATGAAGGACCTGTCAATATTTCCATACACATAGCTTATCACTTGAACTTAAACACATTTAAATTATAATCTTGATGTGACCGTTTAATCAACATCAATTTATTCGTATATTCATGTTGAAATTCAAATGCTCCCGTATTGTATCCATTCGTTTCGTACAAGGATTATTTATGTTAAAATAATGCTGTACGTCTGTTGTTTGTGCATCGGCCTGTCACTAACATTTCAATCAGCTCGGTTTTTGCTGCAGCTTCACTCGTACGCTTTTAAACTCGTACCAGATCGAATATTTATACTCGTTTAAACATCTTTATTGACGCGAGTCTGACAACTCGAAGAATAAGGGAAAGGACTAAACGCCTTACTGAATCTATTACTGAATTTATTATGACAAACAATTGGTTTATAATTACTCAGTGCATCTAGTTTATTTTGAATTGTAATTCACTAGGACAAGGCAACGATACAATCAGAACAGCATGATTCAATAGGTTAATAATAATGATGTGGCTCACTCATTAGTGAACCAATCTCCTTAAAGAAATGTAATAAATGGCGCAGTTTAATTTGGTAGACACACCCGAGACAGGCCGCGTATCTATCACAGGAACACTGGCGGCCGTCCAAGCCGGACCAAGTGGTGGGCCGGCCGCCGACATGCCGTGACAGGTGCGGCATGCAACCCATGACTCGCGCGCCGCCGCCATACCGCTCACTCGCTACTCCCCCTTTGATATTCATTTACTAACTGCACTTCATATTCTGGATGCTTTCTAAATAAACACTCCTCAATCATGCCCGATATGCAAGCAATAACAAAAAATAGTCATTTTGATCACACCCAACATGAGTTATATTATCGTAACCATCTCTCGCATACGATGAACCCAACTAAACGTTTATCTTGGCCGCGATTGTACCCGCAAACAGGAACAAGCATGTGCCAAAACAATCATTAGAGAAGGTGTCGTAGTGCGTCGCGAAACAAGATATAAATTAAGAAAAATGTGACAGCTTGGGGAAATAAATTAAAATTAATTGCACAATAGTGTTTATATTTCTGAATAGAAATCTTGTTCTTAGCGGAGCATGTTACCGCGAGTTGTACATCACAATCGAGCAAGCGTGGCAAGCCACGAAGTCGATCGAGCCAACTATTCATTGGCGCTCAAACGAACATTCAGTTCTAAATATTAACGTGCCTCGCGTTTTGTGACCAGAATAATACTTAACGAAGTTATACAACTAAATGTAGACCAAATCGTTTGGCGTTTGAATCATACTAATCGACCAACTTAACTGTTTCAGGTACGGTGAACGCCAACGGAGAGACGAAGCGCCAGAGGACATCGTACACCCGATACCAGACGCTCGAGCTGGAGAAGGAGTTCCACTTCAACCGGTACCTGACGCGGAGGAGACGGATCGAGATCGCGCACGCGCTCTGCCTCACCGAGCGCCAGATTAAGATCTGGTTCCAGAACCGTCGTATGAAGTGGAAGAAGGAGCACAAGATGGCGTCGATGAACATCGTGCCATACCATATGAATCCGTACGGTCACCCCTACCAGTTCGACCTTCACCCCAGCCAGTTCGCGCATCTCTCCGCATAGGATCAGTGGAATTTTTCGAACAGCGGATAACTGATTTATTAATGTAGACAGTCGTCCGTAATGCGGGGTTGCGTGTAACATCGTGTTGCTCACTGATGTTACAGCAACCAGACTGGGTCAGTTATTCGCTGTTCGAAAAATTTATCTTGTGTAGTCTAATTTTGTTATTGTTATTGTGACGTTACTAGTGACGAAGACAGTGATTGTGCTGCAAGATACCGAGGAACCGGACAGGAGTGACGAATTAAGAGTGGTCAATGTGAGAATAATGAAACATAACGTTTTAAAGTTTATTCCAGTTTCCCATACCTGTACTAATGCAAGAAGGGAAATCACCAAAATTTCTTGTCACAAAATGTTATTAGTGAACATTAACTACAACGGTGTTAAAATTTAAAGTAGAATTGAATTTTACCTAGTCATAAGCTGTATCGATTTGCATTATTCGTAAAACTGTAAAATATAAACAACTGAATACCGATATTATGTACATTGTGGTGACTAGAAAGTGTCTAAAATTAAACAACTGACACGAAAATTCGGGTATCGTTCACATTTCATTGATTTTTTCAACGGAGAGACGATTGATGATGTTGAAAAACAACTCAATGAACTGTTAAACGCTGCACGAAAATTCGTGGTACGTGTGTTCATCGCAGATACTTGATAGGATTAAGATAGACGTTATCCCCAGCATATTGTAGTCATCACAAAGATAAACAAATTCGGAATTGTACAGGGATAGAGTAACGGCGTATGAAAAACATTATTGTTGAAGACAAAATGTATCAGAAAATATTATATTTAGGTCATTTCATAATCTAGTAACAAATGTTAGAGAGGGCTTGAAAAAGCGCTGTGAAACTTAACGAAGTAAGCTCAGTAATAGATTGTGAATGGGTAATTCCTTCCTATTAATGTAAATAACTTGTCACGTAGTAGATACGGTGAAAAATTAATATATATCAATATGTCTCCCGAACTGTTTTATGTTCCTGTCCTTAGTTTGTAAATAACAAAGTATTTATCACATTATAAATAAATACTATAGTTAAAAGTTATTATGTAATAATTATTAGTGATTTTTTAAAGTTTCCACAAACGATACCATAAAAAAATTCATGTTCGATTGCAGGCTCTATTATTGCGTACTTTAAAGTCTTTAATGTCGTATACGTAAAATGTACTTAAAATAATGTTAGTGATTAAAAAATCTTTTCTTTTTCATAATTGCTTTGATTCAGTTGTTTTGGATTTGTTTCATTTTCATTGAATTTTGTGAAATTATCAGTTGTTTGTTAACACATTTTTATAATATCTAAAATATTTTAGTTTTATAGTTCTGATTTAGACGCCCTTACAAGGTTATACCTCTCGATCTCGATGTCATACATCTCATACGTTACAGCATTACCTAACCTTGTCGGAACGTCAAATGATGAATTAATGATGTTCGATAATTTGACCTTATGATTTATAAATCGTCGCTTAAAGTTTTGTTGTCACATTTTATTAGAAAACGTCGTGGTCAACTGTGATATTTTGTTAAATTATAATTCTTAAGTGAAAACAGCGCGATTTGAGTTCGTATATTTGATTTTATTTCAAGAAGTATGTTTGTAATCCTTATTTTCTTCGATTGGTACATTTGTTGCTTTATTTATTGTTTGTAAATATTAGTATAACATAGTGTAAACTAAAAATGTTCAAATTCTTAAGTAAATAACTTGTCTCATTATGTCTTTTGTAAAAATTCTGTGCAATAGGATGTGGCCTGACTTTTTCTTTCTTCTATCATTTTGTAAAATATTTTCCACCTAATTTAGTTATGTTATTTCTTTATTAACTAATAAAATAACGTTAATCGTTCATTCCAATTTAAATGAGGACTCTAGTAAAGTATGCTACTGATCATTTAAATTATTGTATTGTATTAATAAAGTGTAATAAATTTGAAAAATTGGTGAAGATGATAAAATAAATTATGATGATACGAATGCGTTTTATTAGGATCAAATAATTTGTACTTACTAAAAATTAAACAAAAAATAGTATACATAAAACGTTAACATGCCAAGAGTCTATCGAATAGATTGAATTCACAGACACAGCACCAGCTGACAAGATAGGAAAAAGAATCTCATAAAAAAGACAATCAAATCAAAACGAGACCAAACGTCTATCAACAGTCCACCTATATAAAACAAACGATGACAAATACACCCAAACATTTAAAACACAATATTATCGTTACAGTAGAAAGTATCGAACTATTCGTTACAAGCGCCAGAGAGACGCCGAACAGTTGATGGCAGTATTGACTAGAGCGATGATAAATGAACATCGCACGAATGACGCGACAGCCGAAACCAGCGAGAGCGCTAGCAGCCACCACGTGCCAACAAAAGAGTGTCGGAAAATGTGAAGGTTGCCTTAGTTTGTAGGTCGGAGGCTGGTCCTATAAATCATGCTGTCGGAATATTTCGCTCTATACAATGTTTTGATATGGTAACTGGTGCTGAAAGGTTTAAACGATCAAATTGGTTGTGGTGGGAGAGGCGATTGTTCTGTGGGTGTGAGGCTAGAGGTCTACGTATTATTTAAGACTAGCAGTTCCCCGTGGTTTCAACCCCGCTGTTCAGCTCCTTTTAATCTTGGCGTGATGTTTTATAGTCTACAACCTTCCTCGATAAATGGACTATCCAACACATTAAGAATTTTTTAATTCGTACCTGTAGTTCCTAACATTAGCGCTTTCAACCAAACTCTACAGCTTTATAATAATAAAGTTTATAGGTAGTAAACGCTTGTTTAATAGTTCTGATAGGTAAGTGGGATTACGCGGACCTTGTCTATAGTATGCATCAGAACCAACTGCCAAAGTTACGACTATCGTTGCCAAGAGAGGCCTAGAAAAAGTTGGTGTGACAAATTAGACGCATTTATGCGAGATTGAACGAAGAAAGCAGAGAGAAAAGGTTATGGAGGAGTCCGTTGTCCATCAGTATGATAATAAAAGTTAAAAATATTGTTATTTTTGTCTTAAGGTTCAACTTGTAAGCACAGACCGGTACGGACTAGCTATGATATTCTCTATATGAAATTTCATCGCTGGACTCTACGATGTGCTCTTTGACGAGGGCTTTGAGATCTTGCAATCATGTAGCGCGAGCGGTGAGCGCTAGTATCGCTGTCAGTAGCTTAGTGAATATCAAAACTTTAGTCCAAGCGTAACGGGAGCAATGCGGCCTTAACATCACAAGGCTGTGCTCATAGAGACAATTCAGTTGAGCAGTTTCGAGCAGTTGAGCAGTGGGGAAAAAGCAAGAACAGCACTGCAGCTGTGGATATTGAACGCTGACGAACTGAAGCATTAACTATCAAAGTCCAGAGCGGTCCACAAATTATCCTCAATTTGACCGCAGTTGGGACAAATGTCTGTTTAGAACATGTTTTTTTGTCAGAAAATTTAGCAATCACCAGTCAGTTGTGATCATCTTAAAGAATATTGACCTCTATAATAACGCAGGACGAATACACAAAGTAACTATGTACTTGTGTATTGAAGACATCATAATGCTCAGTGTGTCCTTGCAGTTCCAGATCATTAAGATCAGGCTTTGTTACGATGTTTTCCTTGACCGCAAGTTTGCCAAGTAATTCTTTCAAAGATGAGAGTATAACTTGCAACTCTATCATGACTAGAACTAGATCCGGCTGCTAATCGCAACTGCATTTTGAATCTAAAATATAATATATTTGAAAAAACTAATTTCTTCAAGAAAAAAATAACGCTTTTAATTGTTATTTTGTGACTTCAATGAAAAATCACTAAATGATATTTATTTTTGAATTTTTTTATTACAGCAAGTCTTGACTTTGTTGTGGACAAATCATGGCAATTCTCGTTAATACCTAAATTCAGCTCCAGACTCAGTGCTCATCATTCTACTACTGATACGCTGTAAGCAAACGAGCTTTTAATCGAGCTTTCATACATAGGAACCCAAGAACCTCTTAAAAGGTTTTAACTATAGCGCGTCTAGTCCATAAATTGACTTTATCGAGTAACTGTTTGTTAGACAAAATCAAGATTAAGAAGCAGTCCAACTCCCACAAACTCAAAAACATCTCAGTAATTTTCAAAGAATTTTAAAGATACAAGCATTAAGGTTACTTCTGAGATGGGTATCAGACGTGTCGTGTTACAATGAGTAATATTATTAATGTCCTACTGTCCGCAATGTGGACAGTCCGTGATACACCTCACATTAGGTGTGTCGAAGTTGCGAATCATATTTCATACTGCGATGTACCCGCGACACTTTTTTGACAGAAATGATAAGATTTCACCTCTCTTATGAGTTATTGAAAGGATTTCTTGAATGTATATTTTGAAGGATGTTCATTTGAGATTGTGTGTACCGTTAAGTTGAATTCGTTAATGATTTCTCTTTAATCTGATATAAGAGTAGAAACCGATAAAAATAAATTATGTTTGATTTGTAGAAACGTTGTGGATGTAGTACTGCTTGTGAAATGCGAGATAATGTGCTTAGTTAAGTCAACAGACATCAACATTGCTGCGAATATTCAGCAATGTTAATTTCTGTTTCCAGTATATTAACAGAATGCAGGTGTGTGCCAGTACCTACTTTAAATAAAGCAGCCGTTTAAAGCCGTTGGTCCCGACTGTCATTTGTAGAAATTTAGCAGTCGTAACTAATCGTCAGAAGCTCTAAAGTCTGACAACAGTCTTACCATGCGGTATCGTATTACCCAGTTACTGGGTTGTGGAGGTCCGATAGCCAGTCGCTCCATGTTAAATACTGATATTTAGCAGCATCCGGTTCGATTGGAAGCCGACCCCAATATAGTTGGGAAATGGCTAGGTAGATGCTGATGATGTCATAAAGCAGATAAAGTTTCAAGGATCGAGAGGAAATACAAAACAATAAAGACTCCACTTTGAACGCAGCCCAGCGGCCATTGAAGTACTTTATTGAACTTTTGTAAACGAATTGAGCATGAATCAAATTTATGGGTCAGTGTGTTTATGATCTAAAAGGATTAGCCTAGTTCAGTAACACAGTGCATTTGTACTAAAAAGATCAGGACTAATTTTAAAAAGTATAGGTAACTATAAGAACTGGAATTATTGTTCTAGATGGCTCTACATCAGGATGTTCAGGTCTTCAGTGCACGAAGAATGAGTCACCCATCGATAAGAAACACAACAAGTCAAGTTAAACAAGTCAAAATGTAAACTATCATCAAGTACATTTTTTGTTGAGGGGAACTTGGTCCGGCAAATCTGTCATTGGGCCCGGCCTATTATGATGTCTTAATTTAAATAAAACGTCTAAAAATTTTTCTACGTTTTATTTTTCAAGAAAAGTTCCAGTAAAAAAATCATACGATAAACATAAAGGCGCTCATAGATTTGAGCAAAGTTATTGTAACAGAACGACGAGCATTCGCCATTTTTAATTTTGTCAAGCTAAACAACGAACAGAACCAAGCATGGAGCCAAAAGTTGCTACAAACATTTTCACGACAAATTCTATTAGTTATTTTAAAATAAGTGTAATATAATACAATTGGTCATCTCAATACCTAATACTTTCAACCGGCCCCAAGTCCAGATTGCTGTGAATTTTTTGGAGGATCGTGCAAATTTAATAAAAATAATTTTATAAATATTCAGTGGCAAATGTTATTACTAGATGATAAATTAAAAAAAAAACCAACAGCTTCCTAGAATATCAATTTCCCAAAACTGTCGAAGTAAAACGTTCCATACGAACAAATTCATTCCAAATAGACTGGGAAAATATGATCAGTGGAGAATACAATCGAGCGAGTTGTTCATCAATCATTGCCTCATACTGTTGGACTCAGCACGGAGGTAACACAAAAGTGTTTTTTATTGAACGTGGTACATTATGTTAAATGATTGAATCACCTTTATAGGACACAGGAGATAATACTTGTGATGGTTAACTAAAAAATAGGTAGGTAAAATAAAATCACCGGGCCTTAAATAATTTGAAGCCTGTAACCTCAGAAGGGGTTAGGCATAGGCGCTAGGTACTACTAACTAGATATTAGTAATAGGAAACTCACATTTCGCCAATAGGGTGGATCAGTGCATAAATGAATTTAAAATCTGTATATTCCATCAGTTAGAGACATTATATAATCAAAGCAGTTAGAGTATTAAAAAATAAAGGATACGTTTTTTTTTTTTAATCAATAGGTACGTCCACACAGAGCGCGCAGCCTGGAAAGGCATTTGCTGCGCGAGGAAACTGACAAGTGAGGCTGCTCACTCTGTGTGGACGCGTCTATTGTTTTTCGACCGATGCACGAAACAATATACCTACGCGAGCAAAACAAAAGCCGACACTGGATGGCTCGGGCGCTCGGTCGCTCGACCGCGGCAGCGCTGTCACTTGCCTCGGCTGAGACACGTCCACACCAACTGAGCTGCTTCGCGCGGAAAATGCCTCGCGAGGTTGCGCGCTCTGTGGGGACGCACCTAATGAAAATTGAAAAAGATAAAATGCTTTGAAATTCGGGAGTTGGGGCTTGTGACGTCATAACGCCTATAAAATAATACCGACCAATTTACGTTTTGTAATTTTTAGGAAAGTTAATTGTATCTTCGTCAATTTTGGTTTAGCATAAGAAAAAATACGGGTCAAATCTTTCGGACTAACAATTTTTTTTTATAATAAATCTATACATTTAATAAAACAGTAAAAAAACTGTCTGTACATTGAATGTATTAAAAAAAATTAATTGAGGGGGGTTTAGAAACAAGAAAAAAAAATCTGTCTGTTTGTCTGTGTGTCTGTTTGTTTGTACACGCTAATCTTCGGAACTACTGGAAGGATTTGAATTATTATTTTTTTGTTGTATAGATGTCGCAGTAAGATAGTCAAAGCCGTAACATAGTTATATCCCTAGGGATATAATTATATACCGTAACATAGTTATACCGTTGTAGAAACGATTGGGGGCACCCCGACTCAGACAGGTTAGGTTAGAAGGGGATGGCGGGGTCTGCAAGACGCCGCCATCCCCTTCGTGGTTATTTTTTTTTAAACCACCCAGAAGTAGGAGCCCCACAAAGCGGTACTCCGTCGACACAGGTATAACTATGTTGTGGTATATAATTATATCCCTAGGGAGGGATATAACTATGTTACGGTTTTTGTCTATCTTACTGCGACATAGATATTAAGTCGGAGCAACACAGTCATAGGCTATAATTTATCTTGGAAACTTGAACACCTGATGCAGAACCGCAACAGACCAGCTAAACTATAAGAGATACAAAAATGGCACCATAGCAAAAATTTTTCCACGTGATGAGAATTTTCTGCTGTGAGAATAAATTTGAAGATCTGGAACACCTGATGTGGAACTCCAAGAGCCCAGCTATACTATAACACATATATATATAGGAATGACGTCTTAGCGAGTGTTGTTCAGCTTGATGAGCACTCTCTGTTGACCTTTAAAAATTGAAGATCTGGAACACCTGATGTGGAACTCCAAGAGCCCAGCTATACTATAACATGATGTATAGGAATGACGTCTTAGCAAGATTTGTTCAGACTAATGAGCACTTTCTGTTGAAGTATAAAAATTGAAGATCTGGAACACCTGACGTGGAACTCCAAGAGCCCAGCTACACTATAACATGTATAGGAATGACGTCTTAGCAAGAGTTATTCAGCCTGATGAGCACTCTCTGTCGACGTATAAAAATTGAAGATCTGGAACACCTGATGTGGAATTACAAGAGCCCAGCTAAACTATAACATATGTATAAAGGAATGACGTCTTAGTAAAAGTTGTACAGCCTGATGAGCACTCTCTGTTGACGTATAAAAATTGAAGATCTGGAACACCTGATGTGGAACTCCAAGAGCCCAGCTAAACCATAACATTTATAGGAATGACGTCTTAGCAACAGTTATTCAGCCTGATAAGCACTCTTTGTCGACGAATAAAAATTGAAGATCTGGAACACCTGTGGTGGAATTCCAAGCGCCAAGCTACACTATAACATATGTATATAGGAATGACATTTTAGCACGAGTTGTTCAGCCCGATGAGCACTCTCTGTTGACGTATAAAAATTGAAGATCTGGAACACCCGTTGTGGAATTCCAAGCTCCCAGCTACACTATTAACATATGTAGGAATGACGTTTCAGCAAAAGTTGCTCGGTCGTATGAGCATTTCCTGATGACCTATAAAAATCGAAGATCAGAAACATCTGATGTGGAAATCAAGGCTATTGCTAATTTCACTGTATAATTATAAAATAACATAAGCTGGGAGTACCTCCACGCGGTGACGGCGGTAAGATTTTAGTACTGATTTTCAATGAGGATGGTATATCATTAAAAATCTGACTCTACTGGCCAAAACTCCCATTAATTTTTTTACCCGGGCTCTTGGTATTGGACATCAGACCAGTTGCAGATTTTCGATTTTGACGACCCCGTTGTCGCTGGCATAAGCAACAGGATCCGCGTACGAAGTCGCGGGCAGAAGCTAGTAGCCTAATATGTTTAAATCACATGTAACAGAGGAAGAACCTATTGCCATGAACTGTTTCTTTATTAATTGTTTATTTATCCCTAAATGATACAGTATTTCATTTTACATTACACCTGCCAAATCACGAATCTCCGTTCTGTGAACCTTGACCTTAGTACTTTGAATTAGTAACTTAAGAATTATCCTACCTACTTTTTTTTTTTTTACCTAATAAAGTCTGAGCACAGATCTGGAGTCCGTGGCTGTTACTGAAAAAATTTGGATAGAAAAACCTAATAACACTTTTTCGGTCTGCAGCAAGGTCTGGAGTCAAACCGGGACCTCATGCTCAGTAGTAGGTTTTACCGTCCCATAATACGAGACATTTTGTTTACCATACCAAGTCTCCCTAAAACTGTCACTTTCTATAAAAAAGGTCAAACTTAAAAGTGCGACATCTTTTCAAAGTCCTTGGAAATACCAAAGCAGCCAGCTGACCAAACCTCGATTCACTAACGCCATCTTGCGTGGAAAACCAGAACTAAAACGAACTGTAGTATCAGATCACGGGAGTAGTTCTGAATTTTTCCGTAGATGTCACCTCTTGCATTCATAATGGGAAAATTCTAATTGGAATCCGCATCCGTGAGCTTCTGTTACAAAAATTCATTACAAGTTTCCCAGTGAGAGTTTTAAGTTTTCCATTTGATATTCTTGTTGCCAATAGTTTATTTCGTATTGACAAATGAAGGCAATTAGGTTTATTCGATATTACGGGAGGTGCCCTTTAGACACGCATTCTGCACTGCGGATAAAGGTAAGCGCATTATTTTATTCCCTTTGTTGTAAATGTAAAGTCAGAATTGCAGGATTGCGTTGTATAAATGTTTTGTTCAATGGATGTGTTCATAACCGTGATATTTCATTTCTCGAATCCTTTTATAAAATCTTATAAGATTATTGATATTTTCGTCCAACAAGGTCTACTTAATTGCGGGGTGGCTAGGTGATACTACTCGCCACTAGATGGCGCTGTTCTACAAAGTCAAAGATGGTAAAACAGTACCAACTAGGTAGCTGTCAAGTTCGGAGGGAGCTTTCATTCAAAAGCTTTCATAGTACCGTGCGGTCGAGAGTTTCAGGATAGTTTTTAAAGACGTTTCCTAGGTATTTTTAATTGACATCGTTTCTGTGCCCAGTGCTGTGCTGCGAACTGGTAAGTATCTAATTTAATCTTAGTTACATTGTATGCGATTTTTCTATGTTCATCGGTACCGGTAAAAACGGCACCGAAAGTATACATTTTGGATTTTTATTTAATTACCCATATTTTGAATGTTTTTCCTGAAATGAATTTTGCAGTCTGAACTCATATTTTGAGCACTGCAAAGCTTTGAAATGAAGTTCAGGGTGATTTTGTTTTTAACAAATTTCAATCTTGGACTGTAGCTAGCCTTCAACCTCCTTCAACCTTGGCAACTAATAATTTTAAAAATATTGCTTTTAAATACTACTTGTAAACCTGTACCTTCCTTTTTAGTTATAACAGGTAGGTATTTTGGAAAAACCAACTTTTTTCACAGATGTATTTTTGTTTGGCTATATTTTTTTATTAAATCCTGACGATTATTGAATACAACCAACTACTTTATCAATAGACAATAGATAAAAAACAAAATTAATTATTTTTAAAGTACTTACGTAGCTGAAATTAGATAAATTAAAATAATGAAGTCTACTTATCCCTATTGGGTATAGCTAATTAGTTAGGTATTTGAATTTAGAAAAAAATATTTAAAGAATTTAGTCAGTACCTATCTAAGAATAATTTAAATAAATGTAAAATGTTTCATGACTTTATATTTTTAATATTTGGTAAAATAGTAAATAGAATATCTGAAAAATGTTCCCGAGCCTGTCTAAACTGGGTGCCGTGGCCCTGAAACGCAAAGGTCAAACAAAGGAAAAGGGCGATTTTTAGTCAGTATGAGTCAGACACTTTTGAAAATGTTCCACTACAAGATAGGCTAAAATATGTATTTACACTAATGCGTTAGCAAAACTATTTTTCTTGTCCCACTGGGGCCCACCAGTGGTACACACAGTGGGACAAGAGGTCTGTGTTCAGACATAGACTTCTGTAACACGGATTAGTACATAACCACCTCTAACTCGCATTAAGGTAGGTGATATTTAGTCAATATTTCAGTTCCGAAGTAGACGAAAAAATCTCATTATTCTACAATACATTAATCGTTACTCTTATTATAGTACCTTCCCTTACAATAATATCCCCATCTTGAACTTTAAGTAAGTAGTATATCTATATTTAACTTTAATATTAATTGCATTTATTATGCATTATGACATCCCTGCTTTTGCATCCTCCTTTGTCTAAGATAGTTACTCGCAAGACGCATGCGCCGCACCTTCGTTTAACTTTAAATCAAAGAGTTTTTATAGCTTGGAGACTTCAAAGTTAAAAAAAATGTTACTAGTAATACTACTAGGGTTTTAAATCCCACCATTAATACATAATCCAATTTCATAAAGCTCTTTTTTCAAAACAATTTTGTCTACCAAACGAGATCATGTCAAAACCCTACTAATCCTATACGGCGACGAACCGAACGGTTGCATTCTAAAAGTCAAACAAAAACATTTTTATACCTGACTTCTATGAATGGATATTTTGTTCGTCCCGAAAAAAAAAGGGGCAATAAAAGATGGCCGCCACAAAGGCACCTTTGCGCCTGCGCTGATCTTGGACTTGCGCATTTGGGTAACGGCCGGAATTTACTAAGGGTTCTCGAACGGAACTCGCTTTGCTTTCTCCTTTGTCTTTTACTGCAACCGAGTTGCAATCATGAGAAAAAATCACATTTCAGTTTGTAAGCCGTCTGTTGTAATATTTTCTTAGATTTTTTCCGTATTTGTTATTTTGTGACGGCGGAAGGTAGATTGTAGAGCTAAAACTGTACCTGAGAGTAAATACCTATGCTTAAGATATCCTCTTGCTTCCAATAATTTATGTTACACCTACTCTTTATTTTCTCTCTATTCTATGGAATTGTTTGAGTTGCATTTTCTTAGTTAGGTACATACTCATCGGCTTTAAGTACTTTTTTTTTATCGTGGTAAAATCATCAAATGAGTCCTCCCACCCCGGGCAGGGCGGGAGGGACTGTCAGACTTGTACTGACTAAAATCCACGGTGTCCTTCAATAGCCCTTTATGTTTCGGGGTCACGGTAATGGTATAAGTCCCGCGACCCCGGCTGGCTTTGGCCCTCTAGAGAGGGCCCGTCATCATGCTGACGCTCTTTGAGGCGCGCGTGGAACACAACGCGCCGTCGACCCGGGCATGGTCCATGGTCGGGCTGCGAGTTGCCCTTTACTCGCCGCCCGCATGCCCGCGCTTACGGTGGCCGGAGATCGTCTTGCGACGTCCGTCGCCGTGGGCGCCAACCACCGCAGGTGGGGCGGAGGGAGGACATTGTCCTCTCTCTCACGCGGCCCGCCTCCTCCTTCGCGAGCATTACTGCTTCGCAGAAGGAGGCGACCGCTTCCCACTCCGTCTCGCCCCGCAGCATGGCCGCAACCAATGCCGGGCGCGAGAGGTCTCCGCCTATCGCCAGCTTTAAGTACTTAGGAGATAAAAAAATGCCATCCACTTTTATAAATAAATATCATACATTCTTAATCTTTTGGTTCTGTAACTTTATAAAAGATAACCGTTTTGTATAACTTTCAATCTATCTTGTGCTGGACTTTTGCTTTCAAATCTCTTTAGCTTGTGCGATCTCTCCTATCTTGCCTGCATCATAAGATATTGAAAATCTTTCATAAAACTTGAAGAACTGACATCAGTGTTAACAAAACCAGTATACAAAAACCGCGATTTCTATTGAAGTACGTATACACACGGCTACACATCAAGCTATAAAAAACTAGTATAAGCTGACCGTTCAATGTGCGGAAAGATCATATAAAGCGAGTTCAAGACAAACTGGTTTTTCATAGCTTGATGTGTGCCGTGTGTACTACACCTACCTACTGAACTACACTAGATCAGTTTTAAATCAAAATAGTACCATCGTCTTGTGGTCAACTGTAGATACGATCAATAATAACTTAAGTTCGTGTAAATATGCAGAACGGTCTCACGGTCATAACTTTACTTACTTATAAAAATATTAAGTCATTAATAAAAATATGGAAAATTCCTAGATTCCTTCACGAGAAATGCCAAGTAATTATGAAATAGCTTTGTTTGTTTTATGTTATAGCTATAGTTTATGGTTACGACTGTAATTTGAATTACGATCAATACAAAATGAAGTTGGTAATTTCTGCTTTAAGCTCATCTAAATAATCACAATAATTATTTATTCAGTAATTTCCCATTTATTTATTTGAACTAGCATATTTATTAAAACTATAAACCACTACCTAACAGAAATTGAAGAAACCTTGACTGCACTATATGTATTTTTTATAGTCTGAACATTTTTTATTTCTTAAATAACAGATAAACGTACTTTCTTTAAAAAATGTAATTACTTTTATTTATTTATTTTTTCTTCTAATATCAGTTTACAATATAATTGAAATTATTTTAGTTAGGTATATCTTTTCATGCAATCTTTAAAAGAATATTGGTGTGCTCTCCCGTCTCATTGTGATATTTGAGCGAGTTTCAATCTTCCTGAAACAATGGTAGGGACATTTTCAACAAACCCTGCCCTGTTAGCTACAGACTGGGATGCGGTTCGTTAATATTTTATGAAGTAGAAAACAGTATTTGTTGTTTTTATTAAAATGGAAATTAGGCTGGATACGAAAAAAACATGAACAAATCTCTTGGCATGTTTTTTTTTGTGCAAACGGATAGATTGACTTGGACAGTGTTTAAACTCACGGAAAACAATTCCACTTAATAAGTATGTTAAAGCATTTAAAAGAAAAAAAGACGTATTTTCTTCGTTGATGATTATTGACGATGTCTCTCAACAATCAGGCAATAATTATGTAGCTTATGACATGATACATATATCAAAATAATTATTGAATTCCTCAATTAACACCAAAATGGTTTGGTACTAAGTACGACAACAGATAGAGACAACTGATTCGACAGACAACTTAATTTTAACTAGAAATGATATTAAAAAAAAAAACATAATTATGTTAAATCAAGTTTAAAACCAGAAACTTGAAATAAACTAATAATAATTTCTTTTAGCTTGTAAAACAAGTTAAACTATGAATACATTAACAAACAGATGTTCTCAACAGTCGTGATCTCGTTTGCTCCTGAGATGGAAGCGAGTAGCAACGGTTTTGACATAATGATGACTCATGCTCGTCTATAAAAATGTAGGTAGGCACCGCTTAAGATGACGTATTGATATGAAGATATTACGCAATTTGGCTGTATGTATGTACCAAGTAGATATGTATTAGTATTAGTATTACCAAGAAGTCGGTATACGATTTGTGATTTTTTTACAGATTTAAGTATTTAGTTGTTGTTAGAAGGATATTTTGCGATTAATTGAATTATTTTGCATATTCTTTGTGAGTCAAGGTTAGATCCGGGAATTTCACATCACATTATTTAATCCCTAAAGGGTTAAACCAAGTGTACAGTTAATAGTAGGTACCCCCGTAATTTAGGTACTAGTTTCATTTTTTTTATAAAACAGTAGAGTCTATTTACCCGGTTAATGGCAATCAACCGGGTAAACCCAAATAAATATGAATCTGCCTGAACATATTGAATTTTAATTTTAAAAAATCCTGGAGCTGATAACAACTTTGAGCTTTCTGATTTTTATAAAAAAAATCAAAAAGCTCAAAGTTCTATTTTCAAAATTAAATAACGAAAACTTTCAAAAAGAGAGCACTCAATAATCTGTAACTACGACACTCGGTAAAGCGCCGCCTGTCAGCTATAATCGAGGGGAGCGGATTAAATTGAAATTCCTTTTTTAAATTCACCAATAAGGGGAGGGGTGACGTCGGATTGGCTGTGAGCGTCCGAGCAAAATAATCCTTCGCTTGAGTGACATGAGGTAGGTACTGCAGTGTTTGCAACTTATAATTTTTGAGTTATTTCAAATTGTTTTTACTGAACATCTGCAGCATTTGAACGGTTAAACCTGGAGTACGAAAAAAATGTAAAATGTTCAAGAGAAGGTGCTTTGTAGTGGTATTTTTTTCGTCGATTTCTTTATTTTGATAGATACTCAATAATATAGAGAGATTTTATATTAAGCAGTTGCTGTACCTGCACGTTATTTTTTTAAATATTTATTCAAATTTAAAAAAAATTTGGTCGCAAACTTTTTTTTTTAATTAATACTGGGTAGGTTTTTTATTTCAACTCTATTTACTTTTCTCATTTACAACACTTTTAAAAACGTCAGCCTACCACAATACCTTGTTACTCCATTAGTTTTATTATCACAATACAAATGCTCTCACACCATGTGTCAATGCTCACGGAATGATGAAGGTCCATGAAGTGACGAGTTTTTCGTAAATGACTAACCAATTAGCACTTCATAAAAAATTTGTGCCTAGTGAATTAAAAAGAATGCTGAGTTGACGTAACGTGTCATTAATAATAACTTTTTAGGCCTTTTTAGGCCTACTTAGGCCACCGTCAACTAGAGTGCCTCTCTTTTAGCGCAATCTATTTTTTTTTACCCTATACTGTCCCAATTTTGGGCAAAGGCCTTCCCTAATTCCTTTTCTCGGACACTTTCAAATCAACAAGACAACCAAAGATGACAGATAGATGATAGCGACTTGCCAGCCAACTTTAAAGCAAATCAGTTAGTGTGTGGCGAGTCCGCTCTTCCATAATAAATTTCATCCAATATAAATTAAGATACTAATCTAGGGAATCCAAAACTATGCTAGACTATTCAGTCATCTAAATTATTATAGTGGCACAGAGATGATTATTATCAAAATACCTACGTAAATCATACAAGTCTAATAAATTGACAATCGACCTCCCATACATCAAGTTTAAAAAAATAATCGCCACTCGAATCGAAATTTAAATTTCGAACCACCAGCTATGATGAAACTTACAACCTATATCCAAGAATTAAGGGCAAGTCGTACCATAAGTAATAAATCTATAATAAATGTATGTATTACCTAATCGCAATGATATATAAACGCATATAAAATCGCACGCACCAACGGTTACAAAGAGTTACATACAAAAATGTATTGAGTCATTCGCCCGTGAACGCCATATGGCGTCTTGTTAGTTGGACATAGACACCGGACGGACGTGTCACGATGGATAAGCGCCGTTTAGAATGTAAATTCTTGTACTGCGACAGTTTTGTCGCACGCAACGCGCCGACAAAAACGGTAATTAGATTTTATATTCAAAAAGACTAAGATTTGCATATAATGCATTTCACTTGAAAAATATTATATTAATGTGACATTGAGATGTCACGGAATGACGCTATTGTTGAATAAAGGCAGCGTCCCAGGAGAATTAACATTCTCATTTGAAATTGTTTGAATAATCGCCTCCGGGGAGTCTTTTGTATGAACATAAATATTAGTTGCAGGATCATTTTAATTTAAAATGAAAAAAAAAATACGAGTCATATTAAAGTTTATTTCCAATAAGCTGATTGACTCTGTCTAAATCCAAATATGGAAGAAAATTGTCGGCAGTTAAAACACAAATGACGGAAGTGAGCAAAAAGCTGATAAAGCTTTTATAGGCGCCACACATAGTAGGTACGGCATTGGAATATGTAAAAGTCTATAACTTTGTCATCACATTGTCTAATTTACAGCCTATGAATTTTAAATAATGTTCGTCTAAAGTATGTCTACCTATTCTAGAATGCTCAAGGCCTTTGATTGCACCAACATTTTCCAAATGTGTTTTTTTATATGTCTAAATATTTCAAAATGAAAACAACTGCCTCTCTAACGCAAAGAAGCTTTTATAATTTCTCAACTGTCAAAATTGTGTTCCGTTTATTTTTAACTAATAATAATCGTTCGTTAAACGTTAAGGCATGTGAACCCGTCCTCCGGAACCGGCAGGCTCGGTTACGTCACGAACTCACGACACGCGTCCAACGTTAACGGTTTCACTGTCAATAGGTAAGCACGCATTTTACTTTTGTTTGTACATCTTTGTACATACTCATGTTACGTAATTTTTCCGTCACACCTTACCTTAAAAAGCTGTTAAAAGTTGACAAAAAAGTTTTTTCTTAGGAAACGTTTTTAGTGGCTTCACTTTAAATGACAGTATCGAAAAAAAATATAAAAAATTCGGTTCTGTTTTTGATTTTTATTAGAAGTGACTATTCAAACTTAAATGAAGCTGATCTTTAGTCTATTTTTTCCGTTCATATTGTGGCTAATGACCGGAAAATAGACAGAAGCAAACCTAATAAAGGGTAATTAATAGGTGTTATTAGATCTAGAGCCTGTTAACTCTGGTAGCGAGGGGTTGTGTAGACAAATCTGTGAGGAGTAAGGAGTAGGGCGGGGCAGCGGGAGGGAGGGGTGACGTAGTAGGCTTGTGTCGCCGCTCGCACTTCGCACCGCGCAGCTGCCCCAAGCGCCTCCCTACCGGTAAGCGAAAATTTTGAATTTTTCTATACCAACCTCGCGATATCGCCGCTTTGAATTTATAGAATTATGTATTTATTTACAGTGATGAATATCAATTACAAGGCGGTTTGATTTAATTCCTTTGCGTGATTTTAGGTTATAATTTTTGAACTTGTTTTAAAATGGCCGCGAATTTTATTGTTATTTCGTTTGAATTTGGATTTATTATTTTAGATATTCTATTTTATCGTGTCATTTTCTTGTTATGATATTTATTAGAGAAAGGATGATACATAAAAGAAAAAGTTGTTTGTTTGACATTTAACCCGTTCGCTGCAGCGTACGGTCAAACGGTATGAAACGCATCTGTTTCGAAGTGCGTGGAACAAATTGCATTTCTTTAGGGCGCAGTAACGGTTCCGAGAAAAAATGTAGCTTGTGATAATAGGTATTTCGTTTCTTATTATAGTTCTCTCCTTATTTTCGAATAGTATTCATTTGTTATATTAAAAAGAGTATTCTTATTTTAATAGTACAAATTAATCATTATTGTACTTTAGCCTTTCAATAAAATATTCGTTTAATAGATTCTTAATTTGAATAGTTCTCTTTGAATTAGTTCAACAACCCCGGACTATTTCTTTATCAATTGGAATTCAGCCAATTTCTTTAAAGGGCCTCATTTTTTATGACTTTGCCAGTCAGCAAATCATCACTTTATTTGCTCAAAACCCAATCTAGAAAATTTTCCCTTGTCAATATTGAAACAAACACCCGTTTTCGTCGCGACGAGGTCAGCCCATCAATTATACTGTCGTCGTAAAAAAGTCTTATAGTCGCAACAAAATCTCGTATCGAGGGCTGCTATAACAGTCCATCAAGCTGACTCCGTAGCTCCGGAGAACAGAAGACATTCAAATCGAGTGGGATTGTATTATTTTTATTGTATTATTTACGTTATCGGGGTAGGGAGCCTGCGCGCGTCGCCTGACGCTGGTCCCTCGTCGATATCGGGGCGCGTTCCACGCATGTGCGGAATTGGCGGTACACTGATAATATTCTGATTTCTCCTTTTATGCATGTTAATGTCTGATATCAAAAAAGGTTTTGACCTTTCTCCTCTCCGCCCATTGTCGTGGCATTTGATAAATACGTTTTATTGGTCGGTTTCTTGTTTTTTTCTAAATGGCACTGTCATTTGTAAAGTTCATCGAGTTTTATGGATTATTTGTTAACGAGGATAAACTAAAAGACAAGAAAATATTACAATATTAATTAATTATTTGACATATTGTATTAACCATTACCTATACAATATACCTACCAGACACACTCTTATAAAATAAAACAACCAAATCGCGAAAAACCTTCCATTAGCATCAACACATAAACAAAATCACCCTCAGGTAGACGGCTCTATGTGTAACTAGATAACAAGTCGGTAAACGGACAAAGGCTTCCGAGGGTTAAAGAGCTCTTTGGCTTTTAATCACTCAGACTGCTTAACTACTTGCCAAAATAACCACAAATGTTCCACCTTTCTTGCACCATTAGGTATACCCAAGTAATGGCACCACAAACACTTGGATATTTCCTTCTCTATTTCACAAAGTTTTGTTTTTAACGGTACATTAATGAAAAATAACAAATATAAAAATTTAATAAACATTAAGAATACGTACGAACTATAAAAAGATAAAAAACGTTCTAAGGATGTCAAAGAATACGTCCACATCGCTGTCAACGGGAACAGTGCCCAGAACGCTAGCCATATTGCCACGTTTGTATGGCAATGTTAATTCTTTGGCCTAGGAATAGGCCACCCTTCTGGTCACGTGAAGAGTCGACTAAAGATAGAAGATAGCGAATAAAAGTCACCTAGCGATATCTTTAAAAACTTTGGGAGCACTCGGACTCATTTAGCGAACAGGAAAATTACACTCAGAAAAAATAATGCCACTTTTCCAGTGAATTATTATGCAATTATTAAAAACAGCCCATTTTTTGCTGCCGTGGAAAACAACAAATAAAAATTAGCTTCGTGTTGTTTGCATGTAATCGCAGTATATTTTCATGAAGTTGGATACGTTTTTATTATTAGTTATGGGTTTTGTATTCGAATGCGACGTTTAACAAATAATAAAACGTTTCCGTTTCGGTTTTTATTAAGATTTTTTCCCGCGATTTTATTATGAATGAACTTGTTTGTTCTAGTATTAAAATGGCAATTGCATTGCGAGGGTTAGCCGATTTTTTTTTATTTACTGCTATAGCATCAAATGAGTCCAGGGATATATTTATTTTATGAAGATTAGGTACCTAGCTAATTTCTCTTTTGGACACCTATAGGTATTTTACTGCCATATCTAAATAACTTACTGATAAACTGTCACCGAAGCAACTATGGGTAATTGGTTGCACAGATAACAAAGAAAAAGAACAATGTAGAATGCTAAAATAAAGATAAACTAAGTTCCTATTTTAAAACTATGTTCTCAATAAAACACGTGAATATAAATTCAATCGTTACTCGCACTTTGTTCTACGTGCCTTGAATCATTTAGTTTTATGACAAGGTGTCATGGAAGCCAACGTGTAGGTACTAGCATTTTGTCTGTTAACTCTGTCTGTATTTACATAAATATAATAGCTGTAATAAAAGTTACATGAGGTTTGAATTCAATATCCTTTCAAGGGTACTCATAATGTTTGAAGGTCTGTACTTAAAAAAAAATACCAGCACTGACATACTTACTATACCAATATACCAGTACCAGCGTATTTTATAAAAAATACTTATAAAACTAGTATTTTTTTCAAGAACAAAATAATAAAAACATCTAACAGCAGTACTTTTTAATTCTATCATTTTTTTTTTAAATTTGCACCTGTAAAGTTTTCAAGCACTTCCGAAGTAAAGTCAGCGGTCCTCTCAGGAAAAGTAGCGTGACAATCTTATATGTATAAGAATTAATTTATTTTTATTGCTAACGTAAGTTATTTTCATTGTCATTAAAAGTTTCCAAGTTCATAAACAGCCCTGTAAATAAATAATAATGTTCTCAAGGATTGCGTGACTACGGGGATATTTTCTGTTTGAGTTATCATGGCTGGGTTTTACAGTCCCTAAATATTTTATTATAAAAAATCGTCAGTTTATCGTTGGCTCCATGTAACTTTTATTTAGGGTTGGTTTGTAGCAGTTTTGAAAGGGATACTGGAATTGCGTGATGAATTTGTAATGACTTCCTCAAATATCATTTAAATGAGCTTACGTCGTGGTACATTTCCACTTCGACGTAAAGCCTGATTGAATTTAGTACTCATCGTTACATTTGGAAATCAAATGCTAATTACAAGTTTAATCATCTCAATTAGGATGGTTCTAGACGCTAGAAAAAGAACGAAAATCGGTAAAACTTTTGTTTCAAAGTACAATAATTCCTTGTTTCATTTCGTAGTAATAAAATATTTCAATACGACCCCAGTACATTTCCAGAGTATGTACTTAAGTACCAGTAAATTCATATTCCATCTCACAATCTCGTCTACATTCGCGCAAAATTCGAAGCTTGCGAGAAATGTGAGGTGCTTCGGCAATGTCGATCGATAAAATCGGCACGCCTCATCGTTCGGAAGTCATCGATGTCAAAATATGTTTTTGTCGATAAAACAAACTGATGGTACAAATAAATGCACGGCATTAGATAGAAACGATCGATATCGACGTACCTAATAATATTATCAACGTCCAATAATGACGATGGAATCTACTCGCCATATTTCTGGGCTATTTAAGTACTGTAACTTTCCTGTTTTTGAATCGGGTATTAATATCATTAATTGCAGCGCCAATGGCAGTCAAGCAGAAATCGTTTAGAAGATTGGATATTTTTTATATTTTTTCAACATCGCGTTATTTGCCACGAGCGATGCTGAAATATGCAGGATTTTAAGCGTTATTTACCGTTAACAGGAAAAGGAAGACAATGTTTTTTCGAGTGTCTTGAAATTTCTTTGTTTATCTTAAGGTGTGTTCCATAACATCCGGACTTAATTACAAAATGGAGTCAAAATTAATGGTCCAAAAAAATTCCGTGACGTTCTATGTTCATTTACAGGTTGAGAAAATTTTTGTGGGCTCGTTTTCACGCTGTGTTCTTATCTTAGTTAAATAAAGATTTATCAGCAACCTACCGGCTGCAGGTGACATACTATACAACCTTAATCTCAGTTGATACGATATTATAATGTGAATGCAAACACTGTGCGGCAGCTTCCGTTGCCTTAATCTCTTATCTATGATATTAAGTTTAACGTAAACCAGGTTAACATAATAATCGGTAATCTTATCTTTTCTTAGAAGGCAGGTAATTTTATTACACCAAAATTTAATAAGAAACATGCTAGGAATATTTTAATCGCATCAAATCCAAATACATATACCGAAACATAAAAATTTTGAATTCAGTATAAAATTCGACGGTATGAAAGATGCAATATTCATACGAGAGTCTGAATTTCCAGTATTCATACTTGAAGTAGCTACTTGAAATATAGATGAGCGTAGTACAACTTCACACAGGGCAGACGCTCTTGACATTACAACTGCGCAGGTGCGTCCCTCAATCCGGGGTCTGATGCAAACTGTAGCAGCCAATAGGAGACGGCAGGGATTCAGTCCTGTAGGCAGGATAACACATCGTGACTTTTCTAACTTATACGTTATCTAGCATTAGGAGTTTCTATGTAGCAGATGTTTCCGTTTTGCTCAAAGAATTACGTCTAGCGCCAGTTGATGAAGATAACTTGTAAGTGATATACAAGATCACTGTACTACCGATTCCATATTTAAACCAAGCATTTAATTAATACTCAAACGATTATCGATCAATTATAAAACATATCGATAAGGCCTAATACATATGGATCGATAGCTAAGCTCGTGTTACAAACTCGTTCGATTGCAAAAACGTGCATCGATGTCTTATAGTGTAAATGGTTAAATGGAACCAGTTTAAGAAGTGCGATTCGAATTATAATTGTACTAGAACAAATTACAGGTAGGTATCTAATATAGAAATTACAGGCTTTGTCTTTTTTAATTGATAAGCAGGAATTTGTGAAGGTGCTAGAGTTGTATGCTATTATTGAAGGCACGTTGTCAACTGACATTATACCTAAACCCTGCTATACCTTTAGTTAGTAGTAAGAAGCCCACAGGAATGTGGGCATCGCTCATTATTATAGACTCATAAAGATAAGTGTACCTATTAGTGCAGTTACCATCACTGGAGATACCATTTAACCTAACCTGATATTAATCTTCTGGAACTCAAGAATAAGTACGTCGTTCATAACAGTTTATAGTCTTTCCTTTTCTTTAATTATTTCATTTCTTGTGCAAGTCTAAGTATTAGCATGACTTAAATTTGAAACCTGTCACGATTCTCACACATTATAGAAAACCAACCCTTGGCACGCGAAAACGCCGTAAACGTTTAACTTGAAAATATATTTGATGCTAATATTCTAGCAGCAATATTAAAGTATTTGCCAAGAGACAGATTTAGAGCTATTAATCAAAATACTGGGACTTGATTGAAATAGTTCATCTATAACAGCAATCGAAGCATGGAATGCTTCAATGGATATGATACCTAAATATGTAGTCCCAATACATTCTTAGAAGTTAATGCTGGATGAATTATGTTTCAATATACCGTAACCGATCATATTTATGTGGCTAGTAACATATACTTGCTGTTTATAGCAATTCATTATATTGGTAGCTCTTAGTATTTCACATAAATTGCAATTACTATTTTATTTTCTGTCATTGCTATGTTGAAGAAATCTAAGTCAATGTTCTACATATACTTTGACTTTTTCATTTCTATAGATTGGATATCTCCATGATTATCATATTTCCTAATCCTCATGCAATACTAAGCTAAATTGAGACCATGATCTATGATGTTAAGGTCCATAAACCTAGTTAAAGAAGTTGGTTCATCAAGCATCCTGTCAACTAGATCTAACAAATTACTCTTGGGTGCCTCTAAAGGTTCCACTGATCCTATAAGGAAAAGACGTGAGCGGAGTATACGGTCATACATCACGGTTAAAAATAAAATACTTCGATACGTTGAAGGCGATACTATGCAATTTCAATAACATTTATCCGTACGCGTATTTCTTCAAGTCAAAGTCCAAAGAACTATCGACTTTACTCCTCAGAATTAAAGTTTATATTAACGTGACGTCTCCAACCAAAAAATGATGTAACTGATCGTGTATGTCGTACCCAAAAGTACTCATAGTACTATTCGCCTAAAATAGTAAGTACAACAATGATAGTCCAAACAAATAGAAAGCGGAAGACACATTTGGTCGGCGAACTCGTGTTTAGGAAAAATATGAAGTTTAATAAAATGGCAGGAAACCAACAATAAATCCCGAGTCAGTGACCCCGTGACTTGAATACGGCTAATTCTGTTATGCGAAACGTGTTTTGTTAGAACAAACATATCCACATGTTAAAATTATCATACTAGAAAAGAATTCCGGTTACGTAATGAAAATACCTAATGAGGAAAATTGGGCTGATTAAAACGACTAATGAGTTTTTTAATTACTCATATTAAATAATTAAGTTCAACATTACATTATTTAAGCTAAAATTGTAACAATAATAACGTCAGGACTAAACGTTTCTGTTCATTCCCGAGACGATGGACGGCCTCGCAGCAATGTGGCAAAAATGTCGTTCAATTTATGCCCAAATTTTAGTCCCGACTGGTCCCTTTTTGTTGCCATCTGCGCGTCTCGCCGACCCGAAAGTCCAGACAGCTCCACCCTAAAAACCGTTTAGATGAGATTCTTATCCTTTCGCACTCCTGTCAAATCGCATATCGTTATCTCACTCTAAAAGTTCGAACCGCCAGGACCTGTCGTCCGTCTCTTTTTTGCACGCGCGCACAGATTGTTCTATCCTTTCTGGCTCGTAGTAATTCGTGTATTTCCGCTTCCCACACGAGCGGCAGCCATGTTTGGCGGGACTGTCAAGTCAACGCCAGTTTGGCGCGTATCAAGCAGGATGAACAAGGTCGGTTTCCATCAGTGGAAGCTTTTTGTAATTCCTGCTACATTGAATTACGCTGCAGTGCTTTTATCTTTTGACGTAATATTTGTGATAAATATTAATGTGTTTTTGTGGAAATCGTTTCAGATGGCGCCGAGCGAGGGGAGCTAGAAGAAAATTCGCTTCATGAAAATGTAAGTACATAATATAGTATCTACATACTTTAATTACAGTTCTTGGATGAGTTTTGATAAAATTGTTTCGGGCAATGTTTAAGTTCGCAGACGTTCTGGCTTCGGGCCAAAGGACATGTTTAACCAGCTATACATTTTATGGGCAATTGTCTGCTTCCGTTATTAGATGTGGTGGAAACTGTGATGATATTTTTGTGATTTAGTGTGTTGTTATATGGCTTTCATTTCCATAAGTATTTAGTATTTATTATAGCAACTGGGTTTTATTTGTCTTCATAAAACTATTTTTTCACATGGGTAGAGCATGCACATTTAATTTATATCCCTTGGTGCTGCGTAGGTTTCATCTATTAATTATAATATCATCATAAGAAATCGGTGAAGATCCTATAGAATACTTACAGATTTTTTTACAAAATAGGTACGGCCAAACAAAAATCAACGTACCAAAATTGGCACCAATAAAATCGGCACCCGCTTTTGATGTTCCACCTCAGGTACCTTAAACAAACAAAGATGTTTCAAATAAACTCATAAAGCCTATAAAAGGTGAAGATGCTTAAACAATAGATCCAATGTGTTCGGCTCTAAAAGATGTAACAAAGCGTTCCCGTTAATTGTTTGCTCGAACAAACTTTCTGGGTCGGTATTTATTAGCACTATAACTACGCTGTGTTAGTCATTGCCTCTGGTATTTTTGGACATGATATTGAAAAATGCTCTCCAACTTTGAAATATTTCGTTTTTGACACTGTTTCTTTTGTCTCTCCTAAAGACATTTATGAATCAGCAATATTGACACCGTCAGAAATCTTTTTATGGAGTTAATCAGTTCCATCAGGGTCTTTGACTTAATAAGTATTGAAGTGTTTGTCACCATTTATGTACGCGTCTTCCATATCAATTGTATCTGCAGGCAAATCCTCGATCACAAACGTTATGTTCCTATCAAGTACATTGATTTATCTTTCTGCATCTATGATTGCTTAATTTGAATGCTACCAGACGCTTTTGTCTGTCACCGAGCCCAACTGTTCAAGCACTATTGTAAATATATTATTATCTAACTAAGCAACTACCTCCTCATTGTCTTGTCTTAAACATATTCAACGGTAGATATGCAAATGATCAACCGATGACCCACCATGAATGTGTTATTAAATTCATATTTGTAACTGTAAATGTTTGACCGCGGTTCATGGTTTTCCGATTATTTAAGTAAAATCTCGTAGGGAATATTTACATAATTACTCCATAGTGTCGTTGTGAATAATTTAGTATTGGTTATTTATAGCGGTTGTTGCTAAAACTGATTTTCTTAATAATCATTGAATAGAGTAATTTTATTGACTTGAAAATAAACGTTTAGAATTTTCCGGGGAGACACAAGACTCAGTAAAAATAATTGATTGGTGCTCCACAAGACTTTCACAATTTACGGATACAGAGAATTATGAGAGGTAATAATGAACAAATAGGAACAATTTCTAATTTGCCTATTAGCACCTTGGCTTCTCGCCCTCCAATCAAACGGTATACCTACCTTGAAATTTTTTCACCGTTCGTGGTTGGCACATTCGTATCATCTCCCATGTAAACAGGCAACAATTATGCACGCTGGACTAACGAAATGTGTAAATGGGCCAATTACCGCCGCATATGTAGGCTGCCTTACAATTAGTGGCTCACTAATAGTTTTCATCACCAATAGTTTCAAGCGGTACGTTGTACAGGAACACATCATACCGAGATCGACTCTCGTTGTGCTCACATCGTGTTCTGTTGTGTTTTTCTCTAACGTCATTTTTCAAATATTCTCTCGAAAATATTTTTAACAACAATTCAGTTCTTATTTGCTTTCGGATTTCAACGGTGAGTTTTCTGATTTAATTATTTCAACAATTCGGTTCATAAATTCAACTATAGAGTTAAGCGTTTGCTAAGTTGGATTTATTTGACAGAACTAGGTCACCAGTGCAGGCTTCTAGGGTTGAAATGTATTATACAGTTTCGCATTTAGAGCGCAAGAAATTTATGTTAACGACTATAAAATGTAGTTGAATCCATTGTATAAATCTTGGCCTTTTTTATTTATTTTACAGACGTCCTTTCCAATTGTTCTCCACAACATTTTTATTTCCTTTGGTTATTTAGAATTCTGTTTCTCATTTTCTTCCAATTCCAACAGAATGTTTTTGTCTAAATAATGTAATACTGGACTCTGGTTGTCTCATAACTTTCAATACATTTAGGCAGCCAGTATTACCAACTTTAACACACAAAGAACAATGTGTTTTGAATTTTACTCCAAAAGCGAGCTCTGTAAAACAATATTTCTTGTGGGCTAAGAATTAGGAGACTAGGTCGTTAAAGTGAGAAGCAACAACCTTCTTTAAATTATGACATGTTCTTCATAATCCTAGACTTTTAGAACCTTTGTTCGTAATGGCTTTATTTACTTTCAATTACTTTGCTCTATGAAAATCTTTCAACAACACAAACAAAAATGAGTCCGCGTAGAGGTTTCCTTTCATAAAAATTTAGTAGGCTTTATGTAAAACCATTCTAGAATACAAGAGAATAAAATGAAAATAACGTACATAAAAGAACTGAGAAAAGTTTTCTGCCTTCATAAATTATTCTTACGTTGAGAGCTATGAAAGGGAATAAGATTGTGTTTGTTCGAAGGGAAACGTGATTATTGGAAATGAAAATATGAAGTGAAACAATGAACAATATCATTGAAGTGAAATGAAATTACGTACCTACATTTACAATAGTTAGGTAGTATCTCTTCGCGTCTATCTTTTTGATATGAATGACAAGACCAACGATAGGTAGCTATCGCAATTTATAAACGATGAGCAATGGAATGAGTTCATAATGTAACCTGAATTTGTATTCACGCTTGGATCATTTTATCAAATAGGCAATCATACTATTGAATATCCTTGCATTGAATAATTCACAAGGGATAAAGCATCAATCTTAGCCTTTCATGTTTATCAGTAGGCGTTATATTATGTAGTAGCCACAATGAAATGCCTACTCAGACAATAGACAAAATCAAACATCCCAAGATTCGCTTAGCAACTAGTGGGCTGAGCGCTCAACAGATTTGTACAACAGCTGCTGGAACTAAAAACCAGGCTAGCCAGAGCTCTTCCAGCCTTTGAACCACCCCAAATAATGCTGTCATCGTAAATAAGATCCTAGGAAGGGGAGGTCAGGCAATGTTGGCTGGTGGGTCTAAAGTAGGGGGTCCGGGCCATTCATTCGAGGGCGGGGGCGGCGCTCATTGCTCGTGTCCGGAGCGCATGCGCGTCCCCTGACCCACTTGCCACCGCCGCGCCGCCGCCGGGCGGATGGCGACCTCGTTATGCCAAGGTTGGCGAATCAACCAGCGAATTCGCGGCCCGCAGACGTAGTGACGCGCTGATTACTTAAAGTTCGATGAACAGTGATTAATATAGAAACGATATCGATGTCGACATTATCGACGTCCCGGGTTGTGATTCTAAGCGGATATTAATTGTAAAATAAAAATAATACAACATCGAACCCTAGGTAGGTAAGCGTTTTTATGTCAAAAGACTAGTTTGAAGAAGACTCTGATTTAATAATAAAAGTTACTGTTACAACTGGAATACTAGTTCAGATATTCTATAAAACCGGTTGATATGTATGTTAGTGAATCATTAAAGTCACTACTACAAGTTTTTGTGAGTCAGCGTGATGCAACATTTGCGAAATAATATTACGTGTGTGTGAAACAACGAGTCGTTTTTGTATTGAATTAACATGCACTGTATAAAATGAGTCCTTGTTAACAAGTTCCTTCCGTTGATGTGTAAAATAGCTACGTAATAGAAGTTTTTGATACAACTTTCCCGCACTTGACTTTCAGCCTCGTGTTCACTAAGCCATTATTCATCCGCGGACAGTATAAGGCTGTTCAAACACTAATGTCCTTACCTGTCTCTGATGTTTACTTTACTCTTGTCTATAGATAACCATCGCAATTACGATGATCGATTACGACACTCGGCTTCTGTTACACGCTTATTATGGAATCCGATTGTGTAGGTGACACCGCCACCATACGGTGATATTGTAATCGATAAAATCTATCGTGCGGTGACAACACTATTAATTTTGATGGATGCGTGTTTTGACGTTAAATTCAAAATGTTGTGTTTTTTTATGATTTATTCGTTATTAAAGACATTTTTAAATTGCAATTTATTTTTCCAAACATCTGAAGGTTGTTTTATTATCATTTCAGGTGCGAATGAACTCGGGTGGCACGGTTGGACTGCCGGCGCTTTGGCAAAATCAGCTTTGTTGGATGCAGAGAAGTTCCTTTTGATTCTATTACCTAGTACCACAACAGCCATTTTCTGTACAAAAAAAAACCCATAATCACTCTTGGATAGAGTAACATAATCCACTCGTCTAAAAATTGTAGCCCATAGATATCATTAGAATTTCCATAGAATGTCAATTTTACTTGTTTTTTTTTACAAAATTTAAATTATTTTTTGTTCAGTTTTAGTAAACCCCAAAAATAATGAATATTTATTAGCATTTTGGGATGCTGAATCGCTCATGAAATCTCTTTTTTAAATTAATAATTTCAGAAAAGGTCAACACATCTCAGTAATCATTATGTATATTATTCTCACAGTTTTTCACAGATTTATCTTGACCATATCTCAAAAAAGATTATCACTCTATGTAAACTGTTGCAAAATTCACAATATTAGCAAACAAACTCGTGATCATTAAGTAGGTACATGAATATAATCTGTTCTGTGGCCAAATAAGTAGCCATCAGTATACCTAATTGCTTATTTTAATTTGAATAAGCTGCATATTGCAAGAGAAGTAATTATTCAAGTAGGTAAATTATTTGGGTGTAAAATTGAAATGATGTTTAATTTTTCACTCACTCGCCTATGAATATTAATTCAATGTAGATTGTTTATTATAATTATTATTATCCGCCTGGTGTAAAAGCAAGAGTCACAGAATAGATAAAAACAATATTATAACTAAATTGACTAGATTTCTGGGTCAATTTAGTTTTAATAGAGAAGATTTTGCTCTATGTCAAGAGTACGATAATTTCAAGTTTCATTGTCAAGTAATTTATTATTCTGCTACTAGATGAGCTCTTTAATGTCTAAAAATAGATTTTACAAGTACGAGCAAAAACTAAAAAAATAACTCCGAAAAACGCCAAGTGCTACAATTCATAGAGAAAAATGTGCAAATTAAATTCTTCTGCTTCCAGATAATTCTCCACGAACGAAAATATTCAAGAGGACTTCGTTGGTGCCCATCGGCATCAATATTAGTGCCCTACATCTACCCTGTAGATCCGAATTTGTTTGAAGTGAGGCGACAAATTCGGTTCTAGAGAGGTTTGTGTGGTGCATGCACTGCAACGTTTCAAGACCCTGATGACATCATTATGAAGCCATTTTTAACTTGATTTTATGTCAGTGGCAGTAACTTTGCCTGTTTTTTTGGTTGTTCACCAAAAATCATCATCTGTCTAGTCTTTTCTTAGCTATATAGGGTCTTTCCAATTTAAAAGAATACAACTGAAATTCAACAAGAAAATTGTTGAGAAACGCAGAATTTTCTAGATAAACTTCTCATGCTTGTTAAATCTTAGTAGCTACTTGTATGAACGAAATTACTGTCCGAACGGGCAAGGTTACTGCGACTAATCTATGCTATGGTGTCTAATTCTTTATGTGGTCTGTCATGTTCATTCTTCTCTTTTCTTAGAATTTTTTCAGCCTAACGTAACCAAACGTAACCATTATATTTAGAGAAAGGGGATTTTATTCACGCATATTTTATTTGTCAAGGCACGTAGGTACTGAAGACCGGCTGTCAATTGTAACAAAACTAGTATAAGCCCGCCCGTTGCTCTATTTGAACTCGGTACTACGCTACGCCAACTCAAATTCAAAAAGTAATACCAAAGCGCAGTCGACTGTACTGAATCCAATTTTCGCCTAGAAAATCCTACATAAGACAAAATATTCCATTTTTATATATGAAAAAATCTTAACACGTTCCAATTGTATAAAATAAAACTAAAGTTATATAGGAATATGAAATTCAAGGCACGTTTTTGGAAAAATTGTATTCCCGACACTCATACGAAATGAGAGTATTGTAGGCAATATGGAAATGGGCTTAGGAAGGAATCTCGTTTTGTAGATATGAATATTTTTCTTGAATGAAGAAAATATCAAATATTTTGTTTGGTTATGTTTATATTTCATGTAGGTTGGTTTGGTATTAAAAGATTTACTTTATATTTATATATAAATTCATAATCATCTAATGTACCTATTAAATAAATACACATTACGAATATAAAAAATTGTCTATAGCTTCTCAAAAATCTAAAAAAATGCTGCCCAAACATTGTTTAACTCCGTAAACTTATTTTGACTCAAATGAAATCATTGTAAGACCAATCTAAAAATATTTGACATATATTTTTTAGTAAATACACAATATACAATACACAATATGCAAATAAAAATTGAATTTGAATTTGAATTACAAAAAGATATTGTAATATCTAATATAATTTTTTTTGTGCTTATCCGGTATCTATGCGAATCGGCCAACATCTATTTTTCATCCCCCTAAATGTTAGGGGTAGTCCACCCCTAATTTTTTTTTTTAATTTTTTATACAAAATTTTTAATTTATGGCAAAACAACAGAATTTTATATATTAGACTAGCTGACCCGGCAAACGTTGTTGTCACAGTGTCACACGTGTCACAGTTTTCGATGTCATACTCCTCCGAAACGGCTTGACCGATTTTGATGAAATTTTTTGTGCTTATCCGGTATCTATGAGAATCGGCTAACATCTATTTTTCAATCTTTTTTTATTTTTTAGACAATTTTTTTAATTTCTATTTTTTATGGCAAAACAACGTTTGCCGGGTCAGCTAGTACTAACATAAAATATATACATATATGTTTTGTTTAAAAACGTTATCTCATACTAGAATTTCTTTCTGTATCATATTTTAATTTATAGGTAACATTTAAATATACACATTAAATTATGAGGTTTAGACAAAAAAAAAAACACATTGAGTAACAATATGAAATCTATTTAATAAATATACTAGTACATAGACATACTCTTTATGTGTTATAGGAATATAATCATGACAAATGCTTAATATTCATGCACATCATGTCGCCGTCTTCCTAATACGATGATTAAGTAGGTACAAGGGTAGCATTACAATGTAAGTACCTACTTACAAATAAGTGATACAATGTCTATACATAGGTACTTACTAAGTAGATATAATATACAATACATAAGTAATAGAACTTATGTATGGTTGTACGGCAATAACTATTTATGTAGATCTTATTTATGTAGATGTCTATCGTTGGTTTTTGAAATGGTTTTATATTTAATTTTATATTTTATTTGTTCATCCAACTTATTTTTTATACTTAGAAAAAAAAACAAAAAAGAACAATTAAAAAAATTACTTCCTTAGGATTGGTAATGCTAGTAATGAAATATGCAAATTACAAATCTATTGCGTTAGGTAGGTACTACAGGAATAGTAAACAGGGTATTTAATCAATTATTAGAAACAATTCATATTATGGATCTCTACATTATATGCCAAGCCATTTTTTTTTCTTTTATTTTATTCTTTTATTTTTCTTATATATGTAATAATAAGTTTATTAATCTGTACTGTTACTAATAACAGCTTCATACAAGAAAATACATTTAACTTTCTGTTTTACAAAAATATTACATAAAGCGACGAGGGTCTCTACGTACAAACGGACATGTCATAAACTGAGGTTTACGAGAAAGCGTTTTTAATGTTCAAACCGCTCTTGAAATAATTCTATGTGTACATAGAATTAAATTAAACCTCTGTAAAAATATTCGTCAATAGGGTCGCAGGCACACAGGCTGAAAAATTTATAAGAATAAAAACTTTCTGTTTCTATCTCTATTTGATGTTCTTTAACATATTTAAAGAACATGCACAAATAGTTCTTTGTTTCACCACATACGAAAATATTTGTGTATTATTTGTGTTACAGATTGTTGTTGTCTTTGCAAACATTCAGTTTCTTTTATCACATAGTGCAAGTGTTTCGATTTTCACATTCAGTTCGTTGTACTTGCATATTTATGTGTAATCGAATCGATTGGAACTGAATTGTCTGCAATGGATAGTCATTTTTGTGTATTGTTGTTAAATTATAAGTTTTATGTTGTGTACCTACTTATATTCCTGTGTGTGATCGATGAAGAATTATCCTTCTTCTTTGAACTGTATTCAAATCATTACTTCATTTTCCTATATATACCTATCTCTGCACATGTTTGAAAATCTCTTATGTATAGCCTGTGGACTGTAAGACTTAACTGGCTAAAAACCAACATGTTCTTCAAGTTCCCTTTGTTTTCCAAAGCTGCCTTTCTAAGACATTTCCACGACCATAAATAAGGCGCCATGCTAGATTGAGGCATCATGATACCCTCATCATCATCAACCCATAAATATTCTCACTGCTGGACACAAGCCTCTTCTCTGTGAGAGGATGATATTGTTATTTTGTTTTATTATTACGCTAACTACCAAGTATGGTTTATAATATGCATACGTCATGTTAAAAATATTATCAAAAAAATATTGTTAATCAACAATTTCGGGTTACACTCGTGACTAAAACAACCATTCCCCACAACTATGAGAGAATTCTTTTATTACTGTTTACAGCACTCGTATTAGTGTTCCTTTCCATAAACTTAATTGATGTTAATTGCCATTTAACGCTTCGGCACTTACGTGTACTTGAAACCTCGCTAAATACTCATAAAAATGTGAACAGAGGCGAGATATGTCGTAAATGTAAAACTGTGTTAATTAAAATTCGTCCAATTTGAATGCTTTTTTAACCGACAAAAAATTAGTAGGAGGTTCTCAATTCGACATGATATTTTTTTACTTATGTAATTCATGTACTCAAATCTTTTTTAATAGTGCCACATAATGCTCAAACTTTAAGTTCACTATGTCTGCAATTTTATTACATTTCTTTCCTTCATTTGGTTTAATTTTTAATTTCTGTAACAACATTTCTTAAAGACTTTTATGTACCTATATTTGCATCATGATATTATTTTATGTAAATTTAATTGAAATAAATTAAGTTTAGTGACAAAAATTTCTTTGTATTTATTGAACCATCCTATTTCTTATATTTAAAGAAAGAAACATAATGCTGTAGATACAAACAACATAAATATGGACCAAGAAACATATGCACAGCATTTGGAAGCAATTCGATTGATTGCAGAACTTAAATCTGTGTTCAAATCCTACAAATACCTATATTCAGTGAAACTTTTTGAAAAACAAGATCTTAATCTGATTTTTCATGTGAAATCACAACCTGGCGTCCTGAAAGTCCACTGAAATCTTATAAGTTTGGTAGCGAGATTAATGATTGTAGTAAGTATACTGCTGATACAATTAAGTATTACGACGACTTCTTACTACTTCTAAAACTACGAATAAGCAAAATAAATTGGAGGAAAATGTAGAAATCATATTTTTAGAGACGACATTTTTCGATAACACAAATAAAAAAAATATTGTTCATACACAAAATTCTCCAATGCAAGTTGATAAGCTCTACAAAAGTTTTCTTACGTTTAGAAACGTATCACATTACTACGATTCCTGCCAACAACGCAATCAATACATTTCTATTGAAACAAAAAACAAAATTATACAGTGCAGCAATAAATTAACCCACAGAGGGGGTGGCATAAAGCACTAATGTATGCAAAGTTCTGAAAATCAATACTTGCGCTGCATGATTTAGTTACTCTATTCCCCACTAGATGTCGCTAGATGTGGGTAAAACAGTACAGAGAAGCTTTTTAGGGTACTTCTATTCGATACTAGATGGCGTTAGAATCGCAACTAAGGGTGGAGTTTTAGTTTGTGCACTTCATACAAATTAAACGTAAATGAAAATCCAATAACGTATTGTCGTTAGTGACTGATCATATTGAAAATAAAATATTAGGCAACATATTAGGCTACATCTAGTACAATCAACAAAATGTGTACCTAATTGATAGTAACGTTACAGAATGTGGTAAAGTTCTGACTTTGACAGCACCTTCAATTTGATGCCAGTAGGCGTCCATTGACACGGCTGCGGCCTATGCGAAGTTTTAGTACACGTGTTGGTACTAACGTGCAGTTGATTGTACCATTAAGCTAGTAATCCAGTTAGAAAATCCGATTTATTTTCATTTCAAATTACTATTACAAAGATTTTTTTTATAAGTTTCAAAAATAATTCAATGACTTATATTAATAAATTATTAAACTTAATTCAAATGTAAGAATCGATAATTAAAGAAAACTGGAACCGACAAAAAACTGTAAGTACTTATTTAATTTCATTACAGATTTATTTTGCTATTTCAAAAATAATAAAACCACCAAAAAAACCTTTAAAACATCAAAAATAAAACCTATTTGCGTCTCACAATTTCATAGAGCGAAGAGCCGGGCTTCGAGGTACCAGGAATGTATAAGGAAAGAAGAGATTAATGACTATCGCGGGACGGCAGACAAGCGCGGCCACGTTTGACAAGCTCAGGTGCGCTATTTTCATAATTGGCCCGACCCGAGACCTTTCAGCTTTCAGGAACTATAGTGAGTGTGGTCATGTGTGTTCTTTTATGGCGATGTTTCTTTGTTTTAGACTTTGGAGCGATCGTGTTGTTGAGTAATTAAGTTGATTATGCTTGTCTTTGAGTAGAGTTTTTTCTTTACGATACTCGTATGAGTGAGAGTGGGTAATTTTCTACACTGTTTTATTTTTTGTGCCTATGCACAAAAAATAAAACATGTACAGACGCCACTACATGAACCTGTCACTATCTATCTGTAAAATTTTCTCTATCGAATATTAACTTATGGAGAAGGTTGATGTGCGGTGTCTTTATCTTGGTATGTTCGATGACAATATAACGAGATACTTTAATCAAAGCTGAAATTATAATTTAATCAAAAATTTGCATTCTATTAAAATCCACACTACTTATAGTTTTCACAAAACAATAAAATCAAGGAGATCCTTAACTTGTGGGACTTGTTTTGTGGGAAACCTAGTATCTATTCGCAGACAGATATCTGATAAAGAAAAATAATTAAAACAGGCTTGATCATCAGACTTTAGTAAAGTGACTTAAGATTAAAAGCTTTGTTTAGGAGCACCAATGTCTTAAATCAAGTGCAATAGTTGTAACATCCACCTAAATTCTATTCTGTTCTATTCAAATTTCACTTCTACTACAAGTAACCATAACTCCATACAAAGTGGATTACTCACTAATCCCGCACCGGACAGGCATGCCACGTGTGCGAACATGAAAATCTGACACACAGGGGCTCTCACCTTTCTCAGTAATGAGCACTATTAATCACACGAAGACCCCAACGTTCCTCGCTCTAAACTTAAGCAGTACTTGACATGTATCTTCGTCCTGCATCTGTGACAAAACTAACGACATTTGACGGATTAGAAAAAATGTTTGAGACCCCTGCTTTTGATGTCAAGGTAGATTTTTTTCGTGTGCAACTTTTGAACTGTCGCGTTTTGAGAATTAACATGAATCTTAACTTTTTGTAATAATTGCTGATGCTTATTTAATTTACAAAATTCATCATCTAAAAATATATAAACAAGAAACTCATAATTTTATTGGATCCAAAAAAATTAAACGCATTCCCTCATTTTAATAACTCACCTGTGTGTCATTGGCACTGACAAATATATTATAATGTGTAACCTATTATTTAATCAGATTTCTCTCACCATGAGGAGACCCACCCAGCAGGATTGTTAAAATTCATTTATAGGTAGTTATGAAAATAGTTCGCGAAAACGCTAAATTTTTTTACAAAAAGAAGAAAAATTTACATTTACAATGTTTCTGAATCTACTATTAAGTTCCCTTTTTAACAGATATCTCACTCAAAATCAACCTCTTTCGCAAATCAGCATTCCAAAATTCAAATCTACGATAGAAATATTGTGTAACTGAGCGAAAGCAAAGCCAGCAGGAAGGGCCACGTCAAAAATTACTATTATACCCCCCGACATAATTAATGAACTGCTTATTCAAATACATTTAAAACTATTATTCATGCCGTTTACGTTTGAAACGTTCCGACCTTTTCTTTGAAAGGAGTCCTTTATATTATTAATTAAAAAAACGTTGCCTTATGCGATTTTTAAATAGTCCTAGCTAAAGCCGTAACGAATTTTAAGGATAAATATTTTTTTATCGACAATAGTTCGTTATTAGAATATTATTTAGTTAATGATCTTTGCACAATTAAAATGTACTTTGAATAGTAAGTAGTTGAAAGTAATCATTTACGCCTTGTTACAAACTCGTTTGTTACTTAAAGACTGTAAAAGAAGACGTAGGTACGTCATAGGCTGTCACTTCTGCTTTTCTTTGCCACTTCCTCAGCGAATTTACATTTCTTATTTTCAATATATATATGGAACTTTGGCAAAATTACCTGTCTACATTCTTTTTTCGTTTAAATCTTGCTTTTCTTAATTAATTAGAACCAAAAATAAAAAGACTATTTTCTTTCGACCTTAGCAAAAAAAATATAATCAGTACTAAGCTAATGAAATAACAATACACATACAACGTCCACAAAAATAACAATAGGAAAAAAACTTCAGCAAAGTAACGAAGAAAATGTTTTCTGCAAAAACAGAGTTCAGAGCTTCATACGTATAAGTCCACATTACTTAGACCTCCCCTACCCGTCTTTGCTCAAAGAAAACTGGATGGAAATGCGGCGATATGGTTTTCCCCTAGAGTTTATGTTAAAGTGGTCGGTAGAGATTTTCCAAATGTTTTTTCCTTTTGATATTTTCGCTATTCGTCGGCTTAGTAGGCACCTTCTCATTATTATTACTGGAGCGAATCCCTGGGAAAAGTGACTGGTGTTTCTGATATTCGACGTTACGCTTGCACGCCCAGTCGCACGTTTTCGATTAGCTGTTTGCTTTGTATTGCTGCCCTTATATTGCCGGGAATTTTGCTGATTGTAATAGAAGGGTTCCATTTTTGAAATTGGTTGATGATTGAATTTATTACTTCATTATAAGTTAGAAATTTATTATACAGTGTGTTATCAGGGTGAATTTTCCAAAAAATAGTGGTCGTTGATAGCAGAACCCAAAAAATATGAACAATAGCGAAAAATACCCAAACGACGTAACGATTTTGATAAAAAACCAAAACTGCATCATTGGATATCAATAAAAATAAATATTTCTAGTATTCAATCGAACCCTTTTTTTTAAAGTCACTGCTCTACAATATCGTTACCAATTATATTTTATACAATTTTATAAATTTTGGGAAGCAATAATACAATCTATGACATTCGTATTCAACCATCTGACTACTTTGAAAATTCAGTTTGTTAGAAAACAAACTGAATATTCAAAGTAGTCGCAGCACTATAAAATATCAATATATTATTATAACAGCCAAATGATAAAATATCATGTCATCAACTCTGATTTATTTTATAATCAAATGTTTAAAGTTATTTATTCGACATAAGATAATAATGTTCACTGCAATTTCACCATCGACTTAACCTTCATAATATTGTAGTTAAACCAGAGTATGTTTGCACAAAATAAATTATTTTTCGCGCCCAGAGACTTATAATATTGCAGTTTCCATATCGAAATCCCATTGCAACATTGCACAGCGAACTTTTAATCAAGTCCTGGAGAAACGATTTACTACGAACAAAGAGTAATCATTAAATATGCAGAGGAGACAGTTTGTTGATAGTGAGCCGATATTGACATTGTAGTTTTATTTCGAAACATCAACAAGAATTCATGCTTTGTTCTATTTTTTACATAGCAACTAACTTTATTAAACATTTAGATACAACAATTCATCGATACGATTACGTAAACTTATACTCGTACAATCCGAACTGAAATTGACATATACAGAGTTATTCAGCGTGACTGTTATTACGTCTTTCATCTTACTTAGAAACATTATCAATATGAAGTCACATTTTGCTATTAAATGCAAAGAAAAGACCTAATCAGCCCGAATTTCTCTGTGAGCTGTGAAATTCTAAGTGAACACACTTGATAAAATTCCAAGCTAGGCAGAGGTCATAATCATCATTAGCCAATTGCCGTCCACTGCTGATCATAAGCCGAGACCAAAAAGCGACAACGACAAGCGGCATCCATCCGCTGCCAGCCACGTACTTTAAATTACTCGTATCTCTCCATCATGCTGCAGGCAAGGCGTCCAACACTACATTTGCCCATACGCTGCGCCGTCTGCCCGTCTACAAACATCGCCTGCCCATTTCCCTTGCAGCATGCTGATTGTACAAAGGCGGTATGGGTGATATTTCAAATATAAATCAAAATTCCTGTCACAACTCTAGAATTTCAAAAACCAGTACTCCCAAAAATAACCTTATAGGCAGAAACCTTACGAAACTGTCCGATCTGCGCATCACCTGTTCTACCCCGCCCGCAGCCACAGTCGTCGGCTAGCGGCGCCCGCGGCGGGCTTCACCATTAATCACTACTTTTAGCTCACGTTGAACGCTGACTAGCCGTACCGCCTGTACAGGCGTATACTCGTACCAACTGCACTGCAATGTACAGCTTGCGGTACTGCGGAAAATTGCTTTTCTGTTATTTGCAGTGTTGTTTATAAAATTATATTAGGTATATTTTTCGCAATTTTTTGGTAGTTTTCCCAATATTTTTTTAAGTTTACACTCTGTTAATCTTTTAGTATAGTCTAAAATGCAGATAAGTAAAATGAACTCAGCCTACTCAGCACACGAAACAACATGACCACACCCTTTGATCGCCTTTGCGCTTCAAATCTAAGCCAGCTGCTAACACCAAGTTGGATCCCCACCAGTTTCACAGTACGCCTTTGAATACGCGGTCTTCACTGAATTTCAGAAACTATTTAAAATCATCATCTTGTTCTGCTTTCCAGTTCTTGGATCAAAACTGAAATGAGGCAAATGATGGAACTGGAGTAACATTTTTATCGTACTCTAAGCTTCAGAGAAAACCGTAGGAGAAAACTGACCCTTTGGTAGTAACATCACTAGCAAATTGGGTTAGTTAAGCTTACCGAACCAATATTTGGCGAAATATAATGAATCTTATGTCAACAGAATTAGAAAGGATTGGCATGTTTAAAGTTATAACGATAGGATAACAATATTCAAAAGACTTTTCGTTCCTCTCAAATCTTGCAATGTAAATAGAGATACTTAATCGAATGTCAGTCAATCTGTGCACGCTACGCCAACAGTTCCCACTGACAGGTAGCTACAAATCACTGCAGGAAAGCTAGATTTGTATGTTATCGCAGGTTAAGAAATGACAACAATTTATAACGCTATATCACATGGATGGATGGATGAAGAAACATAGATCTGCAGTGTGGGAAATAGTTCTCTAATGAGTGCTAGACTAGATCTCGTAAGTGAATTCAGGTTTTGCAATGACGAGAAAAATGTGTAGTACTGTCGCACCTTTATCCGGACAGACTGGTAGCCGTTCTCAATGTGATTATGAAATATAATATAATACTAGCTTCCGCCCGCGACTCCGTCCGCGCGTATGTCGGTCTTCGCGTGGATGGTTTATTTCTCCATTTTGAGTAACTCTGACAATGACATCTTATAAATATCTATTGGACCCAAATACGGCTAATCCTATAATAATTAAGGAGATCCCTCTATTGAGCTATAACTGCTGTTGAGCTCGCGTTCTGTAGTAAGTATTTTTTTCATAGTAATTCCGATCTTGTATTTACAAATAACTGATCGGAACAGTAATCAAAAAGGTCGCGCTGAAAAGCACGGTTTAAAATGACACGCATACAATATTAATTCCACGGACGACCGCTCGCCACACTGGACACGTCCGCTCGCATCAAAATTCAGAATTTATATGCATCGCGCGGCGCGGAACGCGGCTCCTTATATAGGAGTCGGGGAGGCGTGGCCCGCGTGTGCCACAAACGGTTCAAGCCAAATCCGACTTTCGGCGCTACAGGTTACGGCGCTGAATCCACTGCGGGTAATGCAACGTGTGTTCGCGGTTCTACAGAACAACGTCTATGAATAAAACTGAAAAATAAGATTTGTTTTCTACGTATTTTTCCAGGATAAAAAGTATCCTATTTTATGCCCAGGATAATAAGGTATAATTATACCAAGTTTCATCGAAATCGAACCGTTAGTTTTCACGTGATGCCTGCACATACAGACAGACAAAAATTTTTTTAATCACATATTTGGGTTTGGTATCGATCCAGCAACACCCCCCGCTATTTATTTTTTCAATATTTTCAATGTACAGAATTGACCCTTCTACAGATTTATTATATGTATAGATAAGCTAGACAGATGATGACTGTGACTCCTTTTTTTTTTTATATATCCTTACCTTACCTACCTTTGTGAAATGGTTGTTTTTAATACGCTTATATAAGCTTCACTTGTAACTGTATATATGTAAGAAAATCTTGGAATCTTAATTTGACCCACCTCCCGGTCTTCGAGATGAAATTTTGCACACGCTCTGAGTTCTGATGACAATACATGACTAGCTAAGAAACGTCATTACAAATGTAATATGGCGGCCTCCCCAAGATGGCGGCCAGGCTATTTGAAATGCACCCCCATTATATGGGTATCAAATGATAGGGCTTGCTATCAGGAAAACGAAAAAAATTGTCACGTAACTTAAATCCTATAATTATGGCGGACGTCCAAGATGGCGGACTGGCTGTTTGAATTGCACCCCCATGATATGGGTATCAAATAAAAGGGTAGTAAGGGCGAATAAGTAGTAAATTAAGTTTAAATAATAAGAAGACTAAAAAGTATAACTTTTAGTGCGCGCTAAAAGCGTGTTTTTTTAGTTTTTTTAACCTATTAAAGAATTATTTAAATTGAAATGGACTAAATGGATTATGCCACACTTTGATCAACATTTTAGTCGAAAGATGTTCACTGTGGAATATCAGCAAAGATTTGCTACGCATCGACTGGTCTTGGTCATTCTTGCAGACGGTAGATTCAAGAGGGTTTCACGAATACATCAATCCAAACTGCGGCTAGCATTCCGAATCCGCGTGTGAACTTTTGAGCTAAGATAGTATTCCTTCGGGCACGTCGCCATTAATAAAATTGTCAGCAAAAGGAAAATGGGCAAAAGGGCATAATAATATGGAGGAACGGGGTAGTTTTTAGCTAGTAATAGACTGCTCCTTTACGCTCCACACAGGGCTCAGGATTTGATAAAGTTTCAACTTTCTTTCTAACTTTCTAACATTACTTTCCACATAACATGTTCAATTTTACTCCAAAACAGCGAAATTCAATCAACTTCAATTACAAGCACAAACTTCAAATCGGCAGTTGCTACCAATATAATAGTAATCTCTATCAACTTACAACTGATCGGTATGTCCGTCTGCACACCGAACATTGTTATAAGTTGCCGAGTCATCTAGGGAGCAAATATCGAACAGTAGTTAGCGTTGATCAGCGCCATATGGGGCTCCAGTCTTTGTAACAACGTATTAGATATGCCTTTGTTGTTCTTGAAAGTTTGGGAAAATTAATGAATTCATTTTTAGATTGTGCATGTAAGCATAACATTGTTGATAGTTGTGTTGATACGGGGATTATTATAGCTTGCAAGAGTTGTTTGAAGTAGTTCATGTTGTTTCATATTTCTGAATGTTAACTACTCACATGAAAGACGTTAAAGTACAGCATAGTTGTGTTAAAATTCATGCGAAAGATCGGACGATATTTTGTTTTTTTTTACGTGATCCCCACCAGTCCCACTCAGGGCGGGACGGGAAGGACGGTGTCCACGGTTACTAACCATGGTTACCTGATATGACAGTCCCGCGACCCAGGCTTTGGCCGTCTACTGGTGCCCCGTCAGAGAATCTGACAATTTAGGTTGCAGGTGGTCATTATTAAAACTTTTGTCTGTATCGGTAGCAAGTAAATTGTAGCATAGCATCAACCGGAATTTCTCATGTTTCACACACTGCAATGACTTCTTTCCATAACAGCGAGTCAAAAATAAATAAATAAAAACGATTTCTGATTCCAGCGAGGCTGCTTTTACATTTCCTTTTGTTATTCTTCTTCTCTTGCTTCTCTTTGAATTTGCTGGTATGTTATAACTGAAGGTCTTATTAAAAGTTGCAAAATATGTATGATTGTTAAGATGCTCTAGTCAGTTGCATCTGCAGATAGTCAAGCATTTTTGCGAATCCTCTAACCATTTAACCTCCCAAAAAAGTCATTGTAACCTTTCTCAGACGTCTCAACATCATTATATCCAAAACTTTGCATATCACAGAGAACAGTAGCACAAAATGATTTATTGTTTCCCAAACAAAAATGTTTATTGTCCCAATTTGCAACAATAACAACCCTTTTCTTGCAATTTTCGCAAACTACCGTTTGTAACTGTTACAATTTATGTCTGTGACAAATAATAATTTATGGTGTCGATGTCGTAAAGGTGGTCTTTGACAATTGAAGGTTTTTGCAAGTCACTACCCTTTTGTAGGTCAGTTACTGTTTTCCTGTGTCGATAGTGTAATGTATCGAGAGGGCAGCGGTCCTCAAACTTTTAGGGGGTTCAAAAGATTAAGAAAAAAAAAATGTATTTATCATGGCTTTTCTCTTTTTAAAACTCAGAATATTCTTCCCTCTACCTTTTGGACTAGATTCTTAATCTGGATTGCTATGAAGAAACCCAATTATATATTGTCAGTTCTAGAATCTCATGCTTGATGGTAGGACTTGATTTATTCTCTACACTCAAGTTCGAATACAATAAAATGGACTCGACATCCTTTTAGGTAATTGTTTTGCGACTCTGCAATCAACAAAAACAAACTGGAAAGAAAAATAAGAAAATCTAATACCGATATCGCTACCATATTAAAATGGCTAACATTTCCATTTGTGAACATATTTTATTATTAGTTCACTCTAGTCGTGATAAAAACAGTCTAGATGCTCTTGTAAAATTCAATTATTCAAAGAAATGACTGGAAGTTTGACCACCCACATAGAAGTAATATGTATTTGAATAGGTGTACAGTGCAGATATGACTTTTGTAAACCGCACCCACCATATTTTTTACCAATACCACATAATACAAGAGCACCAACACAACACAAACATTTTACTCACACATAAAATATGTTAACATTTAATTGAATTCAATAACCTCGCATATAATAGTAAAATTAACCCTTGAGTACAAACGGCGGCATTCAAGGCATACAATGCGAGTTTGAGAACCGCCGACAACCGGCATACCGGCTCACAATGCTTTGCTAATGATCTTCTTAACATTCACGTCGCCCACGCTCTTCTTTTGTCTCCAGAAACTCCAAAGTTTTTCATTCGCACGTCTATTTTTCAAGCAGCGTGATACAGAATAAAAATTGCCAGATTGAAGGATGTGGGTCAACGGGTTAAAATCTGAATGCCCGTCCGGTGTGTTGCGACAGAAAAAAAAACTTTTAGAAAGAAGGTTGATTGGTTCACGGGCATTCGTTGTTTTGCTACTGAGTGTTAATTAACTTGCCATAGAAGCATAGACGAACATTAATAGATTCGTGTATGGAAGACTGTTGTATTCTGTGTTCGCTAAGTGTAATGGATATTCACTATTCAGTACCTACTACCAAATACGAATCGTGGTTTTGTAGTTTAACTGTGCAGTTTTAGGGGGATTTGTATCTGTTGCTTTACTTGAACAATACCTGCGTGGATAGAAAAGTGTTCTCTGAAAAATCCTCCAAAATATGAAAAGACTCCATGCATTTGATTGTATTAAAAACGTTATGAATATAGACCTATTTACACGCTGGCAAGATCATGAATGCAACTCACATGCTATTTCTTGTATCATCTCGTGAGGCTGAATACAGTTAGACGAACTTACAACAAACCAGAATTTGCTATTGTGCGTTGCTTTGTTTTAAAATGAATTCTATAAAATATCACTCATTGGCAAATAGCACGATTATATTGAATGAAACTCCAAGAAGTTCATATACAATAACTTAATTTGCAACCAATCACTCACTAGTTCTTAGTATTAAAAGAGAACTGATGTCAAGGCCGCACTAGATAGGTGGTTCCCTAGCAATGTCATTTAAAATGCGATTTGCGGTTTTAAAATAGGTAAATTACTGACTTCATTATTATGCCCAAGATAATCATGTATAGTGAAGGCCATCTGAATTTGTTTCACTTATCGTGGATGGAGAATGTTAATTTGAGCATCATTTTGTATTCAACTAGGTGCTAATCTTGGAGGACATTAGTGCCGTGAACATAACAAAAGCCAACTAAAATCTATTGGAAAGACACATTTTGCCTTAGACTAAGAATGTCTCCTGTATCGTCGGTGCCATTACAAACATTAAAACTCACATACACAAACGGCCAGACCCGGAACAACTACTTGCAGGTCAACGACGATTAAATCGTCGTTGTTGCAGGTCATCAAATGTTCCATGCGCAGCAGTCAATCGCTAAACTACTGCGCCAACCATCTCGTCAAAGCTAAACTAACAAGACTCACCTCCACGTAATTCTTTACTTGCACGTTATTGGGTTTTAGCTCTTTCAATAACGAAAGTACCAATAAGGTTTTTCTCCAAAAGAAACAGCATTTCTTCTACTGCTGTCCTCGCGTTTCTTTGTTTTAGTTTTCGAAGAGTAGCCGTAGTTGGCGGCTAGGTTTTCTTCGAAAACTAGAAACTAAAACATTTTGTGATTGCACAGCAATCCCGAATCAAAAATAAAATAAAAAACTTTTTCATTTCGTTAGGCAAAGTTACTCTCTGGAAATAAAAAAAATAGATGCGTGCCTAGGATGATCCTCTATGTAACTGCCATTTGATAATGCCGTCAATAGACTGCAAAACAAAAAAAATAATAGATTTCATGCAGATCCTTGCATAATTTGCTATGTCATCTCCAATTACTGAATGGCATGAAATAATAATATGACATCTTCAGCGACTGCCTGTTGGACCTCCATAACCCAGTAACTGGGTAATACGATACCCCATGGTAAGACTGAGCCCTTATCACGAGTTTTCACTAGTTTACTTTACAGCATCTTTCCAGTATTTACAGCGTTTCTTGTATGAAAAAATGGAACAGCGCCTCTGGTGTAGAAGGAACTAATTTTTTCTTTGAAATTAAATGTCAAAGTCAAAGTTCCAGTTTACTTTACGTCACAATAAGTGAAAAATCATGATAAGGCCTCGACTTTACAGGTACTGACTAATGGTAACGACTGTCAAAGATCTACAAATGACAGCCGGGATCAACGGTTTTAGGTGGCTTCCGGAGTACGGAGGAAACTCGCTATGACAGATGGTCACCCATCCACAGATCAACCTCGGCAAATGTGGCTTAACCCGGAATATCGGCCTGTGCGGCTGTAATTATTTAGCGAAGAGCTCCTCCTCATGAAATATGACACAATCACTAATTTACAAAGTGGCAACTGCGCCAATGCTCACTGTTGTTCGCTTCTTTGTCTCAGAATCAATAGCAGTAAATTAACTGCACAGCAATTCCAAAAAGTTTTTCAAGCACATTTCTTCAAACGAGAATGTGGTGCGGTTTCCTTGCTCTCTTGAAATAATAAGCAATGCGTGCCGAGGATGATCCGTGACGTCACTGCCATGTGACATTGCCGTCTATTAATCATGAGCAAACCGCCGCCACTCGCGATCGGGGATGTAAAATCGTTTACAAACATCCGTAGCTTTAAATATCTGTAGGAGAGTTTATTATTGTTGGGTCCCGAAATAATGTTATTTAATTTTATTTAAGGCTTTGGAATTTTATTTAAATTAATGACCCAGAATTGTGATGGACAGATCATCTGTAAAGGAACAAAAAATATGCCAACCATCTGAAGGCATGGTTACAAAAATCTAACAGCAATAAAGCAACACAATGTGCTCAAACACACTGCGAGCCTAGCGCGGTGGCGGCGGCGGGCGCGGAAATATTGAATGTATGAAATCGCCGCTCGTGGCCATACTGAAGTGACTAAGGCGGGGGCCTAGCGCGATGGCTACAAGCGATTTTGCGAGCCTAGGCGTTGCTAGGCAACAACCGATACAACGGGCGGGTGGCAGGTGTATCAAACCTTTTCGGTTTTTTAGTAGCGCCATCTAGTTACCAGAACATGCACTAAAGTACTACCATTGGATGTTTTTGTACATATTTAAATTATTTTTACCGTACTTGAGTAGAAAAATGTAGAATGATTGATAACTTGTATGCAATCCTAAACAACCTATAAAACATTTTAAAATGAATTTCTTTAAACAAGATTTATAGAAACTACTTTGTACCACCGGTTTGCAACACCTGAATTCGCCGCTACAAAAACAAACGCTTGATATGGCAGTGTGGACACAGATCGCGCCCGCCGCCGCGCCCGCCGCCGCCCGCCGTCGCGCTAGGCTTCCAGTGTGGACACACACATTGAAAATTTCATTGCAATTTTCCTAAATAGGTCATCTATTTAGGAAAATTGCAAGAACGTAGCTTCTCATTAGTTTTTAAACTCAAATTTTACCTCTAATGCATAGTGTATTCGAGATTACAATAAAGAGAAAATACAAAATATGTCTCTATCTCTTTTGAAAACAATCACTTAACCTGTCAATTCTGACGTTCTATCATTTTTAATATTGTACCGAAAATCGTGAGAATAAAGTCAACGTGATCATTAGCAAAATTCGTCTAAACCGAATTGTATTGTGCCTATCATGAAAATTGGAAAACCCGCCGATATGTGCAAGAATTTATACAATGCAACAATTTCATGCGCCATAAAACATCTCTACAGTATTCGAACTAGACGCGAGATGAAATCGAAACGGGTGGCATCCGTATCGAATAAAATAAATCGATTTATTTTCAAAAACGATTTCGTTATTTTCTTGACGTGGGATTGAGGGGCGCCGATGACAGCGTTTGTTATTTACCAAAAAATCTAAGATCGATGATGGCGTCAGGTTTTCAACAATTGTCGCATTTGGCAGGAATTTTAAATGATATTTATTAGTCCCAAGCGATTAGATTTTGGAATTAGATACGAAAGCCTTTTAAAAATTACTCTTTGTAGTACCTATTTTATAAAACCTAAATCACGACTATGTAGGTATGTCAATTTGCTTAAATAAGCATAGTTTAGTGAAGTTCAAACCACACTCTGCCGAAAATCGTAGGGCCTGGAAAGGTCACTTTAGCAGAATCATAATGGGATCTTAATACAAATTGTGTAAAATAGTCGCAGACACATGCAATCAATTATGGATAGTCTATCTATGACAATTTTACGAATTTTAGTGTTTGCTATGATCCTATACTAATTTTGTTCTTTCCTAAAGAAGCCTTTTTAGGAACCCTGGTTGTAATTATCTGTATTTGGTTAACAGTTATCAAATCTTATGGTCTTCAATAATTAAATTAAATACAATTTCAAACAAAAAACTGAAATAGCTACATTCATCTTTATCTTACTTCCACCCCGTAAACAAAGTCCAGTCCCTACAATAGTGTTAATTCCCCAATTCCCAAACGGCGAGTGGTCATCACAGTGCCCTCTGTAATCCACTGGAGCTGTGCCAATCAGCACCGTAAAGGGACGTGAGGCCCATAGGGATGCGGGGACACAGGACCAAGGGGGGAACAAGGACCATGGGGTGAAAACGGGAGAGGGAATGAACGATGAATGCGAGGGGCGCAAAAGAGGGAGTTTTTAAAATCACTCGTATGGAATGGGAAAATTGTTGAAGTGTAAATTTGTCGCTGACGCAAAAAGCTCGCGAGTGCTTTTTTGTTTACTTTTCAAGGGTTTTGGTCGCTTCAAATATTTGCTGCACAAACGGGAAATAGGCAAAATCTTCTCAGTTTTTCATAATTTTAAACTAGTTCTGAAGCACCATGAAATAAAACTCTCACTCTTTACGATACAAATTTAATGTTATTTGTAGTAAACAGTAGGTTTGCTATAAATAAACCACTATACAAAATTAGTTTTCACCGAGAAGTCTGAAATGTCAACCAACCTCAAAGTTGTTACAATACAATCCCCGCCAACAGGCGAAAAGGTCCCTAATTTATAACGTAACCACTGACCACTCACCTAATTTTAAAACTATTCTGAAAACTCCGAACTTTACCCCTAAAACAAAACAAAATGGCCAACTTTGCTTTCAATCTATTCCAACTTTTAACCACATTCAAGTTACCCTTTTGGAGGTGCTAATTAATTGTAAAAGTACCCAGAGACTATCCCACATAGTCCATTAAGCATAAAGCCCTAGCTTAACAGTTACTGTTGTTTTTCCATGACCCTCGGCGCGAAATCCCCAAAGTCCAGTCGAGTGACCAGGAAAAATGACCTTCCTCGCGGGTCTGGCAGTTACCAAAATATGAAGTTTCAGGTGTGATGTGGTGTAGGTTAGAGGCCAAGTGAACCTGGTCGGTAAGTGACCGCAACTTTTGTTTTATTCATCGTAGGTCTACCTGCTGAGAGGTGGCCTTTAATTGGATTAAAGATTGTTGATAAAAGGGCTTTTAATGTAAGCGCTCTGAGGCGGTCGGTGGCCGTTGACATTTCATTATGGGATGGCTATTGATTTTAACCTCTCGTACGCTATTGGTTGGATTTGTACGCCTTTATGGTGTAGAATAAAGAATGGAATTCGTTTCTGTAAATGTGTTAGATGTATGTGGTATGCCCGGGGCCACTTGTTTTTAAATATCTGCAGTCCCAAGTGTTGGTGTGTAAAATTAAGTTTTTCAAAATAATGTTTTTTTTTTTTGACAAAATATTGTGTAATTTTGCTTATTAATATTTATAAATTTTATTTACTCATGCATTCTTAACTCGTACCTAAAAAAATAATATATAGTCAACAGCGAAAGATTTCACTTGCATAATATGTGTTGTTGATTAAGAGTAGTCAAAATACAAACCATCAATCTGTTAATAATGTATACAGAATGATATTATTATGTAGATGGTTCAAAGCTTTATAAATGAATGTTTAAGTAAGCGAAACAAATCACTTTCTTGATACTTAAAAGATATGAATAATTTCTTGATATTTAGTTTTCAGTTTAATTCAGTTTGTGCAGTAAATTGCTTGAGGCACTGAACATTTGTAAATAATTTTAAATGCCTGAAAACGTTTCTAAAATTTGTTAAAGAAGATAACCACAAACCAAGTAAAAACTGAACCGACTCTAAGTTGTGCAAGCAATTTCTCACAATGCACAGGTTTCATGAAAATAGTCAGGAAGGAAAATAAGTAAGTAACCTCGTGCGTCGCATTGCAATATTTTTAGAAAAAATGTACAACCTAACCTACTTATTCTAAGTACAGAGGAACGCGTGAAAGGCTATGGGGAGACATTTGCCCAGCAGAGGGACAATTAAAGAAAAATAAAGTTTTTGTAACTTTTATTTCAACGACATAACATGATTTTCCTGAAGAATGTGATCTGAAATCACATCAAACTCATCTGATAAATTGTGCAAATCAACCTCATCTGATGCGAAACTTTCCACCTACAAAGTCACAAGAAAAATCTCTTCACATGAAACGGAAATCTCGACAAAGTATAAATAGACACGCAAGTTTCAAAATAGACTTCGTGGAATGCGTTAGTCAATATATTGGGCGTCGTTGACGGTGGGCGTCCACGAACGATTTCAGATAATTATTAGGTACACATTGAGATGTGTTCTGTGTCATGTGTGGTCCACGGCTATGAATAGATGTTGACATTTAGTACGACAAGTCTCATTTTTACTTTTTTGAGTTGTTTTTAATTTTATTTAGTCAGGGATTGACTTAATTTTACACTGTATAGTATTTGATTCTATTACATTTCTTAGTGACATATTATACTACATGCTAGAACGTGTTACGGCTTATTTTAACTTTTCCGTTTTTTTTATTCCGTGTTTTTCAGAAAGTCCACTTGTATTTTACTGTCATGTATTATTATTAATGCAAATCTATTGACTTTGACGCTTTCTCTGGGCTCTTTTTTCCTAAACATCAGATTCACATATCAGATTAAACATACCATATCAAGGGAAACAAAATTATGTCTTTCATTATTTCTATACGATCTCGATTTCGATATTCTCCCAATATTATAAATAACCAAGTTTTTACTTTACTTATAGAAACTCAAAACCCGCCTCTAAAAAACGAAGCCGACCCAAACTTTATTAATACCTATGGCTCAAAATCACCAAGGTTGCGAATTTCAAGATTGATTTTATGACAAAATAAAATGCAAGCTATAATGATAACTCTTAGTTTATGCTGTTGCAAATTTTGTATATTAATAAACTTTGACAGGGCAGCGCACATAATTCTATATGTTTCTTGTTATATTGCTTTTTAGTAAATATTACACAGAAAATCATCAATTCGGGAACGTTTTTCTAAGTTTGATAAAATGAAGAAAAACAATACCAAGTACGTCATTTAACCTTTGTTTAATAACGTGCGTATATAATGTAACTATATTTTATAAACAATAATGAAAACAGTTCAAACAAAATCTTTTACATGCAATATACGAAAAAATAATAAAGAAGTTGCAATTTCCGTGGATAAAATTTAAGAAATTTCAAAATATTCAAAGTTCTCATAATCAAATTAACCTTACATGAAAAGAATGAAAGTTCCCTAATGTAACTAAATATCTTTTTCTAAAAAATATCTCAATTTACCCGTACTTTATTGAAATATTTTAGTGTTCCCGGAAAGGATCAACCGTTCCCGGAATGACACAAGTTTTACCGAAATGATGTTGTTGATATCATAAGGCATAACTAAGGAAATATTTAAATTATAAAGAACAGTTTAAATAACAAAGTTATTTATTTATATTGCCGCATTGCTTGCACTTAAGAAAAATCTTGTTATAATTAAGTTTAATGGTTTTATAAATCGGTCTAGTAGAACTTCTATAATCATAATTGTATCTTCGTAAAATTTTAATATATTCTTACAAATTGAGTGTACTGACTTAAAATCACAGTTTACCTCACTATAATTCTACAAGTAATGGAAAAATATAAATAACGTAAGAAAATCAACAATATTTTGTCACGAATGACAAGTTAAGTAAAAAAAAATACAAAACAAAACCTATTATTTTTCAAACATCAATAACACTAACAAAATAGTAATGATGCATCACCCACGATCATCGAGGATGAGGATGTACAATTGTACACCCCGCGGAAGAGCGGGGGTCGAGGCTTTTTAAATGCAAAGGCCCCTTCAGAACCGCGAGGTATGCAGTCTCAAACAATATTTTTTGAAATGGAATGGAAGTGGTGACAGTGGACAAGGGGCTCACCCAGCTGTCCATGGCTAAAGAGAACTGGCGCAAACCTGTGGTACTTCGTACCAAAAATCGCAAGGACGTATGGAAAGGCAAGGAGCGTCACGGGCGCTTCTACCGGGCTCTTCATGGGCCCGATGTCGATTTTATAGCGACCATGTCCTGGCTACGTTTCGTTGAAACTAAAGGTTTTGTCTGTGCAATTATGGACGAAGTTATTCTGACGAACTACCGGAGACATATTATAAAAGACGGGACGGTCGACGTGTGTGGGGCATGCCACCGTCCGGGCGAGTCGATCAGATATATATTATCTCAGGTTGTTCTCGTCTTGCTAATAGCGAGTACTTACACAGGCATAACCAAGTGGCCATGATTATTCACCAGCAACCTGCTTTGAAATACAATCTTGTGGATTCTGAGATATCGTATCACAAGTAGTGCCCAACCCAGTTCTCGAAAAAGACTATGTGCCGATGTACTGGGATCTGCCTATCATTAGTGCCAGGACTATTATTGCTAATAAGCCTGACATAGTAGTGATAGACAGATCAGCGCGCCGCGTAATGATAATCGATGTTATCATCCGGCATGATGACAACCTCGTGAAAGCCGAGAAAGATAAACAAATAAAATATCTTGACTTGGCGCACGAGGTTGTCGAAATATGGAACATGAGCTCGGCTATCATTGTGCCGATTATGGTAACGGCCAATGGCCAGATGGCCAAGAACCTCGATGAAAATCTGTCGATATTCCCTGTCTTTTTAATTTCTTTCTGTTTATCAGTCATCTTATCCTACAACTTTCTTTTTCTAGTATTTGCCTGTTCTCTTTACGGCAAATAAGCTGCACTATCCTTTTAAGCTTTTTTTGAGATTTATTATTCATTTTTTTCTTTTTCTGAAGTCTCCATTACGCTGTAATTAAGAGGCAAAAAAATTGGAACATTATTAATAAAAAATTGTAAATGAATCGCTCTTAGAAACACTAATTTATCATTCCGAGAACGCGACAGCCATTTCGGTAACGTGCGATCATGTCCGGGAACGTTTCCGAAATGACCGTTCACGAAATGATGATTTCAAACAAACGCGCGCTTTCATTATATGGCGGGCCATCTTAAGTGTGACCCGATTTTGTCAATAATAAAATATTGGTGGTTATTTTGTGATCTCGTGTCGTAAAAAAGAATTTTACCAATAATTAAATGTAATAAACACGTTCACGAAATGACGGACTATTGATGTACGTTCTACAAATTATGAATTGAAAGGTACTTATCACTTAGATAAATTTTTTTTGATGACAATAACCTTGACAGCCGGCTTTGCTATAGTTTTCTTCCACTACTGACATTTTACACCAAATGACTGTGTGCACTTAAAATTATTTTTTTTCGATTATCGATGTGTTCACTGAAATGACTTGTGCGCTATCGGACAAACTATTTTTCGCATTTTTATAATGAAAAAACAAAATATATTTTAAATGCCTTTTAAAAACTAGATTTTGCATAAAAAATACAGTATATTAATAATTGACAGCTTTTCAATACCTTGATTTTTTCATGAATATTTTGGACTTGTTGTTGAAGATTGCACTTTTGGACGCGTTCCCGAAATGACTTTCTATACCTGTATGTTGATTTAATTTAAAATTTACTTTATTAATAAATTGTACGATTCGATGTACATACAAAACAGGTTACTTAAAGTATTTTATTAATTTTCTTTTCTCAATAAATTCAAAATTTAATATATTAAATTGCTGGCAAAGCTAATTCTACACCTTGGTGATTTTGAGCCAGTATACAAATGAAAACGGAAATAAATCCACACGATACATCAACCCGTGGGCCGGCCGCGGAAGGCCCGCCGCGCGGCATGTCAAACAGCAGGATACCTCCGGTTAAATTGAAAAACAATCTCTAACCATTTTCGCTCGCCGAACGTAATAAATCTATGTACAAAAATTGTACACGTTATTTATGAAATGTATCAGACGGGGCGCCGAACTATGCGTTTGTTGTGGCGGCCGAACTCTGAGATGCAGCGGTGTGATGTCTAAAGCTCCAGTTTTGGACGAGAAAACTTTAATTTTATAAATTGACTATTGACAAGACAGCTGACAGAAAAACTTGGAAATAGAAGACATGCTGCGTCGATCTTGGCAGGGCGGGAGGGACTGTCAGACTTGTACTGACTAAAATCCTTCAAAAGCCTCTTCAATGTGCTGACACTCTTTGAGGCGCGCGTGGAACACAACGCGCCGTCGACCCGGGCATGGTCAATGATCGGACAGCGAGTCGCCCATTACTCGCCGCCCGCATGCCCGCGCCTACTACAGTGGCCGGAGACTGTCATGCGACGTCCGTTGCGCTGGCTGTAATACCACTGAGATGCTGCGTCGACCTAAAATTAATTTGGATAAATTCGGGAGAGAGTTTTGTAAAAGGTAAGGGCTATAGGAATAAGAAATGCCGAATGGGAATTTCATTCTCTGTGCATTTTATGAAATTGGCAAATATTGGTCGGCGAGTTTTCACTGGGAATTTTTCTAGCAATAAAATAGTTTTGAACCGTATAATATATAATTTTAATCATTTAAGTTTTAAACATAAAATGCAATTTAAGTTTTAAAACATAATATTATACATTGTTTTACTAAAACTGTTCTTTGTATTTCTATTCCCTTTTCGAATACATTCCTACAAGCCAGAATAAAAACAAAAGCTGCTTTTAAAATTGAAATGCCACATTCAAAGCCAGCCAGTGTACCGCGATGTGGCCATTGTAGGATTAATTGCATTAATCATGACCACTGACAGCTATTACATTTTTGGTGGCCGACTTTTGGCTCCGCGACAGACCGAGTTTCACTAAACAATACAGCAATGTAACGTTTTCGTTTTGAAACAATTACGAATCTATTTCGATTGTCTGTCAAAGGTCTGAAATTGATTGAGATACATTTACGCTGTAGCGAGTACGTGTAAGACTTAAGACGTGTGCTATGATACGTAAAACGACCGTTAGGGGAATGAGAATTGAATTGAATAGACTGTTCCAAGTCAGATCCGTCTATTTTGTGTGATAGTAGCCATCCTTTGATGTCAGAGTTAACTAAACCTGCTTGGAAATAAATATGTGAGGCTTTTTTTTTTATCGTGGTAAAATCATCAAATGAGTCCTCCCACCCCGGGCAGGGCGGGAGGGACTGTCAGACTTGTACTGACTAAAATCCACGGTGTCCTTCAATAGCCCTTTATGTCCCGGGGTCACGGTAATGGTATAAGTCCCGCGACCCCGGCAGGCTTTGGCCCTCTAGAGAGGGGGCCCCGTCATCATGCTGACGCTGTTTGAGGCGCGCGTGGAACACAACGCGCCGTCGACCCGGGCATGGTCCATGGTCGGGCTGCGAGTTGCCCTTTACTCGCCGCCCGCATGCCCGCGCCTACGGTGGCCGGAGATCGTGGGGCGGAGGGAGGACATTGCCCTCTCTCTCGCGCGGCCCGCCTCCTCCTTCGCGAGCATTACTGCTTCGCAGAAGGAGGCGACCGCTTCCCACTCCGTCTCGCCCCGCAGCATGGCCGCAACCAATGCCGGGCGCGAGAGGTCTCCGCCTATCGCCGCCGTGAGGGCACGTCGGTGCTCTGCCCAAGCGGGGCAGTCTTGCACCGTATGCTCTACTGTGTCCTCCGGGCGATCTTCGCAGTGGTGACACCTAGGCGTTTCCTCCTTTCTCCTTAGACACAGGTACCTCCCGAAACTTCCGTGTCCGGTGAGGACCTGCGTCATGCGGTAGGTATAATAATAATAATAATAATAAATAATAAATAGTTTATTGGTTTAAACAGTAAAGTATCAACACATATTCTGATTGGACCCTCCTTTTAGGCAAACAGTGCCTGTGTTAGGGGAGTCCGCTCTTCCATAACAAAAACATGGTACAAAAACAGGACGCATAGATCTTAAACTAGATTATAAATTAACATTAACTAAGACACAAAAATAATGTAGTGTTACAAGACATAAACAATGTGTGTGTGAGTGGGTGTGTGTGTAAGTATGAGTGTAAGTGTAGGTATGTGAGTGAAAGTCTAAGCTGTAGATGTGAATTAAGAGAACATGATTGTGAGGGTGTGTGTGTGTATCAAGGTTTCAAAAGTGCTTCGGTGTCACTGTAGGTAAGTGATAGTATCCATTCCATTACTATTTTTTTACTATCGTAATAATTTTTGGGATAAATGAAAAAGATTTTATTGAATTTATTATATAGCGCTGCAGATCGTTTATTGAACTGCATACTGGCAAACACAGTCCTGGTCCTAGGGATGTTTAATATAATGTCTTTTCTTCTTTTTGTCAGAATGTCAGCATCGTAGGTAAGAGATTTATGTTTTTTTAATATGATTTGTGAAACGTAGAGTTTCCTAACTGAGAGCAAGTTGCTAAGGCGAAATAGGTCTTCAGTTGGGTATCTCTTATTTTTAAAATACATGCACTTGATAAGAGCGCGTTGTGCTCTTTCCACCGTAAGGAACTTTGTTTTGGCTGCGCCACCCCAGACAGGCAAACAATAAGAAAGGACTGATTGCACAAGGGAAATATAGATCATCCTAATATAGTCTTTATCAGGACCTGTGTGTTTATTACCTGTTTTAGGAACTACGTATCTGAGAGTCCTGAAGATCCAACTCAACCTTCTGATTCTATTGGTAACCTGCTCAATGTGGGGATACCATGACAGACCCTGGTCCACGATAACACCTAGATACTTAGTATGGGATACTTTGTAGATTATTGGGCAGTCACAACTAATTCGATTATCATTGCTGCAGGTATGAATTTTAATATTAAAATCGTTTTTTGGTTGAGTACGTTGGCAGACACTAAAGCAAATGTAATTTGTTTTTGAGATGTTTAGTGTAAGCAGATTTGCTGTTAGCCACTTAGCGATTCTAGCCAGGCCTGTCTCAGTAATATTTTTAGCACTTTGCCAAGTATCACCAGTGAAGACTACAGCAGTATCGTCCGCATAGGAGAGCACTTGTGCGTTGGGCACCTTTATATTACAGAGATCGTTAACGTATATGAGGAAAAAGGTAGGACCCAATACGCTTCCTTGAGGGACGCCATATGAAGTGCTTGCGTCTTCGCTGGTATACTGATCCACTCTGACCCTCTGTTTCCTGTTACCGAGATAATCCCTGAAAAGCCCAAGAGGCACTCCACGAATTCCAATGGATTCTAGCTTTTTTAGAAGGATTGGGACAGAGACGGTGTCGAAGGCTTTTTTCAGATCCAGGAATGCAGTTATACATTTTTTGCCTTTGTCAAGGTTTTCAGTTATATGTGCGCTTAGTGTAGTAACTGCATCTTCAGTAGATATTCCTCGACGAAAACCAAATTGTGAATCAGAGAGTATGTTGAAATCTTTTAGGTATTTTAGGAGTCTTGTATTTATAAGTTTTTCTAATATTTTTGAGATCGATGGTAGCACAGATATGGGCCTGAAGTTCGAGATATCGTCTCTGTCCCCACCCTTGTACACCGGCGTAATAATAGCCATTTTCAAGAAAGTTGGGAAGATGCCTTGGTCAAAACAAAGATTAGCAAGGTGTGCAATAATCGGAACAACCTCCTTTCTGATGCATTTTAAAAATGCATTAGAGATACCATCCCAGCCGGAAGCACTATCCGATTTTAGGTTGGATAGAACTTGATTTACTTCGTCATAGTTAGTATGCAGCATTACGAAGGAATTGGGTTGAGTATGTTGTGGACAGAAGTCATTTCTCTCATGGCTAAAGGCTAGCTGAATTTTTTGAGCAAGATTTCTACCAATGTTCGCAAAGTACTCGTTAATATAATTAACTGACAAAATAGGAGTTGGTTTTATACTAAGTAAGTCCATATTGCAATTGTTAGGTTTATTTGTGTAAGCTATCGTTTTAATATTCTTCCAGAGTAATTTATTGTTGTCAATTGAATTGGTAATTAGTTCTCTTTCATATTTTCGTTTTAGTTTTTTTATAAGATTATTACAGTGAGTTCTATACCTAGTATATGTAATTTTGAGTATATCGTTGCATGGGTCTTTTTTATAATCTTTTTGTAGCTTGTTACGAAATTTAATACAACGTAAAACTCCTGGGGTTATCCATGGTTTTATAATGCGCCGACTATTAGGAATTTTAGTGATTTTAGTGCTTTTATTGATGGAATCCGATAGTCTGTTTACCAGTAAGTTAGTAAGCGTTTCAGGATCAGTACAACAAAGTAAATCTGTTAGATCACTTTCTTGAACATACTTAGTTGCTTGCTCGAAATCCACGCTAGATATAGTTTTTTTAGCTAATGGGGTGTACTTTATTTTTGATAGAACCAGAAGCGTAGTGTAGTGATCAGTGACACTGGTGTGTAAGATGGCGATGGATGCTGTGACATTATGTTTGTTTACCTTCAACATAAAATGGTCTAAGCAGTTTTCATTCCTAGTAGGTAGAGTATGCCCAGGTAGGATCCCGTGCAGGGATAGTGTATCAAGGTATGCAGTTCTATTCTTGTAGTCATAAGAAGATTCTTTATCCTTAGGTATAATGTTTATATTAATGTCTCCCGCTATAACAATATTTTTCTGGGTTTGAAGACCATCGAGATGGGAACTCAAGGAATCGATGAAAGACTCAGTATTTCTGCTCGAAGGGGATCTATAGATGCATAGTATAATATTATTTAGTATGTCCAACTGTAAGCAAGATGCCTGAGATAATTTTATTTCTCTAACTTTAGATTTTAAATTGTTCTTGACGTAGACTACAACTCCATCGTTTTGGTTCAAATGGACGGACGTATTATAGGACGAGTAATTGTTAAGATGCGGTATGATTATTCCAGGTGTGAGTCGACATTCGGTGAGTACAATAACGTCGATTTCAAACTTGAAATCCGATAAGGTTAGTATGAAATCGTCAAAATTACAAGAAATACTCCTTATATTTTGAGCGACCATAGTGAAATCAGTTCTTTTTATGTTGATTTGTTTATCTAACTCCGAGCAGTCACATTCAAAACTGCGCGCAATTTCAATGCTGTCTATCTCATTAAGGGTTTGCAATGAGTCATCCATTAAATATCTTAACCGATAGAAATAACATGCCTTCAAGTTGTGATTTAGTAAATATAAAAATATAGTAGTGGATTATATTTTTATACAAATTTTGAAACCTTTTTCTCATAATGTATTTAAATGTGTAGTGAATGGAATGTTTTTGAGTAGGTGTAAGTGAGTAGATGTATGCAGTGAGTGTTGGTAAATAATGTTCGTAATTATTATAGTATATAAAGAATGAATTGGTTAAAACGAATGTACAGGATGAATAAGTATATAAATAATAAGTTTGTAAGTGTTTCTTGTGTTTATGGCGAAAAGAAAAAATGTAAGAACAAACAAAGAGATTTTTTTTGGTTAGAATCATGTGACAACAAAACAAAGGCGAACTCAGTGAACCAACCAAACTTGAAACATACTTAGACCTACAGAAAAATAATATTACAATAGTGACTTCCCGTCGTAACCGACTAAGACTCATTAGGAAATCAACAGATCCTAGTCATTCACTGGTTTTCAGCTGATGAATCTGTTGCTCATTTCTAATAGTTATGGTCGGTGAATGTTCGTCTTTCTTTAATAAAACTTTTCCATATGCGGTCCAGCAGTATTTGAATACGCCAGATTTGGTCAAGTCCCGAGCAAGAAAATGTAAGCGCGATCCCTTCGAAGTGAGATGCTCAGAGAGGAAGATAGGGGTCTCTTCTTGGGATTTAAATCCTAGATGTTTACAGCGTAATTTTGATTTATATTTAATAATAAATGCTTTACTCATTTTCATGATTTCTGACTTAATAAGAGTGGAGCCAGTTTCGACAATTATTGGCGTGTCTGTTTTCTCACTATTCTTCACACGCGTCCTATATATGTCTTTTATGTCGTATTTTGTGATAGTGCAGTCTAAGTTTTTAGCGAGACAGATAGCCATTTCAATCAAGTCTTCTTTGGTTTCGTTAGCTCGTCTAGGTACATTTTTTATTACAAAATTGGTCTTCTGATTGCTAATTTGTATCATTTCAAGCTTATCCTCCAGGACCCTGATGTAATTTTTGTCTTCTTTAGCCTGGGTTTCCAGCTGCTCAATTTTCTTCCTAAACTCTTCATTTTGTGCAGTCAGAGAAGCAATAGAGTTCTCTATATTGGTATTTGATTGTTTGATTTCACTTAGGGTTGAAGTAATACGCTGAGTCTCTCGTTCATGCTTTTCAGAGAAAAGTCCCAACATTTTCCTAATCTCTTCCTTGAATTCCCCCAACTGCTTATCAAGGGAGTCCTCCATTTCATCTCTGCTTCTCTTTGACCGCTGGAACACATAGTTTGGTGGTGTATGAAGTTCCGGCTGGTTAATATCTGTTTCCGACAACGACTTGTTCATTGTTCTATTTCGTAGGTGCGGGCCGTGTGTTCAATCCGCGGTCTTATGGAGCAAGCGACGATGATGTGCGACGAGAGTGATAATGTCACTCGACGATCGAATGGGGCCGACTACGTTGAAACTCGTTTGGAAGGCCTATGTTGTTCAGCATGGGCAGCAACGGGTTTACCCGCGCTGTCGACAGAGATGGGCAGTCAAGTGTGGATACGGTCTCGCTTACTCGCGTCGCTCGCCGCCTGCAGTACTCGAGCTCTTGGAACACTTTGCGCGCCTGGTACCGTCCGAGAATTTACTGAGTTGATTTATTTTAAATTCTTGTATTAAAACTTAAATATTAATTTAAATAAATGAACTAAATGGGTAAAACACGTCTGTGCGCAATGGCAGTCCGAGGGGAAGGGAAGGTCAGGACGCCGTGACTCCTATCCAGCCACTCCTCAAAGAAGGGTCTTACCGCCGCGATTGCGGCGTGCCCGGCCGTCGGTAGCGACCGTCGTGCCCTCCATACTGCCCTGAGATCGCGCCGGAGCTCTTCCCGCCGCGTCTCGACTTCTCGAGGCAGCGGGGATACACCCCGGCGCTGCGCCTCCACGCGCCACTCATAGACGCGCTGGAGGGCAGTCGCCTCCAGATCCCAGGGCAGTAATCCGGCAAGCAAGTTGGCTGATTCGCCGGCGATCGTGCGGTATCCCCGGATCATCCGATAGCCATGACCCTCTGGCATGCGACCAGCTTTAGTGGTCGCGTCCGGATGCTCAGGGCCCACACGGGGGCCCCGTAGAGGGCCATGGACCGCACGACACCGGCGTACAGCCTACGGCAGGAGGCGTTTGGTCCGCTGAGATTAGGCAGGAGTCGCCTGAGGGCGGCTGCTGCCCGGTTCAGCTTTGGGGCCAAACTCAGGAAATGCTCCCTGAAGTTGGAAATACATTGATATTAAATCGTAAATATCATTTTATCTGCTTCTTCCCGCGATTTCCTCTCCACATTGTTACTATCATGAATTTCGCGACAACCAGGTAGCCTATGGCAATCTCCGAGGTTCTACCTAGCAAAATTCATGACGTCCGCTGTAACTACCGCACTCACGATACTGACAGAAATTTCTAGTGTTGGGCAATGTAAAATAATAAAATGTTTGATGATAGTTTGCTACTACTTAACTGCAATGTAGGTTACTTAGAAATTACAATATTATTAATGTTTTGATATTATTTTCTTAATCGAGCAACTCTTAAAACAAGTTTAAACTCAAGTGAAAATTTTACCAAGCTACATTTATATTCTTCTTTATTACACTAACATTACCCCAAAGGCACATCAAACAACACTTTAGGTACAGAACACGATTTACGCAACCACCTAAAAAGCCTGCTTCTAAATAATTTCCATAAACCGCGCTAATAATATACCGCTTACCTCTCCACTCAAACTTAGACGTAAAGTCCATAATTTTAAATTGCAACATGGCTCAAAAACATGAAGATCGATTAAGTTTTAAGAGCTTTTATCCATTAAGTTGATGGCATCGGGATGTAATGACTTCATTAGTGGCAATTTTCCATGCGGTAATCGTTGCGACGGTCATCTAAAGAGGATTGGAAATTAATATACCTTGCATATAATAAGCTCTGCACTATAATTACGTTTTACATATTGATTTTGTTCGTGTTATAAGTGTGGCATTAAAAGTATATTATGTAGTGGAGTTTTTGTTTGGTTGTATAGTTTTCGTAATCCGCCATTTTTGATGCTGTTTCAAAGCGTTGTGCACAACTTTTACGTGACGTTATTCTGAATTTTTGGTTGTGGAATTTACAACGAAGTGTTTTTGTGTGTCACTGACTTCATCGATTGTTAAACTATTAATACAATTTATTGTAGCGATTGTAATGAGAGATTTTTTCAGACGATTAAAAAAAAAAAAACATGATCTTCCAGATACAACTAATGTCTATACTGAAACTTGTTGTACTTACAATGACTTACAACGTTTTTTCTACATATAAATGAAAATCCATACAATTGTAGCAGACTTAAGACAATATTCAGCAAGATAGGTACTAACTGAGTGGGATCATCAGATTTAAACTGAATTCAAACGCTGTCAGTAAAATTGCGCCGATGACCACATCAGCGAACCGCCCATTTTTGTGAGAAGCAATAGTAGTCAAAACAAAACAAAACGAGAAAGATGTGACCAATAGCTGTTACAATGAAAAAATAACGGAAGACATGTAAAACTTTTTGCATAACAATCTTTAACAATAATAAAATTTCTTTAAAAAATATTTTAATTTTTTTTAGACTTGCTGTGATATAAAAATCTAAAATAAAATATGCGTTATATTCAAGGTTCACACACGAACATAGTGTTTCATAATTTAAAGTTTTCCTCACCTACGTATTTCGTAGCGCGTAGTACAGGCATGCGCGAGCGCACGGCCCGGCGTGACAGCGGCGCGCGCGTTCGATTGGTCTCGCTTTATAATAATGAATAACTAAGAAATAGAGTGCTCACTATGTGTACTCCTCTTAGTTTGTATTGCTTTATTAGTCGCTAATGTAGTAAACACTTTCAAGTCATATCATTCAAGTAGAGTGCGATATAAAATCTGTCAAAAATCCGAGAGCCGGTAAAAAGTGTTAATGTAGGTACAACAACGATTTTCTTTTTGGTTTCGGTGACAATGTTAAGAACAATCTTTATAATATGTTCTTTTGCACTAGACTGTAGTTGTATCTGTTGAGTAGGTACTGTACCGGAACTGTACTGTTTTGTCTGCAGCGAGCATAATCGGCTTTAAGTTTAAATAATTGCCACCAGTTTTTCCATCAAAAGACTCGCTCGATGTGGTAATTGATAGTGGAAAGAATTGTTATCAACGGTCCATCACCAAAATTCATAATGTAACAAAAATATATATTTATATCGAACTCTAAGTATCTATCCAGACTGCTCATTTTCTTAGTTAACGATACTTCAACTAAGATGTGAAAATGCAGTATGTTTAGCATTAGTCTCCATAGATTCACTACTCCGTGTTCACTGTATATGGAGTTGGCTTGCAATCATCAATTACGTCCGATTGTAACGGAGATCAAAGCGACCGACCACTCATGCGCAACCAGAATGTAAATTATGATATACATTGCTAAGAAGGATCGCAGGAAAATTTCTTGTGTACGAGCAACGAGTAGTATACAAATCAATAGAGCATGCCTAATGTTGGCTAAAATGGTATGTTCCTTATGTATCAGGGGACAAAAAGTCTTAGAAATATTCGCATTTACTTTTAACCCTGTCAACACTACTTATTAAACACAAAGTTGGAATTTTCGTTCAAAAATAGTGTTGCTTCATGGAAATATCAAAGTAGAACTATCAAATTCAATTAAAACTAGTAGGGGTAACAAAGTGTTGATAAGAATACGAAATAGAAGCAGTAATAAGTACCTACAATTCTGAAAATATACTTAAGTTTGTATTAATTGCCCATAGCTGAACTTAACTCGTACTCTGCCCTATCAAACCGAACACGAATGTTTCACACCTTCCAGACAATTCATTAAAATATAAGATCAAACGGTTTGAACTTTATAATTAAGTACTTCTCAGCTTAACCGTTCCGTTTATCACACAAACAGAAACTAGGTTAGCAGAAATGAAATCACTGTTCAGAAACAAAACAAAAGCTAGGGATCGTGAGGCACCAAGCTGATTTGATATATTCAGCGCTGCAGAATCGTGCGCACGAATGCGTAGCTTGATTTATTACACGTCAATCTTGCACGCATACAAACATACATCCATCCAAGCATCCTCATTTTCAAACCAACTGATAAAACATTATTAACCATTTTTTAGAAAATATCAAATATAAACTATTAATTGATTAGTTGAACTACAGTAATGACAGGTAATAAATATTTTCTTTTGGACACATGATGTTCCAAATGATTGATTATGTAGTTTTTTCGGTAACTGTGTGTAATGCGCTTCTGACTAGACTAAACTATATTTAATGTTTATTTTAGTGAGATATATTGTGGGTCAGAGGTCATGTTGAAATGTTATTGATCTTTAGCAAAATTGATCGATGTTATTTACGTGTTAATTAAATTTTAGTAAGTAATACTACTAGGCAGCTCTTCGTTAAATGTCCGTTAATTTCGTATAAATTAAGCACAGTTGGTACACTGTTGGTATAAAAAATGCCACTAAAAGCTTTGTAAATTCATTAGTATTAAAATTGAGTTTTACAATAATACAGCATAAAGATCATGCCATAAAAATAATAAGCTTTACGTATATATTCCTCAAGTTTTGTGAGCTTAGCATTGACCACTTCCGATGTCAATTGGATGAATCATAAGTGCAATTCATAATGAATTCAAAAGTGAAAAGAAAGCAGTGTCAATAGTGCCTGTCAGTAGGTATAGGTACACTCGCAATTTTATAAAAGACTACTTCTTTATGTCTATCTGTCCGTTCTTTATGTCTATCTATCCGTCGTTGCTGAATCATACACATTCATATTACCAATGCTTTTTCAGGTTTTATTTTAGTACTTACAAGACACTTATTACATAGTAGAGCCATGAGCATATTGAGCATATTATCTAGTCAGAATCACGAAAAAAACTAAACATCAAAATTGACTCATCAAACACAACACTCACAATTTTTCAAGTGACCCAATTACACGGGATATGACCAGTGAATGGAGGCTATGTTTACAAACATCCTAACCTAGGCTAATGATGAACGACAGGGCGAGGTAATCAGCGGGCCGTTGACCCCGATAATGACTACCCGATGACGTTGCATGTACTGAGCACGTGCTACAACGGTCTACACAATGAGGAATGAGACAGATGCGAGCTTTTTATGGCTTATGATTGGGTGTTATTGATTGGTTTTTGTTTTCTTAGGTTTCTTAAATTCGTGAGTTATTTTGAATTTAGAAAATTGTTTTTTCTTTATGGATCGTGTAAGCCAGTGTCGTTCAGTTCTTGTTCAGCGTGGTGGTCTAAGGAGGAGGCCTTTGTTCAGCAACGTACTTCATAAAGCTGACGATGATGAAGCCAGAGCAGCTTAAGGCTACTACTACTCGTAGTTATATGGAAACACCTTTAGGCTGCAAATTCAGAGGAGCGTTCCATCAAACATCACTCGCTACGGATGCGCAAATTTTTGGTAGAAATAACGTCACCTAAAAAACCTTAAACAGACGATCCGAAAGGCGAAAGCCTGTTGTGGCGTATCTTGGAGAGAGAGGCCTCAGTTGGTAGAGTCTAACTATACGGAATAAGTTGTTTTCATGGTAGAATGATTCATAATGGCTTACTAAAGGTGAACCAGACGTGCTCTGCAATCGTATTTCATGGAATTGTATGAAATCACTCTGCCTATTAGGGTATCTAGTTACTCAGCATTTTATATTTTTTCTGTGTTCATTCTAATTTATGTAGGATCGCGTAGCCTATATTTCCGTCTTTTGAACTTCTCAATTACTCGTCGTTACAGCAGTCACCACCTTTAGCAATATCATCTTTCTCAGTTAGTGTTTCAAAGTTTCGTTTGTTTTCCTCTACTCCCACAGTCATATTCATACTCAGGACTAAATTGTAATGTAGGTACTCTTTTTCATATAATACTTAAGATAGCCCTTACTGTCTACCGACATGCAGTGTTGCACTTTATACTGACTACGTCATGTCCGCTGACGAGTCCAGTGTTATCGCGATCTCTGCATTCCATGTATTACTGGCGAACCATTGTCATTTAGTGCACTATCTAAATCACGACTGATTACTGGGAATTTTTGTATCAAAATAACACAACACGTAGTCCTAAGTATGATGTGATCATTCAAAGTGTATTTTTATCGTAATTTTTCAACAAAAAAATATGAATAATCTTATTGTTTGTGTTTTTTTTTTTACTTTTTCACGGTTTAATTGAACCTTCACTAAACTATAAGGTCATTTTTATACAGCCTTAATTATATTTGACAATGAAATTCATAACTATGGCAACATTTGTCTGTATCTCTTCCAAACTCCATAAGATTAGCATGATAAGAGACTTTTCACCAATCCATTTGTCTCAATAACAACTGACAGTCGCCAGAGTTTTTATCATTTTTAATTCACACCATTGTCTCACTGGCCATGTGTCAATTCTGTCAGATTTCTGGTCATAGCGCCCAGCATTGAGCCGTCAGTGGAATGAAGACAAATATGTTGGCATGACTTTCAAAAAGAAAGTGTTTGCGCAAATTGAATAGAGTGCAGTTATGGTGGTTCAACGTCTGTGTTAGTTTTTGGGGGCCATTTTAATAGACGATGTTATTTATTGTTGCTTATATGGAATGCCTATGGTGTGATACAAGTACTTACTCAATTATTGGTTTGGCTATGGATAGGACAATTTGGAACAAGAGAATGCTGAATGATTTCTTTGCTTGGTTTTTATTGGTGCAGTATCATTTAATTATTATATTTACCATCGACATAAAGACTTCGAATCGTAGTTACTCAGAAAATTTAGAAACCATTTTAGCTTTAGAACTACCATTTTTTGTATGGAATAAGATAATCGAAAAGGCGTAGCCAGCTGTTATTTCTTTAACACATGTGATGCAGGTAACAAAAACTTAAATATTAATCAAAATTATGTTGGAAAATTATCGTGAAATATAGTCAGGGCATTTCATCATCATCATAATGATCATTATAATAGAAGTGCAAAAATAAACTTTTAGGAACAGGCGCACTAGTAGGAGTGGATTACGTAAATAATTCGTATATACGCGGATTTAAAAATCTAAAATACAACGAGAATTTTCAATTACAAAAATCGAAGTATTGACTTGACTTTTTAAATCACGCACTCGTACTAGCGCCTCGGAATAATACGGCTATGAAAAACTTCTGACGGGGCCATAGAGGGCCAAACGCCTGCTGGGGTCACGGGACTGCCTAAACAGGTAACTGTGACCTCAGGAATACCATCAATTTTAGTCAGCACGAGTCTGAGAGTCCCTTCTGCTCCACCCAGGGCTGTAGGACTCTTTTGTTGATTTTTCCACGCTAACGCAAAAAGTTATAATAAAACATTGAAAAATTGACTGAGAAAATCCTTATTTGTCATCCAGTACATTGAAAGCAGCATTGGGAGCAGTGGTGGCCCAGTGGTATCGGCCTCGACTTACGAGTTGTAGGTCGTGGGTTCAAACCCCGTCAGGCGCATTACTTTGTGTAATTTATTTCAACACCACTGCTCTCAAAACGGTGAAGGAAAACATCGTGAGGAAACCGGCATGTCCTAGAACCAAAAATTCGAAGACATGTGACATCTACCAATCCGCAATGGGCCCGCGTGGTAGATTACGGCCCACTCCCTCTCACAGAGAGGAGGCCTGTGTCCCAGCAGTGGGAACATTTATAGGCTGATGATGATGATGACATTGAAAGGTCAGTTTGCCTTCACCAAACCTTCGAAAAACACATTCTTTTTGTGCAAACAGCGACTCATATGTATTGTAGCTGACTGGTGTCCATTGAGCTGGTTATTGGCTCAAATTGATATGTCCGTCTTCATAACGGAAGCCGTCGGATGACGATTAAGCCGAATATTGTCAGTTGTGCCTTGTCGATGTTGCGTTAGTAACGTTTGATTTGTAAAAAAGTCTGTATTTTCTGTTTTACTTCGTTCATTCTATTTTTCTTTAATAACTTTTTGGAATTAAAACATTGCCCTACACTAAGTATTTTTCGTATAGGTATCGTGGGTGCGTTTCATAGGCAGGCTTTTATAATTTTTAATCGAATTTCACGTTATTCACTTTTGTGCATTATTGTATGTAACTAATTGTTGTCTTTACGGTTTATACATATTATAAAATTCTAAATTATTTGTTGTAAACGAAACTTATTGACAGCGTAACAATCATTTAAATAAACTTCGGAATATATTTTGAAAATCATTACAATTAAGTACTAAGCTATTACACAGCCTGTGTCAATAAACAGGCTGTCTTTGAGATTTTCTTGGTTATAAACTAAAATCGGTTCATTAATGTTTCTTTGGAGTTATATTTCACTAGTGAACTGATTTTCTTTCAAAGTAAATGTGACCGCAGCCTATATATCTACACGGTTTTATTTCGAATTATACGATAATAATCACATCACATCAATATAAAGACTGTATTTCACGCATCATTTAACAAATTCATTATCTTTTCTTGTCCGTGAAAATGAACGCGTTTATTTATCTAAACATGATATCTACAGAGTATTTGCTATCGACTGACATTGATAATCACATTTCTTTTTACTTTCTTATTGATTTGATGATTGAGAGCCTAGCTTATAGATTGTCTAGCTATCGTATGGTTGGTTATGATTTTCAGACTTTGTTTAAAATTTACGGTTTCGATAGATTTGTATTTCGTCAGATTTTCCTTTCATTAGATTTTTGTTTTGACGTTAATAGTACAATCACAAGGAGTGGTGGATTTAGTAAAAAGTTAAGCAGGATACCTGTACGATTTGTATATGTGACGATTGTATACGAGGAGCTCAGCTCAGTTAATAGATGGGTGACATTACATTGAATAGTTCTCTAGTTATTAGTTATAGGTTTCGAGTCTCAGATTAAACCGTTGATCCCTGCTCTTAGATCTTCGACAGACGCTACAGGTAATTTAGTCTTACCACAGTGTATGGTTGGGGTATTCATGTGTGTGAATTTAAATATTTGTAAACGCACCCACCATACAGAGGAGAGTGTCTGGGGAGGGGCAACGTTTTTCCAAAAAGTTGATAGGTATTCAGCTGCATTCTGTTACACTAGAAGAAGACCCCAAAATCGTAAAGTAATGGTTAGGTTGATGATAAACTTTACCTATACTATTATAGTAGTTTATGAAACTGTCACATAATGAGGGGTATTATACACGAGTGTGAGTTTAAAAAACGAGCGAAGCGAGTTTTTTAAAAATATCACACGAGTGTATAATACCTAGTTATGTGCAGTTTCATACACTACTTTATCTACTCTCATTGAACACGAATATAATTATCAAATAAAAGATAAAGATTGTTAATAAGTGTTCATTTAAAAATAAAAATAAATAAAACTAAATATTTACAACAAAATACTAAATTTAAACTAAAACTAAAATACCTAATTACAAAAAAAAAAAAAAAAACTCAAGAAGGGCATAGACAGTCAGGCGTCAAAGTACTCCTCCGCATCGCTGTCATCTGGAAACGTGCCCAGAAGACTGGCAGCATTGCCACGTTGGATGGCAATGCTTATTCTTTGACCAAAGAAAGAACCAGCCCTCTGGTCACGCGAAGTGTCGATTAATCGGCGAGAAATTTCCTTAAAAAGGGAACGCGCACTCGGACCCCATGACCCGAGTGTTTCGACCCCAAACGGCTCAAAACTGTAGCAACCATTAAGGTTACAGTATTTGCGCCGCTTGAGGTTCTCAGCAGCCGCAGCAGCGGCGCCAGCACAGCCCGCCGTGCTTGCAACGTGGGATGGCGCAAGGGTATCGACACAGGTAGCGTCCCACACCAAAGGCCTACCCACCTTCCAAGGCACTAACGTCATACCGTCTGGTCTTTTCCCATCGTCACGTACCAAACCATTTGGTTCTAAAACCGCTGGTACGCCGGCGGAGGCAAAAGCTCGACGAATAATGTCGTTGATGCTAGCGTGACGAGCTATGCGACCTGCGCTTCTGCTGCAGGACAGGCCATGATGCCCGAGGTTGTCGACAGCTTCACCACAGTGGCAACGATGCGGAGCAACACAAGGTGCGCCTAAGCGAAGGCCTGTAGCGAGCCGAAATGAAGCATCATCCATCATGGTACCAATGGTGGATGATGGGAGTGCTTGTAGCCATAATCCCGACTCCCACTCCCCCACAGCCAGCAGACGGGCGCGCTCCGCAGTATTAGTTGACGTATTTAACAGGTTATTCCGTACAATACTGCAGAGCGGCACGTCCCACCGTCTTTGGGAGGACAGGTAGTCGGGCAAATCCGTATTGGGACAAGCCATTTTCCAAGCGTTCAACGCCTCGGTCATGAACGGTACCTCAAAATTGACCAGTGAACTAGATAAAATGTTTCTGGTTAATTTTTCGGTACCGTAGACCGAGGAGAGGAAGGCCGGTAAACTAATACTTGAAATTTTAGTGTTCATTTTGTATTTATAATTGAGTATGAAATTGAATATGGAATTGTGTATCGTTGGCGTTAGACGTACTCCGAAAGCGCGCGCAGCCACAGATAATAAAATAAATTCATGTATCTATGATCTGTAATCCGTATCGTAATGAAAAAAAATTTTATTATAACATTATTTTGTTAGAGAAATAGTGTCATAATTTAATTTCATTTCGATATACTGTGTGTAAAGTACGTCATTATAAACTCGTTTTGAGTTTTGTATTTTGAATTTAACGATATGAGAGTAGATAAAGTTTATAATTCTTCTAGGAAAACTGAAACATTTTTTTTGAAGAAAAGCTATGAAACTGTTTTTCTGTGTATTCTTTTTTTTGTTTTGACATCATTCGAGTGTTCCTCTTAAAAGTTTCCTTGTTGTCTGTTGCAGGTAATCCTATCGTAACCAAACCAAAGAAACAACTACAAGATAATAAATTTACCAACTCCCAAAACATCCTTATCAACCATCCCGTCACCTATAATACCACCAAAATCCGCATCACCATAATCGTATTCCGATACCGATACCAATACCGATACCAAGATGACTAGCATAGTTCAAAGTAACAATCGGATATCAAGCGGCGCGACTGACATGTAAATTGTGATCGACCGGGATTCGAACCCGCTACCACGGACTACCGGTGCCACTGCGCTGACTCAGCAGTTATTGCACACCTGCCTTAGTAACCCATAGAAGGCGTAGTAGATAGGAGATTAGGTTGTATGTCAAAGGTGGTAAAGGTTATTGTGCGGTGTACTGTTTTGTGCAGTCTAAGTGAGATTTAAGCGATAGATACGGTTTGTTAATTAAAGTATTTACAAGGTTATGTAGTTGTCTTGGATTTCAATAGTTGGTATCATCCGCAGTGTTGCTCTTCTTTTTAAAGAGCCAATGGTTAAGTAAAACTCTTCACTTAATTTATACTTATTCGGTCTAGATCTTTGCCACGAGTTTGGCCATAGGGCCAATACAACAGGAATTAAATTCTTACATATAAGTGAGAAAGAACCCAAAAAGGCAATCCCAAACCAGTAGTCCACATAACATCAGATAGAGCAAGAGATTACCCACTGCCAGAATAAGTAGATTTTTAGGAGTATGTAGTTGTGCAATTTTAGATGTTTTGACTTTTGTTTTCTGTTTAGAGCTGGAACATTGCACGATTTATAAGCTCCATAGCTTGACTCATCGACGCAAAGCTGCCTGCCTGTCGGTCTTCTACAGATTGTACTTCGGAGAGTGTGCCTAAGAACTCCACGACGTCATTCCACCAGCCCCCTTCTATCGTCGCACATCTAGACGCACAGAAAACTACCATCCTTACCTTATTGCTATACCACCAATTCGCACTAAGCGTTTCCAAACGTCTTTTATAATGCGGACTGCGAAGGAGTGGAACTCTCTGCCTGCGTCTGTGTTTCCGAACGCATACAACCCTAATCTCTTCAAAGTTAGAGTGAACAGGCTTCTTCTGGGTAAGCTCGCTCCATCGTCGACCTTGTCTTAGTCATTCCTGACCTAGACTAAGGTCAAGAGCAAACCCATTTTACATTAAAAAAAAAATATAAACAACTTTATAATTGAATACTTACGAATCCTAAGAGAAATCATTTTACAGTTAAATCATTTAAACTTTTAACCGGCCAAGTTATTGAAAGTCAAGGCATCAGTAAATTTTGTCCACCAAACAAAATCGAGTGACCGAATAAGTCACAAATACACGAAGCGTGTATTGCTCCGATCCAAAAATAAATCTTCACAGACGAACCAACAATACACACACGACTTAATATCAAAAGCAAAGAAAACCTGGTACCTGCCTTATATACAACAATAAACAGAATTTATATAACCGGCGATTCTCACCGACCTTCGTCAAAACTTTATCTAATGCCTCATAATCATACAGCCCGAGATTTTTTTTTTTCAAACATAATTCCTTGATCCTCTTAATGCTAAAAAAAGCAAAGATGATGTTTTTAATCTAACGTTTGGGAGATTGACAGGTCGGTCGGATGCCCGCAGACTAGCAGGTAAGTAAGCAGGCAAAGGCGGGTGGGAAGGTAAAGGTTATACGTTTGATTAAAAATATTTCAGCAAAAGATCGCTGGCGATGCTATCTGGTTTTTACCTTTTTATGTTCAAAATATGTATTATTAGGTTCGTTCAGCTGTTCGCGTTTTGAAAATATGTTGTGTTTTTTTGGCTGGAAAGCTGCCAGGATGTTCTGTTTTTATTATTTTTTGCTGTTATTTAAACAAAATGTTTATAATTATTTATATTATTATATTTGTATTATTTATATTTGTAAAATGTTTTGGGTAAGTTTTAAGGTTGTTGCTCTTGAAATCCACCAACATCGTTGATCGAACTATATCAAATTATGTATATTTAAACAGGTGTTTAAATATACCTAAACTAATTCAATTTACCGTAAAATTCTGTCAAAACTTAAGGGCAATAGATGAACAAAACAGAAAAAAAGCATTGTCCAATAAAATAAAATAAAAACTACGTATTCATTTATATTCAACAAACGTCTTTACATCTACACACAGTTGAACGATTTCAAATGTACAGAGTTAAAAGGACACGCACATAGAACTCAAATGTGCGTAAAAGATCTATCACAGTTGCAAACATCTCAACCACTAGCAAATGCACCCTCAGAAGCGGCCATTTCTCAAATTGTACGAACGCATTCAACGACCCTTCGTAAAAAAATATTGAACTAAAACCATCCCCTAAAATTATTTTAGTGAAAAGAAAGGAACTTAATACAGTCCCCACCATGGGTCGGGGCGCACCCCTGGTGTGTGTGTATGTGTGTAAGTGCCAACTGTATTAGATTGTGTGTGTGTGAGTGCCCTCGGAACGAGCGGCTGACAGCTGAGTATGGGTGGAGGAAAGTACTGGCAGAAATAAAAAAAAGTGTTCAAAAGTTGCAGCGTAGATACGAGTATACCTAATTGTAGGTATTTTAGACAAGTATTTGATGTTTTGATATAATTTTAAAAAAGTGATAAGATATTGAGTAAAAGCCAGCCAAGAGCTTTTCTGGAGTGTACTTACAGTTAAAATCAGTAGATACAAGAAATGTGTCATGAAACGGACAGACGAAAACTTACGTTGAATAATCAAAAATCTAAAGTAACAATGCAGTGTCAATACATACGGCACAAGAAGGACAGGTTTTAGTCTGTAGAAAATGTAATACATGTTATGGAAACACACCACACAATTTAAAAACGAAACAATCATAGCCAAATAAATTGTTTGAACCACAACTATGCATCGATTATCGAACTATCGGAGCGTTACATAAACGTATAGAAACTTTACAAAAAAATGACATAATAAATTAGGTATTTTCAATTCACTAAAACAATTTAATTCAATGAACCTTGGGACTTTCTTCCAACCGTACCCCAGAACCATACCGAGCGGGCGCGGCGTCGCGTCGTGTCGGGAAATCAACACACACATACACACAATTCACTCACACGTAAACATGTATAGTACGTCGCCCCACAGAAGGGCACAAAAGCTTGGCCGACTGACTACCGAGATATGTGCTATACATACAGCCGTGATATATTGTATGTCTTTATAGTATGTAGTATATGGAGCGTCTTGAAACGCTTTTGTGAGCAAAACAAAGTGTGTGCTGAGTTGATTTTCAGTTAACTGAGAATTAAGTGTTTTTGATGTTAGTTGCTTAAAATAATAATTTCAAAAAGTTATCTATTCGTTAGATAGTATATATATTCAGAAGAAACGTTATTGCACCAAAAAACAACCAACGTTTTAGAAATGAACTTCGAGATTGGTTCAGTATTTCAGTTCACATATAATTTTGTTAATAGTTTCAGAAACAAATGCAATGTAATATTATTGAATGAGTTTTTTTTTACTTAATGGGTGGAAAATAAACACGAGTAGGTAATCGTCTGTATGTAACTTATGTATGCTTACCTACTTATGTATACATATATCACACATGTTGAAGCGTTAAATCACCTTGTAAAGGTTGTCTGCAAGAATACGTCCTCACGCGAAGTCACTGTACAACATGGATTATTTTCAAATTAGTATTTCAAAGTGAAAGTGAAAGGCCTATGTTCAGCAGTGGACGTTTTCCGGCTGATGATGATGATGATTTCAAAGTGAATTGATCTATGTTAACTACTGATTCAAATTGTCACACCAAAATAATTCTATAACTTAGAACTCATATTTTGGATAACACCAAACATTTATTGATTCTCCAAAAAGATTTTAGGTTACAACTATAAACTTGAAACTTACTTATTGAATTTCTGGAAAAGAAATTTAAAATAATATTTTATATCATACTCCACAAACACAGAAATCCAATATCTTGAGAGCCCCTCCGCATAATGTCGGCTTCTCACGTACATTTCTGCAGCTCTCAAATCGACTCGAGTATGGATTACACACAGCCGACAACTTGAGCCACCCTATACTATGATATACAGGCACAAGCTAAAAGATATTGCGTTTAAAATGTAAACATGAAAGGTTTCAGTTTTCAATCAAGCTTTTCATTAGGTTAACATGCAGTTGATAGCTTCTAAAATTGTGTACTCTTCAGATTTAGTACGTATTTCTGTGGTAGTAGTTAAAACAACTTATGTTAAAATAGTCATATTCGACTTTGCAAGGAATGGAGTTTTAATTTTGCAAATCTGGTTTGGCATACCACAGGGAAGCTCCATAGGGTTCGTTTTATTTTTGATTCAGTTTCATTAAGATTAGACCAGGTGCTGTTGTTTCATTTATACAGCAAATAACGTTGTATATTTTTTTTTTTTTTCGTGGTAAAATCATCAAATGAGTCCTCCCAGCCCCGGGCAGGGCGGGAGGAATAACGTTGTATATGGTATATTTTTTTATTATTTCCTTTTTTTCCCACGTTTTTATACACTCCCTTGTCTTGTTTGCCTGTTTGTCGTTCCGGTTGGATTTTTGCTACTCAATTTTGAGGCACTTCCCTATAAGCTAGCAGGCTGAAATTTTCAGGGTCGCTTCAAACCCGATGAACAAAGATAAAAATAATAAAACAATTAACATTTAAAAAATCTTAAAACCCACGTTTTTAAATGTCCTTAAAATAAGAAAATAACCCTACGGGGCTGAGAGAGGGGCCACTCAAAACCTGGGGGCGTATATTATTTAAGGGATTATTTATGGGATATATTAACATGACGTGTATAGATCGTGTGTGTAACTTGCAAAGATGTTTTTATACACTCACTTTTCTTGTTTGTTTGTCGTTCCGGTTGGATTTTTGCAACTCAATTTCGAGGCACTTCCCGATAAGCTAGCAGGCTGAAATTTTGCACACGCTCTGAGTATTTTTATAAACTTGTACCACACGAAAACCATCCGCCATATTCAGTCGGCTGGCGCCCCTACGCAACAAGACGATGTATTGAAATTTGTCGCGTCGCTCGCACAGCCCTTTGAGTTCACTTCGCGCCGTCAAAGTTGCTGACTGTTGCTGAAGCGTATACGTCTACCAAGTTTGGCTTAAATTTAAGACGTCCATTGTTCTGAATGACGTGTATTGCTAATTATGTAAGTTTGTATTAAGCTTGCGTTGCTGTTCTAGTGTTTTGATCATCAATGTTGAAGTTTGAAACTGACAGTAGAGAATTGTTATACATTGAATCAACAATTCAAAGAGGCTTCATTTTCAACAACAACAAACTGGTACAGACACTTTTGGATAAGCTTATTCAAAAGTCTCGTTGTGTTGTCGTGTTTGTTCTTCACACTAACAAAACGAAAATGAAATTTACTTTTTCAGCACAATAATATTTTACTATAAATATGCTCAAAATAAGAATTTTTCTTCGCTTGCTATTCTTTATCTCGTTTGTAGACAGTCATACTTACAGACTTACCTGAATACTTACCGATGTTTTCGCAGTTTGGCAAGTCATTCGCCGGAGTAAAGCTGGAGTCATCCTCAGAAAGGTAGCCGCACTCAATGTTAACTGTCCCTGGAGACTAAAGGGCACTAACGTAACAAAATGTGTCCATTTTATGAACGTTTTATTGTTTTAGTATCTCTTAGATAAGTACAAATTGAAACTCATCTATTATGTGAATCTTCATAAAAAGTTAATTGAAACTGGACGTATCTTTCTCAATTTTCAGATCGATTTATTTCAAAACTCCAAGCATGAATATATAAGTTTCTAATCTACCAGCATTCATATGTATCGTTTCACATTTTCGAATCGAATCGAATGAATTCAATTCTTCTTATAACTTAGCTCTCTAGTATTCGATTCATATAATTATGTTTTTCTAAATTCAGTCACTGGCCATCCACAAATGGTATCGCCTGACTTCTTACCTCTTCATTTAAGCAAGTCACGGTCTCAACGGCGGCACTTTCATTCCACTTCCTCAACCAGTCCCCAGGGACTCACCTGCCGAAGCCTCCACACTCTGAGACCTTTTACTTTACCGCTCTTTTGTTTCCCTAATTTTAGAAGGTTGCTAAATAATGCGCCAATCCCAGAGGAACGGTAGTCTTTAGGTAATTTCAGGAACTAGTATCAGTCAGTGAAGGTATTTGACTTTTGGAAGCTATTATGCCAGTTTTACTATTAAACAATCACTTAGATTATGACTTTAGATATAATGCTTATCCTAGTGCAGGCAACTAGGATATGTATGAAATCTTAAGAAGAATAAAATAAATAGGAATTGGATTCTTAATAATTAAGACTTTCAAATAATTACCTTATCAAATTTTTATTTACTCGTAGATACTTGTGTCAATAGACCGTAATACTTATACTTTAACCTCTCCTCAAACATCACTTTATCCAATCAATCCGACTCTTTAATCCTGAAATACACTCGGCGGCAATAGCATCTGCTTTTGTCATTTGGATGCCCTATAGTGTCATCTACTATAAGAAATTAAATAACAGTAAAACAGCTACCGTCTGCTTTGACAAAAGGGCCTCGTGGGACATGAAAAACTCCAAACATTTTACTAGCGGCACAGCACAATAAATCCTTCAAACGGCAACGGTAGCATAATCTTGTTATTTGCATACAAATCTCAACAACAATAACATCTTTTGTCTACACCAAGAAGATCTGCAAAAATTATAACTCTTTAACGCGCCGTGCAAAAAAAAAGGGTTATTGTGAAGAAACCTTGCCAGTCTTTTGAAAATGAATAAGAAAATGTTTCGTCTAATTTGCGAGTTTTTGCAATACTTTTTGCACATCATCTGCGTCTAGGACAAAAAGTAAAAATCTTTTCGTAATATACTGTTACAAAATTTTTGTTTGGAGTTTTGCCAAAATTGTTATACTTCTGATTCATATTTGGGTATCAAAACTAAAACTTCAAATATATTTCAATGTCCATTTCTCTAAGCTACCATTTGCTCCGTAATTTCGTGTAAGATTAGCGGTCACTTACTGTACAAATGAGGCACGCGATCTATTTTTTGTTGATCGGCAATTTGGTTAATGGCTTTTAATATCTATAATTGGTGCCACGAATTTATTTATGTAAATGATAGTAAAATCCATTTGGGACTGAAGTCAGCGTCAGGACATGCTGCAATCAATTTTGATGTTTTGGTAGAATTATTTGAAAATCACTATGAATTATTATAAAGTAATAATCAAAGTGACAGAAGACAAATTAATTAAAACTGGATTGTATTAAATCGAACTATAAAATTACCACCAAAGAATTCTAGTTTTAGTACTCTATCCAATGAAAGTTACATAAAGCAACAACAACAGTGAATAACAACCAAGTGTGAAAAATCCAAAAGCCGATATTAAAACTGTGAACACAAGTACAAGTTATATCAGAGTTGATAAAACCATAGTCGTCAGCCGCGCAGGAGATGTTGCGTGCCGGCCACACAATGAGCCGGTGACTTTGATTAATGACCTTACATTCAACGAATACATTACGATTTTTGCTTTCATTTCGTTCGATACGAATGTCACAAGGTTATGATATCGATGCCAGACGAGCGATCGGTGCGTAGGAGTAAATTGTGATGCATGCCGATATGCTTGGATGCGATTTTGGTATGAATGTAAATTGGGTGCTTGCTTAATGATTTTGCTTGGGGCGAGGTAATGCTCATTATGGTCGAAATTAAATTTGGATTCGATTATTTGATCATTTCATAGTTACTGCAGTCATGTCTTGTTACCTCTGTTTGTATTACTACGATTACTCTGATTTGTTTCAAGCTTCTCTACTTGTTTGATAACACGATCCTTTTCAGCAGATTAGTCGTCAAGTTTTATTCTCATGTATTCAGAATTTAAATAAAAAGCAGAAGAATTATTTTCTATATTTATTGGTTTTGTATTCACATTTTTCTATTTCAGTTACAAAACAATTTCTCGTTAAAAATTAAATCCACATTTTGTACCTAAACCTAAGTCATTGTCTACATCACATAAGTCATGAACATTATGAACGACATTTTATCATTATGATTATTTTACATACACAGTACATCTACCCACCTGTAGCTTTATTTAGGAACAGTATACTAAAATAATTTAACACAATATATATATTTTTTACATCAAAGCATTCAGCTAACCAACAAAGCGTTCAAAAATATTTTAGACTATTGTAAAAGGTAATCTTTTGTTAATCGAAATTAATTATAGGTTTCTAAAATATTGTAATTGTGTAATTCAAATACCTGAATACAGAGAATAGAAACAGATTGGTAGATGTTTAGAATCAAAAAGGAAAAACAACATTAGAATGGTAACTAAGAGTAAGTAGACAGTTTAGCGCACATCGATGACAATTTATCATTCTCTTGCAACGTATAAAAAGTTAGTTATTAATTTAATAAATACAATCGTTACTACTGACAATGACTTAAAATAAAATGTACAAATTCAACACTCAGAAGATGTTTATCTATCCTAAAATAATAATAATCACACTTTTGACATTGTAAAGTTTTCCACCTAACTATCCAAACATCCGATTATGACTGGTTACTCTAAAATACTTACACAACTTAAAAATAAACCTTAAATTAAATTAATCACTTTATTACACCTTAGACAAAGGAATGGTAAGAATTACAGTTCGATAATGAAAAATAGAGTTTCTTCTTTACACATCTAAAGATTATAAGGCGGTTAGACCGTAGTCTGATTTGATGACTGGTTGATTTGATGGGATGCCAGTGCCACAGCCTGCCGTGCCGACGGGAGAACCGTGTGCTGCAAGATTAGCGAGCAAAGCAGGGTCCATGCCTCCGTGCATACTCATCATGTGAAGGTGATGTGGTGTCATGGGATGCCCGGCAGTCATCTGAGTCCCAGGATGTGACATCGGACTAATCGCTGGATCATGTGACAAATTTTGCTGTGCTCCAACACAATGCAAATCATTCATTATGTTATCAGTAACATTCTCTATACTGTCTGGTCGACCATTGTTGTTTGATTTCTTTTTATCGTTATTATTTGTATTCTTATTCGATCTACTCTTTGGTGTACCCTTAGTCGTGGTCGTGGTGACGCCAGCCGGATTTGTTTTTCTTCTGACGTTTTTAGTGTTGGGCAGCTTATTGTCCTTCTTCCATTTCATCCGTCTGTTCTGGAACCAGATTTTGATTTGCCTTTCTGACAAGACTAGAGTGTGAGCTATCTCTATTCTTCTTCTCCTTGTTAGGTACCTGTTGTAATGAAATTCTTTCTCAAGTTCTAGTATTTGGTGTCTTGTGTAGGCAGTGCGTTGACGCTTCGGTTCCATTCCAGGTTGAAACTGGCCGTTTGCTGTGAAAGAAAAAAGAAAATATGTTTTAAATCTCATCGAAAATGCAGGGATATTTGAAGAAATTTAAGACCTTGTCCTAACAAACCGACAATATATATTTTAATTGCGTCACTTTCTTTTAGACGTTTTAAGAACTACCGAATGGTATAAAAAGCACAAAAATAACACATAGTTGTGTAGGTAAAACAGTTATGACCCTGTCCTGTCCGCGTCTTTCTATATTGGTCTTGTAACATTTCCATTTTCAAACAACGCACCTCTTATAAAACTACAAGTACCTAATAAAATATAAGTAAGGTTGTACCTACTCTATCTACATCAGTAGCGTTGCGTGCTCAACGTACAATAATTTATGTACCGGCCTGTTGTGTTAATTAATGTGCATAATAATTACACATGCATGCGCCTGAGCTTCCTTTTGGTTTTGATTAATTGCGCCTAGTAAATTAGTTGTACAGACACCGTAGACATTGATACGATTTCGTACACCTTGTATGGCTTGTTACAATTTTGCATATAATCTGTACGCACATATTAGGAAGTTATTTACATTCGTTCATACATATTGCTGAGTATGTGTTAAGGTTGTTTTGTGATTTCAATTTCATTTGTTGTCAATTTTGATTGATCATTTTGCTGTAAGACACTTTTACTTTTAGATTAGTGAGTCAAATTGCTTGTCTACTACCGTAGATTATTTTTTAACTACCGTCAGTAACAAAAAGCAGTGGTAACTTAAGTTCAATTTTAACCATGATTGATATCCTATGCCTTCTTTTTCACTAACCAAATGGCACTTGTGGGATTTGTGCAAGTAGTAAACTACTGTTGCTTCTGTAATAATTGTTCCATTGCTCAAATAAGTTCCAACAGTGAAATCATTATATGACTGTGCAGTTTTGTGTGTTTTACAATAAAGTATATAACTCAAATTATTTTAAAGTCGCTTAAAACGTTTCAGGCTATTTTCTACAAATTCGCAAATCAATAGTTTCATAGAACCTTTGCCAAACATAGCGAGGTTTCTACCTGACGTCACTCCACCCTCTTCAACTCCATAAATCAAGTTTCATATAATTCAGGTTTAATCAACGAATTCTATAGAGCCACCCTTTCAATTGGCTTTATACACAATCCTTCTAGGTTATAGATTAATATTTGTATTTCAGCGTTAAAAGATTTAAGGCCTATCAAGGTCAAAGACCTTGCTTCAAAAACCTAGAATTAAACTGTCACTTCAATGTTCAATAGAGCTAATAGTCCCAACAGAATAGTTCCTTTGTGAACCAAGTCCTAGTAATTTTGTAATTTCCTTTCGAGGAAATTGCCTTTATATTTGATGTCAAAGGAGCTTTGTCAATGTAACGTCTTTTTTCTTTTGTAAGAATAGGATGAAATGGAAAATCCTGGAATTCATCAGCTTTTTCATACTTTTCAGTATTCAATGACATGGCAGAATTTGAAATTATCGAAAATTCCTAATCTATGTTTTCCTTAGTGTTTACTTTGACGATTCGCATACAAAACCGCTTGTCCGCGCGGTAAGGGGATGAAGCGGCACCATTTCGCATTAAGCCTCTTACGCCTGTTCTTTCACGTTGGAAAATCTTCAAATAGAACTCATGTGAAGATTTCCCGGCCTAGGTAGAGTGGAAATGACTATCAGACTTGACTGACTAAAAACATACCTGTTCCTTCAGATTTCCTTGTCTATGATGCACACACGCCTACCTAACCTTACCACGTGGCTTCGGGCGGCACATACCCATAAAGTTCTTTACCTTTGGCACGACTGCGTGGCTGAACAATATTTATGAGACTCGCCAGAATGACGTATTTACTTGCGTGGTGCCTACCTCCACAATTAAAAATAACACCGTGTTAAGAAAAACATCTAAACTGAATAAAAAAGTAATCTAGATTCTCACAACTACAATTATCTTTACGATAATTTTCGCACCAACACATAAAAACGAATGTATCGCTAACGTGGCGGATATAAACAAGTTACCAATAGTAATTTACATTTTTTATAATTGAAATATTTAATGCAGATACTACTTGCTACGCTAACTTTTTCATCATTTTCGAAATATAATCTAGGTATCTTCTAAACAATACATTAATCTATTCAATACAATAGTCCATTACAGGAAAATTTTTTATCAAGAAACTCCATCCGTAGAAATGACGAAACAGCTATAACATAGCGCACACACAACCAACCAAACTTCCTTTTATTTATATCGATAAAACAAAAAGATAATCTGAAACGAGATCACAAATCACTAATCTATACATAAGAGCCGTAGCGAGAGAGGGATAGAAACATTTCTGTGGGGTACGTAGTGGTATTTCTTTGAATCTCCGCGGTTCTGGTATGTGCGGTCGTCGGGTTGAGCCGAGATTCCCGCTGACCACTGACAACTCCACATTGAGCAGGGTCCAGGGATCGTACCAAATAAATATGGAGATATAGGCGCCTACTTTTACGTAGGTTTCCTTCCCGATAGAAGGAAAATAAGGGAAATAGGAGGCGTGTCTGTTTTTGCGGACACATACGTAGTGTTCTGTAATTATAGTTTTTGTTTTGGTTTCGCTGATTCGGTACTACTGAAAGCAATTTCATGTATTCGTGAAGATGTAATATCTAATTTAGGATCATTTTTCAATCAACGGACTTTTTTGTGCCAAGAATAATAACGTCTACACGTTATACAGCTTTTGATAAAATCTTTGATGCTCACATTTTTTGTGTTGTACTAGTAAGTGCGAACAATTTGTCTATGCGGTGAGAACTCTCTCGATCTTACCACATATTGTTGAAACGAAACATACAATAAACTGTAAAGTTACACGTGAATGTTATATAGATACGTTGCTAAAAAGCTTTTATTTTAGCTTCATAATAGGCTTTTTGTGATACAATATGAAGCTGATTTTATTCTCTGAAATAATTATCGAATCTCTTGGAGAGTTCTATCAAACTGCTGTAGACGAATTAGGGATCCAGTCCGATCTATTTTGACTAGATGTTAGCAGAAACTTTAGTATTCTTTGTCAAAATGCGATCCCTATTACCAGTTTACCCAAACGCTGCACTGAATTTAACACATTCACCAACATTCCAATTCTAAAAGACCAGTAGCTAATAAAATTAACTTCCAAAAGGTTACTGTTTGTCCACCTAGCTGTAATCAATTACCGACAAATTATTCAAACGTCTGTGGCGACAAACAGACTTTGTTGACTGATTAGCCGTGAAAACGATTAGTGTGTAGTTTTTGGCTCGTAGTAAAAACGTAAACTTGAACTAATTAATCTGAACTCTATAAATAAAGGTAGAAAGGTTGTTTACACTTACAGTATTCTCTGATACAAAAGAAAATAACGAGATGCATACTGACGTAGGAATGAAAATTATTTCAACTGAGGAAAACGCTTTGGTGATCAAATATCAGTTTGACTTTGTTAAGTTAATCTTTCTAACAGGTACAAAAACGAGCATATCATAGTGAAGAAAATAAACATTCAATCACAAAATAATTCAATATTAGACATGACAACGCATCCCAAGACATTGATCAATGTAACAACATAATAAAACTTTGAAGCATATCATTTTAATATTCTTTTAAAAGCTTGTATCACCTGCCAGAGTGAACCAACAACTCATTATTTTAATCATCATCGCAGAACCGCTACTCGCTACCGGTGCTCGATCTTCGCTTCGTTAGCCACTATCACGTCATCGAGACGATGACAATCTCAATTGAATTACGAGCTACCTGCGACCAACGTGTGGTCTCTCTTAATCTCGAGTCGATCTTACGACGCATGCGCTATCGGCCTTTCGAGGTGGTCCCGCCTCATTACGTCCAACTTACGATGGATCTAAAGCCTCTTTGTCCCACTATTGTGTACCATGAAAAATGTTAGTCCAATGACAGGTGTCGATAAGCCAAGACTCTCTTTTAAAATTCGGAATAAAACGCGCGAATGTGATACTAGCAATTCCTTTGGCGATCAATCAATGAGACCGGTTCATTAATGATGTTACAATGGATGAGGATCCCTTTGATGTTTGTCATTTTAATCGCGGAGGATTACACTTTTGGTGTTACTTTGTTTGACGGTTTATCGAGTTTGTTTCATTTGGAGCCGATAACCTGTTCTTCACTAGGAATAAAGGTTCTATAAAACTGGTACGGACAACGTGTAGACATGGACACGATACAGGAAACCGAAATCTGGCAGATAATGTCAGTGTGTCTATGTGTTTCGGGTTTCCATAGCCGGTTCGCTAAATAACAACCAGAAACAAAAAAAATCTGGAATGTTATGCGTTAATTTTGGTGTCAATATCGTTATCAAAAAGGTTTTATTTTACTAAAACCTCTACTCTACCTCTTTCAGTCTTTCTTCTTCAACCATGTTTCTTTTTTTCTGTGCGTTTTAGGACACAAGAATTTTTATTTTTGACAATCATGCGTCTAAGAATTTGCTTTTGATCCAGCTGTTATTGAAACAGTCCAAAAAGGCCGGCGACGGAAAATATAAAATTTACATCATCATGCACCCTGTCTTTTCTCGCCGTATCTTCTAAGGGATGGGTTTCAACAAACTTGCTGCATCATGGTAGAAGGATCCCGGTTGTGCATTTGCTAATCGTATCTCCAAATATTTCTTTACAAAATGGTGGAGCGAATTTGCCTTTGGTAAAATTATTTTATTTATGGTATTTTTAAAATTTTATTTGGACCACTTCACGTTTTTTTTGAGAACAATTTTTCGGATATACTCGTAGCCGGAGAATTCTTAATTATAGAAATAACTAATCAGTCAAAAAAAAAAATTGATTCTTTAAGACATAATTTTTTCAGCGCTTGGTTCTAAAAATAACCAATGTCGATTTAGGAATATTTATAGTATTATGAACCATTGCTATGCATGGGTCCCTCCCTATAGACAAGAAGGTAGAGTTGGTCAGATTAACCGTGTTTATCAATGACGAAACAAAATTAAAATATTCGTAATTCCTGCTATACATAAGTGAGTTAAGATTTATATTTATCTAGACAGAATGGCAACATAAACACAACTTTTTGTTGCAAGTGAATACAATATGCATAATTTAGAGCCAAGCAATGAAAAAAAGTGTCGACAGGAGGTTCATGAGACAAGACCTAAAGGTCGCTAGTATTGTAATGACATATTATTATATAACCAGCTAGCACTCCGCCTGCGACTTCGTCTGCGCGTGTTTCTAACTTCAAACTCCGTAAATTCAGTGCCCGGTCGCCCTCCGTATAAGATACTTTTGGAAAATCTAGAAATGGTCTAGTAGTTTCGAAGCGTATTCAATACAAACAAACAATCAAATCTTTCCTTTTTTGAAATATTAGTTCGACAAACTGATTTTCCGATGTTCACCCCGCTAAGGCTTGATTTTTGAAATAAAAATAAATACGCATCCTTTATTCGATTGAGAGATAATTTATGCCCAGTTTTGAGTAAATAGAAGCAAGCAGTAAAATCCTTCCCTTATTTAATCACCCCTTTTCACCTACTTAGGGGGTGATTATATAAAAATCCAAAAACACGTGTTTAATTATTTTTGTTCTAATTTCTATAAACTGAGTTTCAAATTTATCGGTTAGCGCGTAAAGATTTTCCCATACAAACTTTAACATCGTTTAGATTACCAATGTAGGGTAGTTTAAAAAAAATAATGCCCATCTTTTTTTATTTGCTTATACTCATATTCGTACCAAGTTTCAAGTTTATAATTTTAAGGGGTAAAATTTTACATCTAAGGGTTTTCACCCCTTATAGGTGGATTTTCGCAAAATCCCTTCTCAGTGCTCACCTACATAATAAATTGCAACTACCGACCAAAATTCCGGTTATACGTTTAGCGGTTAAAGATCCTCCCCTTTAGACTTGAATACCCCTTTTCTCTAACTTGGGGGGTGATTTTCGAAAAATCCAAAAATACGTGTTTAATTATTTCTGATCTAGTGTATAAATACTGATTTGCAACTTAATCAACTCACGCCTTATGAATTTCCCATACAAACTTTAACACTTGCACACTTTAACTTTTTATTTACTTTTGCTCTTATTCGTGGCAAGTTTCAAAATAAACCAAAAGAATAAGCTTTTTCACAAACGTTTTCACCACTTTTCACCCCCTTAGAGGAGGATTTTCTCAAAATCCCGTCTTACTGCTTGCCTACATGGTAGACTGCAACTGCTGTCCAAAATTCAAGTTACTGCGTTTGGCGGTTTTGGCTGTAGTCGAGTCTTAATAAAAAACCCTGTTCTTTTATATATATAGATTGATAATGTAACATACTCTAAATACATTTGTATGGAAACAATATTAACGTATGATTGTAAGCTATGCAAGCTTTAACAAGTACTTAAACAATGCAATGAGAATATTATCAATGATGGATGTTCTGATGATCGCACGTTGTGTGTTTGAGAATTACAATTTTATCGTGGGAGATGACATCACATAGTGGTTTAGCAAGAAATAAGTCAGTTGTTTATAAGATGCATCCGCTTCGAATCGAAGCCGACCCCAATACTGTTAGCAAAGGCTAGGCTGCCTTGTAGACTTTTTTACAGACGCCAGCAGGTCAACCTAACCGAATCTATAAAATTTTACCAATCGAACGTTTACCTTCCTCTATTGTGATAAGGTTGAAAAGCTATTAAAGAAATCTGACCGATTGTGGTGTCTTGATGTGCTGGCGTCTCTACCTAATTATAAATCATAATTTTTGTTAAGCTTGTAAAATAGCTCGGGCACGCCGCAATCACGGCGGTAAGACCCCTCTTTGAGGAGTGGCTGGAAAGGCGTCACGGCGTCCTGACCTACCGCATGACGCCGGTCCTCACCGGACACGGAAGTTTCGGGAGGTTCCTGTGTCTGGTAGGGAGGGAAGAAACGCCTGGGTGTCACAACTGCGAAGATCGCCCGGAGGACACGGTGGAGCATACGGTGCAGGACTGCCCCGCTTGGGCAGAGCACTGCCGTGTCCTCTCGGCGGCGATAAGCGGAGACCTCTCGCGCCCGGCATTGGTCGAGGCCATGCTGCTGGGCGAGACGGAGTGGGAAGCGGTCTCCTCCTTCTGCGAAGCAGTCGTGCTCGTGAAGGAGGAGGCGGACCGCGTGAGGGAGAGTACAGTGTCCTCCCTCCACCCCAGCCGCAGTGGTAGACGCCCACGGCGTCGGACGTCGGCAGACGATCTCCGGCCACCGTAGGCGCGGGCATGCGGGCGGCGAGTAAAGGGCAACTCGCCACCCGACCATGGACCATGCCCGGGTCGACGGCGCGTTGTGTTCCACGCGCGCCTCAAAGAGTGTCAGCATGATGACGGGGCCCCCCTCTAGAGGGCCAAAGCCTGCCGGGGTCGCGGGACTTATCTCATTACCGTGACCCCGGAACACAAAGGGCTATTGAAGGACACCGTGGATTTTAGTCAGTACGAGTCTGACAGTCCCTCCCGCCCTGTCCGGGGTGGGAGGACTCATTTGACGATTTTACCACGATAAAAAAAAGCTTGTAAAATAGCTGAGAATAGTAAAAATATTTAAACTTTCAGTTTGCAGAAGACATTTTAAATTTTGCCCCCATCAGCGAGCCCCCTGCCCCCCGTCAACGAGCTGGATAGGAAAAATTGTATCATCGACATGTTACGGGGAGGATAAATTTGACTTGGTCCCATCCACCCCAATAACCCTGTCCCATCAACGGGACAGCCGAGACATAACACTCATTGAAATAAGCTCCTTCGTATACTAAACAACGCAAGTCTCCGAAACCTTACGACTTTGGCATCCATTGAACCTTTATGGATTTGTATTGCGATAGTCGCCTGGACACCAAAGCCCAACTAGCCTAAATCTCGGTATCGGAGACGTAGCCTGTACAGTTCGAAAGAGGATCTGGCAGCTCGGCGGCTCGGTCGGTCGTCTCGGTCGAGGGTGGCCATGCATCCCGTTACATGCCTACGCTGACTATAGCGGGGTCGATGAAACTATTTTTCCCATCTACCCAGCTGACGGGACAGTTGCAGAAGGGTGGATGAAACCAAGCCTTAAACGTCAAAGTCTCCTTTACTTTTCGTCAAAAAAACGTGAAAACTCGTAATAAGACCTTTGTTTTTTGTTGCTCTCATTCACTTTTAATATAGAGATTTTTAGTCAAAATTGACCAATTCTCAGTTATAGTTTTTAGGTTTCAAAAAGTTTAGAACCTTAATTATGGAAACTGAACTCTCTCTTGCCCAGTTTTTAAATGTCAGTCAAATAATTTCTAAACACAATTTGATTTCAAGTTTTACAAGTTTATTTGAAACTCTTTTTGAAATCATTACTCTTCTAATTGACTATGTATACATTGGTGCATTTTATGCGATTAAAAAAAAATGTATTACATTTATATAGAATTGAGAATAATATATTTCATTCATTCATTCATTTTGGATTGTGACTTTTATACAAAAACAAAAACCCTATTAGGATAATTTGTGTAGTCAAAAGACCAGACGTTAGTGGATGTGTACCTGATTATTTTATTGTAAGTACCTAGTTAAAGATATGGTGAGCAAAAGTAAAAAAAAAACACAATTACTCTGAAACTTATAAATATAGAGAAATTCTATTTTTTCGACAATATATTTTGATGAGATATAAAAGAAACTTCGAACAATCACACTGTTCAATAAAAGAAAAACAGTGATTGACGTATGAAAAAGTTTGAAATTTAAACTTTTTGAATGGTCTGTACTCTGAGGTACATCACTGTGAATAGATACTACTACTATAGGTTTGAAACTTTGTAGAAATAAATAAAAATATTTTTAAATACTTGACATAGAACTACTCAACATAGGTTTTGCATTTAATGATTTACCCACCTTCATTTTCATTACCTATCAAACATTTACAACAATCATTAGCCAGCAAAGATGAGCCAGTGACAAATTACAAAGGTAAGCATCGTATGAAATTAACAACACCTGAACCAAATCACAACAAACCTTAAAGGCAGACACCACACAAGCAAAAAAAAACTATAATATCGATCGATAATCTCTACGCAAAATGTACAACCACAAACAGCTATTTAAAAGCTATAAAAATAAATGACACTCATTAACATGAGTGTTGGCCCTTTGTGACGCTACAATGGCCCTGGCGTCTTACAGGACCAATTTAATGACATGACATTAGTAAAATGTCAAAACAGAAAGGACACACTCGAAGACGAGTGGTTGAAGGAAACGTTTGAGAGATATTAATTGGAGGTGATTTGTTAATTCTTTCTTGTACGCACCGCGAACGTCTGATATGTTTAAAAGTTTTCGCATTGATTGTACACAATGGTAGAATTAATGTGTGCGTATTAATCTTGTTGGAATGTATATTTTATATTCATTTGTAAGCCATTAGGCGGTTTTAACTTGTGATTTGGGTGCATTGTGGTTTTTTTCTTAGTCTTCAATGATTGAAGCGGTTTATAAAAGCATGTTTTTTCTGTACTCTCACGTGCATCTTATTCACTTGTTAAGTTGATTTATTTTTGTTTCTTTCAAGTAAGCGGGAACTAAAAAAGTAGGTAAATGGTATTTATTACAATATACTAATGCAGAATAAATTCATAAATATGACAATCAATGAAAAAACGACTTTCTCTCTTTGTCTTTGTTTTGGTCAGTGAAAATTGGAGTATAATATTTAAACCTTCAGAAGATTCATTTTAAAAATCTTTTGACGTTACTTTGTTCGGAACTTTGACTTACGAATGATTACAATAGTTCTTTGATAGGACTTAATGCTGAGAAAAAGCAATATTAGAGTTCTCATTTAGAAACTTTTATGGTGCTTGATGAGTACAAAATACTTCATAGCAATATTAAAGCAGTTTATGCTTCTGATATCGATGATGAAAAATATATTAGAAAGACTGAAAAAACATCAGGAGAATTTTAATAACTATGTTTTGAAAGAGGAACCGAAAGGAATTGTTTTGGTAATATAGACTGCTTGCAACAGTTATAAGTAGTAACAGTAGGACAGTCACATTTATTAGGGTAGGTACTGACTACACCCAATAAATTGTATAAATTACGTGGAGACACAATTATAAAATTAATAACAATACTTTTATAACTGAGTCTCCAAAATTCTTGCCTCTGAAATATGTAGCTCCTAACCAAAATGGACCTGATTATTCGAAATAAACAATTTGAATTGTATTCTGCCTCAACAAGTCAACACTCATCGTCTCTCTGCCAACTTCTCCTCTTCCGTTTTATGTAATCAAATGTGAATAAGCACACACTTCTTTACTTGTATCAAGATGCTTCTCTTGAAATAATACTTCAACACTCGGCATGACATGAGTGAGTAAACACTGAATCATGTTTCAAACTTGGCACTCGGTATCGAGAAAGCCGCAATTCTATTACAGAGTTTTAAATCAAGTATAGTTTAAATTCTCATTTTCTACAATGTCTATCTTGCTCCTGTTGAAAATTACAATTTAAATTATTTCTTTAAAATACGTGGCCAGGTTTAAAATATCTAGATTGTTTCAGTATAGCGGCGGAAACATGGCATGTAAAAAAACATTTTTTAACTGTATAACCGATGTTTTATCTGCTACAGAAATCAGGTTTTTACACTTGTTCCGCCAGTCGACTAATTTAAATGGTAATAAGTTAAAACCTGTTTATTTACGTTTTCCTTATCATTGAGACGCACTGCATTACTTATATTGTAGGTATGTACTGTCAATCATTACTGTATCTAACTGAACAGTCTTTAGAATCTATAACCATTTGTTATAATTAATAAAAGTATTCTTCTAGCTAAAGTAACGTTAAGGATTATAATTTCCAGATTAACAGAAGATTTCATCACGGGTTAGTTTTTTATCAAATATGACTAGAATACAGACAATGCTTGAACATGGAACATACATGGATACTAATCGAGTACTTTGCTCACAAATAGCTTAGTATAGGTAGTAGGTACGGAGGGATGGATTGAGCAGGATGAAAATAGTGTTGATTGGACCTCTCTCTCTCTCAGTGTTACACCAATTTAGATACGAACATAAGTTATACTTACAGGCACCAGCAACATGTATCTTCTTCATCCATGGATAAATTACCCTGTCAGTATTGTCTGAACATATTGAGGAATCATCATCTTCTACAGGCGGGGAATCTAATAACAGCCTCTCATCATCCAGTTCAGATCCAGGAGATCCTTCTCGCCCTAATGCGTGGAGCTTTCTTCCTGCTGGAGCTGCTTCTTCAATATGTCTCTCTAGCCTTAGACCAAGTTCTGCCAAACCTGGTGCGGTTTCAGGATTGTGGGAAGGGTATCCGTGGTCTACGTCTGATGGATGGGAAGGCTCAGGGGGCCTTGGTGGCGGGGCGACAGGTGGGTGCTGCGGCAAAGGATGATAATACCCCCCATATCCATACCCTGTTCCAATCTGAACTGGAGCATATTGGTGCTGGTATCCATACTGCAAATGTTGGTGTTGATAGTATTCCCCTGGTGGTATGTAATCCGCTTGGCTGTACTCTTCCGAGGGCGGGAATTTTGGGTCTGGTTGGGGTTGATAGCCACCGTTGCTGAGGAATGAGCTCATGGTGGGCGTGGTCCTCTCCGCGCATCACCTCGCACAACACACGCCTGCTAATATGGCCGCCATTCAATTTAACGACATTTTTTCAATTTTTCTCCAATGTTTTAAGGGCTAGAGCTGTAAACATGTAAGATAATGCAGTGCAACGTTTTCGTTTCTGGAATTCTTCTGCAAAAGTAAAACGTAGGTAAAGCTCTCAGCTCTTGTCAATGTGCAGTAAGATGCTTTACTGGTGTGGATCTGAATATTCCAATTTAAGATTGCTTCTGGAATAATGCTTTGTGTGCATAAAATGCTGATTCTTCTTAAATCAATCTAGTAATAGTCACAGAAAGTATAAAAGCTCTTCTTCAATCACTGATAGACAGTTTAGATTAGATAAATAAACACTTTGCACAGTATTTTACAAAATCAGGTTTCAGTAGGTATAACATTATTGTTCACAGCTTAACCACCTTGAAAATTTAAAATAAATAATCCAAAATAATCATTAACTCGTTTAAAACGTCCACAAACTTTACAATCAACGTTCAGCTTTTCTAATCATCTGTTGTTATAATTATCACATTTATTAGCACTGTTATCTTCACTATCTACAGCGTTTGTCCACAAAAAAACACTATCACAAACCAGTCAGTTCATTTCACAGTTTTGATCGCAAAAGTTTTACAACAGCATTATTGCAAAGTCATTTGATTTATCACTTTTTGATAATAAACAATGGTGTTGGAGGCGCGCTGTCCTGCAACATTTTGAGACAATATACACTGCCCAACACGCCAGCACACTCTGTCACTTTAAGGACTCCTATACATGTTCATCAATTTTTACATACCACCTTCCATTTTTAAGGCGGAGCTGTTCTTCTTGCTACTTGCTTATAATCTAACAAAAAATTTTGAACCTTAACACTGAACGATAGAGTCTATTTTTATTTATAGCGATACTTGAAAGCAATAAGCTGCAACCACGCTTTTCCCCCTCCCGCTTGTAAACATACGAATGCGTGCGAAAGAAATAGACGCATAAATCGTTCGTCGACGCAGTAACCGACCACATTGTGCTGTCTCCTTCTATCGGGTGAAGTTTTGGATTAGAGCAAATGAGAACAAAGATTATAGCTGGCTTTACTACAGAAGAGATTAAGAAGCTGTTTAATAATAATACAGAACGAACATGGTCTCTGTTCGTAGCGACACGGCGGCGGGTTTTAAATATTTAATATGCAATTTCCTTTATTTTTCATTATTATACTGTTCATTATTTTAATGGACGACAAGTGAGATATAATTAGGTAGAAATTAATAGTTTTGATACAAACCGTGTACGGCCATCATACGGTCATTTGCATTTTAGTATCCGTCACTCATGGTCAACGCAATATTAATGATTTGGAGTGCTTAGTTCTGTTTTACGGTTTTACTTATCACTAATTAATTACGTTAACATTATGTTTTGTGATAATACTTGCGTAAAGTTTTATTTTGTTGCTAGCTTTTTAATTTGCATGGTACAAACGAAACCTCAGTTTATTATAAGTAGTGTTGTTTTATTTTCCATTGGTATTTTTTGAAAACTACAATTCATTGAAAATACCATTGAAGATGGCAATGATTCTTAACAGGATATACCTGGTGGATTGGTCAAACTGAACCCAACCTCCATATAAACCACACAGGCTAAGCAGATGATGAAACTAAAACCAATGAGTGTAGTCTACAATCTAAATATGAAGTAGATAGAATAGAGAAATATCAAAACCAAAATCATGACGCGAATCAGAGAACTGAATTGAAATAAATCAAGCTAAAGAAGACAAAAACAGAGAAGAATCACAAGACAATAACCACGACACACGGTGTTAACCAAGATATCTATCACACAAATCACATGACAAATCCGATCAGTCCTTACTCTCAAACAAAAAACAAAGCAATCGCTAGTCACTGCACTATGATACCGTCTAAGCCGCTAATACTACACTAAGACCCGACAAGAGAAGCCGACTTGGACACCAAATAAACAAAAATGGTGATTTTATTGAATTAGATGATCACAATGGTCCACGGTGAGTTTCTGCTGAGTCACGGCAGCTCCCGAGCCGGCCACAAAAGGTGGTAACACCCGATCAATGGATGTTTGATCAATAAATAGACGTGTATCTGGTCTGGTTCGGCCCTTTTTTGATACTGATTCTGTTTTGTGTTGCTGGGATAAAGGTTCAGCTGCTACGGTGTCTGTTGCAGGAGTTTGGATTCAGAAGGTGTAAGTTCTTAGATATTTTGAACATTTATGGAATCTGAATTTATCTTGATCTGTGATATGTAAGTTCAATGGGTGCGTCTCATTTCATATAAAGTTATTTGATATATTTTCATTTCAATAACGTTCACATGATATAATCAACGTGAGAAATACCAACGATTGATATAATTTCTTTACACATAATGTTTGTGTTACTCTAAAACTCATTTCATATAATTTTATTTGATATAACGTTTATTTAAGCGAAAATCATTATGATAACGTTTGAAACATATAATTTAACGTTTAGTATCCAAGAGCGAGCGAAGCGAGCTCGGGACTTGGGACATTCCGACACGGACAGGTTAGGTTCGAAGGGGGTGGCGGGGTCTGAAAGACCCCGCCATCACCTTCGTGTTAGGTTACTTTAAACCTATTGCACGCAGAAATAGGAGCCCCGAGAAGCGGGGCTCCGTCGAGCCAGCATGACAGGTAGTAATCAATTATCTGACCTAGGATGCAAGAGCGAGCGAAGCGAGCTCGGGACTTGGGGCACCCCGACACGGACAGGTTACTTTAAACCTTGCACGCAGAAATAGGAGCCCCGCGAAGCGGGGCTCCGTCGAGTCATCATGACAGGCAGTAATCAGTTATTTGACCTAGGATGTAAGAGCGAGCGAAGCGAGCTTGGGACTTGGGGCACCCCGACACGGACAGGTTAGGTTCGAAGTTAGGTTACTTTAAACCTTCGTGTTAGGTTACTTTAAACCTTGCACGCAGAAATAGGAGCCCCGCGAAGCGGGGCTCCGTCGAGTCATCATGACAGGCAGTAATCAGTTATTTGACCTAGGATGCAAGAGCGAGCGAAGCGAGCTCGGGACTTGGGGCACCCCGACACGGACAGGTTAGGTTCGAAGGGGATGGCGGGGTCTTTCAGACCCCGCCATCCCCTTCGTGTTAGGTTACTTTAAACCTTGCACGCAGAAATAGGAGCCCCGCGAAGCGGGGCTCCGTCGAGTCATCATGACAGGCAGTAATCAGTTATTTGACCTAGGATGTAAGAGCGAGCGAAGCGAGCTCGGGACTTTGGGCACCCCGACACGGACAGGTTAGGTTCGAAGGGGATGGCGGGGTCTGAAAGACCCCGCCATCCCCTTCGTGTTAGGTTACTTTAAACCTTGCACGCAGAAATAGGAGCCCCGCAAAGCGGGGCTCCGTCGAGTCATCATGACAGCCAGTAATCAGTTATTTGACCTAGGATGCAAGAGCGAGCGAAGCGAGCTCGGGACTTGGGGCACCCCGACACGGACAGGTTAGGTTCGAAGGGGATGGCGGGGTCTGAAAGACCCCGCCATCCCCTTCGTGTTAGGTTACTTTAAACCACACAGAAATAGGAGCCCCGCGAAGCGGGGCTCCGTCGAGCATTCATGGTAGGTGGTACTATTACTAGGTACATCAGAGTTAGATTACATACCAGGAAGAAAAAAAATTAGACCAAATAAGTTTTATGTCTTTTGAGTGGTATACAAAATGATTTTATATTCATTGACTGTTATGATTATAGAAATTAGTCATTATAAAATTATGTCAATCGTTTATTATATTAAGAGATCGTTATATCAAATAAAATTATACATTCAGTTGTTATCTCTTGTAAATATTAGAGATTTTGTAGTTATATCATATATTACTTACCCAAGTTCAATGATATCCTGAGTGTGTAGTTCTTCTTCACTTCTTTACTTTCAATTAGAACCACTCTATTTCAGTCGGATATTTGTCTGCTAGGTGTTAAATTTAGTGATTGTTATTATAAAGGTACCTATTAATCACCTTTTCTTTCCTGAATTTTTAAATTTGTGGAGACTGAATAAAAGACTTTACCAAAGTAGCTGTCGTGAAAAAAAAAATGTGTATGCACTTTGCATGGTTGGAGTGGAAAATTATTCAATAATTCATAAGTCAAACTTGGCAACGGACTTCATAACCCTACGGTTGTAAAATCCAGGTAAGAAAGAATGATGGTTATGTTTATTCTGTCCTCATGGTTGTTAATTTATAATTAAAATTATGTATGGGGATCCCCATTGACCTTTGTTCTAACGTGGACATAAACAAACCGATATTGACGATTGCATAGCTAGTACAAGTAGCTAACCAGTATAATGATCAGTTTTTGATGATATATAAAAATAATGTAGTGTATTGGCAAAGGTGTGGGACGGCACAATGGACCGATGATTTGAAGAAGGTGGCAAGCAGCGTATAAATGTGGTCTGCCCAAGACCTCGCTAGACAAGGCTGGCACTTTCTGTATCAGCAGTGGATAATATTTGAGTGAAAGATGAAGGTGTTCATGATGGTGGTTGGTCAAAACTGATTTTTCCCAAGACGATATCACGGAATACATAATATCTAGAATTGTCTAGAAAATATTGTGTGGAGTGAAAATGATACATAAATGTAATTTATCATCATGCTTGGCAATCGACTTTGTAACTGCTAATTCTTCAAGTCAAATAATTAATTCTTCCAGTTATATTAGCCGTTACTACCTGTACTACTGTTGTTTGACCATGTTTTGGCTATAATTGCTAAATAAGAATATAACAACAATGTTTCATTAGCCTAGGATTCTAAAGTTCATATAAACAAGAAGTCTAAGAATGAAGGTAATGATTTGTAATTACCTATTGCCCCTAAGACAATATCCCCAACGATCTGTTGGACAGAAACAAACTGATGATGACAATAATAATTGCAAAGCTACTGCTAGTACTAAGTAGCTAACCGGAACGTGTATGACATAACACAAGGAAAACGTCAAACGTTTATTATCTACTCCTCTACTCTAGATCGTGTCTAATCACTGTGCAATGTGTCGATATGTCTGTCAGTCTATGCTATCGCCGATCTTGACAAGCAATAAATTGTTTTAATCTCAGTCGAATGCTTTATTTCTTATTTTTACTATTCGACACAAGCTACTTTGTTCAGCTCATAGAGTAAGCTTAACTGATTATACTCGTGATTGTTTTGAAAGCAAACTTTTTATTAAAAAAGTGGACTCCATTAAGCGAAAATCCATATTTCCAATAACATTTTGATAGACTTCCAAAGTTTGAAATTAAAATTATTTGCTTATGAGAGATAAATGTCCCCAATTGAAGACATCCTTATCGGCGCAAACTTTCTTCAACAAACTTGCGCACTCCCGTTGTGTTTTTTCTCGTGACGCTAACTGCCTGCCAGCTCGTTCTATCCAGCGCAAACTTAATCCAAGTTTAATGAACAATACGACAGGCCCTTAATCAAACTTTGGACTTCCTAACTTTGCTTTCAGACGATTTAGAACTTTATAAAGTGCAATCATCGGCTTAAATTCTTCTGTACGCTTCAATGCAGATAAGTCGTTTTGTCTTTCGAATTCCCAGCTGGAGAAAAACCTATTTAGCTGACTTTGATCGTATTATTTGTTTCTTGTTTTGCCTTTTAGATACAGTGTTGGAATAAAGAGAGTTTATTCGAACTGGATCTTATTAAGATTTCAACAAGGTCATTTATAATATTCAAACTTGATACAAACTAAGTCTAACACTGATGGGATTCCGAAAATATTTATTTTCGTTTTCGGAAGATAAAAATGGGGCTGTATTATTAAAGTTGAGCGCAAAAAATACAATTTAAAATTTCGCAGTCCTGTTCCCAATCACATGTTGTGAAGGGGATCGTATAGCCAATTTTCTGTAATGGCGGGTTGCGTTTCCTATCTTTGTTGGGTTGAGTGCCGACATTTTTTGCAAAGTCTCGCCCCTCCCATGCCGAGGGCTGGCTTCGATGAAATTTATGGGGTACACATGTAAGAATCTATATACTTTTTTTGTTCTTTGGTCAAGTTTCTACTTCTTATGTGAGGAAGGTCTGAGGTCGCTGCGTTTCTCATACTGTTTGAATTTTATTTACAGACGTACAAATTTTCACCAATTCAGTTATTTTAGACAGCTTCTCTCAGTCACGTCTTTATAATTTAATATTAACAATGTCAATACACACCTACTCATACATTGTGTACTCGTCTACTCCGGAGCGAGCTCCTCAAAGCCACGCACAAGTTTCTGACGCGGGTACGTCATCGTATGTCAGACGTTTGACAGCCGACGCCACTCTCGCCCCCTTCTACCTCCCACATCCCCCCACATGACGTCACCCATCAAAGGGATTCGTGGATAGAAGCTCTGTGACTAGAAAGATTTGTGTACTCGAGTTTGAGCAACTTTTACAACTATGATAAGACTCTCCGTTGTTGCCTTTTTATCAAGTTCGTGTTTTAATTTTCTTGTAATTCAAGATTCAACCCTAAGAGCTGTACTCTATATCTATTTTTTTTCTTCGTCTGTACTGTCCCACTGCTGGAGAAAAAGCCTCTATACTAATTCACTTTATTCCACTACTACTAATATCACATAAAGTATACGACTGTGTCTTTCTAATTTACAATAAGCTATCGACAAAAGATGAATGAAATACCTATTTCATCCAAAAGCTCTCTGATTCTTGTCCCAATATTTTCACTGGAGCGTGTATTCCTAAGATTTATATGGCATTTTCTACCACAGCCAAAGTTAATATTTTGCCATTTTATGTGTATGTATGCTTCACAAAAACGTCAAATGTTACAGCGTCGAGGGGGAACGTTTGGTATTCCTGACAAGACTAAGTTCAACATCATAACTCCCGAATTTCTCCACTCTGAATTCAACCTTAAACACTGTGTGATAGATACTACTTTCCTCTGTTTCTGCTTTGGCGTTTACGATGGTTTCCAGCTGAGTGAGCAGATGTTTCATTAATCAGCGAACAGTCGCGACAGTGCAGCAGCGCTGGCGTCGCGGTTCAATTTTTTTCCTCTTGCGCCCTTAGATTGGATATTGGACACGATTTCCTGGGAAACTTGGCTGAGACTGGGTGGTCGCTAATCAATAGTAGGTATACGTATCTATTACTTATTATATGAACTGAGACAGAATAATAATTCATCGTTTCCTTCCTTTTATTAATTCTACTAAGACTTTCATAGGATGTTCAATTAACGAAGATCAAAAGAAATATTTCTTGAGCAGATTTTAATTCAGAGTAGCAGTGTATGGAATTGAACTGAAATCTTCCCCTTTCAATATTCGCTTTAAGTCAAAAGTAAACAACTTTACTATAAGATGATAATCTCAAAATCATTGATTATATCGAGCACCACGAAACGACGAAACATCAATCAGTAGGTATTCCAACAGAACAATACAACGGCCCACTACACACAACTCCTAAAATTAAACCTCTCAACTCAACAAGATGCTAAACCCGAATCTTTTAACCCTCTTCAACTTTATCTAAAAGCAAAAGCAATTTGCATTTCAATGCATAAATTTATCCGACACACGCTAGCTCTGTATAAGTATTGCTATCTCCTCCCCTCTGGGTGCACTCTCGGAATTATCCCTCCGTAAATAGGGGTGCTTTTGTTACTGCATTTTGATGTTATGTATGGGTGCTATGTGGATCTTAGTTGGCATATAAGTTGGTATTAGATTGTTGGGAATTGTTTTGTTTTAAGCACTCAGCTAAAATGAACACCAAGCTTCTTCTAGACAATCCTACCTTTTTTTCCACAATTTTCACAATGTATTCAATTTTTCGTCTATAAAAGCTACCAATAAGATAATACTTAGGTATTTTGTGTATTGCCAACATTTTCAGGTAATAGAGAACTTACAATTTTATATCTAAATCAAACCAAAATCTTAATTTTGAACTAAACCGTAGGTATACCTCATTTGAAAACTGAGGCATTGCCTGGGGGCTCGCAAAGTTAACAATATTGCTTCTCGTCAAAGTCTGCTTGGTCCTGGTAAATTAGTTGATCAACTTGCAGTCTACCTTTCGACAGCTAACTGGCTGGGTTTTACCTGCATTGATAAAACACAAGATTGTAAAATTGATGCAATACAAAGAGATTTGAATTAAACTGAAGATGCTAAAAAAAAAAGATGATCTTGAGTCATTCTAGATTAAGTAGCAAGATAATTATAACTATAATAATAACAATAGATTTAGCACAAGAGAGAGCTAGTCTTATAAATTGTTCACTTAAATTTAAAATATAATACTGGAACCAACAATGCAATATCACAGAATCATGACACTATAAATATTCATAACAAGCAAATAACAAAAACGAATCTGCCTGTAATACCGATCGATCAAACGCTGACTGTTACATTAAACTTAAATAAACTAAAATTTCACGCTCACATCTTACTTTCTAATGATCGATCGCCCGGAAAATCGTACTGATTCAACGTAAATATTTTGACATCGAAGAATCGTATGACGAAACAATCTCTTTCGTATCTGAGGGGAATGTTAGAAAACTTAATATCTGCAGACATTTGATAGATCGGTCTCGGGGGTGTTCGGTGGAACGTACGGACTCCGAACAGTAGCGATTCGCGTTTACTATACAATGGTGAGTTTAGAGACAACTCGTCGCTTGGGATTTCGATAAGATTGGCGTCGGGATGGTTAAAAGCTATACGGGCGTTTTGTATTGAGTTTCTATTACTTGGAGACTATTATTGTTTAGAAGTCCCAAGTTGATTGTCAAAAGTATCCTTCTTGCATTGTTTAACATCTATTATAGTATCTTGGTTGAATCTTACATAACTACCTTATAATAATTTTTGGGAAAATACATAGTGTTCAAGTGGTTGGTAGATCAAAAGTTTCAACAGCATTTTTTTGTGAGAAAAGTAAAACTTCCGAAAACATTTTTGAAGTCACGTGCTTTAATCAAATCATTTCAATATTCAATCTGATATTCTGTCATTAAATGAATTCTGTTTTTAAACTTAACCATATCCACCAATATGAACTGTTTAACAAAACCCTATCTAACCAATGCACTTTTTTCCATTACTCCAGTACCACCACACATCCACAAAACGTGTCTCTCGCCACCAACTCAGAATGACTAATGATGTCATACAACGCAGATACAGATTAACAGATTCAGAAAAATACTTCAGGATTTTAAAATGTTATTTTATATACGAAATTGCGAAATTGAGACTGAATCTATAGAACCTTACCTGCTACAATCTTTACATACCTACTCACTCATTGCGCACACACATACTAATTCATCCTATCTCGTGATAAATGATGCAACAAAGGTTCTGTAATAATTTTGTTGATTAAAAAAGAGTGTCCATGGAGATTCTTGCCTGTTCTTCTCCAAAGAGATCTACGCTTTGGAATGGGTACCTAAACACTTCCACAGTCATTAGCTCTTGTGACTGGGATTTTAGCACCATATTATTTTTATTTTTTTCTTTTGGCAGTTAAAACGTGCCTGTTACTGGCCTTCTTGAAATAAATGATTTGATTTAGATTTCATACTGGCAAGCCGGTTGCCATTTTGTTAATATTTTTTACTTAGCAGGATCTACTTCAAATCCAAACCGTCGAACAAAACCCACTTTCCAAAGCACGTTGTTTCGTTGCATCAGTACCGGCGATACATCCGCAAAAAGCGTCTCTCGCCACAACCTCGGAATGACTAATGATACTGTGGACTGTGCACTGCGGATTCCGAAAAATACCTCGCACTCGTACCGTAGACAATGCCGATTGAAATACGTATAATTGGGTAAAATGTTCAAAGGTGCCGCTTATTTTAGATCTTTTTTAAATTCTTTATTTAAATAGTTTTTTTTTTTAAATTGCGTTAGGTCTTCTAGTTAGTTATTTTGAGTCAGCATCATTGGTGAGTTTTTATGTTCAACATATCTACGTACAGACGCCAGCGCATCAAGCTACCACAATCTGCCAAATTTCTTCAATAGATTTTCAACCTTATCACAATAGCGGAAGGTTAATGTTCGATTGGTAAAATCTGACAGTTTCGGGTAGGTTGACTTGCTAGCGTCTGTACTATTATCTACATCTATCTACATATATAATAAAACTGTAGAAAAGAAGTTTTTGTATACGGGTACATTAAAAAAAATATATAGCCAGGGTGTTAAAGGACAGCCAATAGAACCCATTTCCAGCATTTTTAGAATTTTTGTCTGTTTACATGTTTAGTTATCCGAGCATCACGTAAAATGTATGAAATCAATGTAAATAACTTTTATACACAACGATTTAGCGTATCTTGAAGTAACATTTAGTTTTTGTTTCATTGCAATCAGTTTCATTGCAATCGGTTCAGTCTATCAAAAGATATTTGAATTTAAAGTGATCCAGAAATAATATAGTAAAATTACAATAATACAAGTTCACACCGAGACGCGCAGTTCAGTAGCGCAATCTAGCTTCAAATAGAAAAACTACATATTCAAATTTTTCATCTGAACATATTTCAACGATAACACGGTAGATGGCGTTAAAAAAACCTGGAATAGAGGTGTTAAATTGAAGTAACATTATGTTTTTTATTTCATCGTAATCAGTTTACACCTTACAAACAAAAACTGGGCAGTTCTGAAAATATTTCACACATACGGGTCGAATTGATAACCTCCTTTTTAGGGTTCCGTAGCCAAATGGCAAAAACGGAACCCTTATAGATTTGTCATGTCTGTCTGTCTGTCTGTCTGTCTGTCCGTCCGTACCTATGTCACAGCCACTTTTTGTCGATAGTATAAGAAATATCCTGTTAAAACTTGGTAAGTAGATGTACGAGTATCATGTGAACCGCATTAGGATTTTCACACAAAAATAAAAACAAAACAAATTTTGGGGCCCATACTTAGAAAAGAAACACAAAAATTTTTTTTCACCAATCCTATACGTATGGGGTATCTATGGATAGGTCTTTAAAAATGATATTGAGGTTACTAATATCATTTTTTTCTAAACTGAACAGTTTGCGCGAGAGACACTTCCAAAGTGGTAAAATGTGTGTCCCCCCCTGTAACTTCTAAAATAAGAGAATGATAAAACTAAAAAAAATATATAATGTAGACCTCAATAAAAACTTCCAACGAAAATTGGTTTGGAAGAGATATAGTAAGCAGTTTTTGAGATATAGTACATTTTCAAAAACCGCAAATATAACTTTGCCATTCATACAAACACTATGAAAAACAAAGTTATTTTTATTTTTTGTGTATATACTTACTTATCTTAATATAATTATATCCCTAATCTATGCTTACTACGGAACCCTTCATGGGCGAGTCCAACTCGCACTTGGCCGGTTTTTTTTTTGAAGTCTGTAAAAAAAAAAAGTCTGTAAATGTAAATTAATTAAAGCGATTTAAAAGAATAGGATGATAGATAGGATAGGATGGGATAGGATGGGATAGGATGGGATAGGATGGGATAGGATGGGATAGGATGGGATAGGATGGGATAGGATGGGATAGGATGGGATAGGATGGGATAGGATGGGATAGGATGGGATAGGATGGGATAGGATGGGATAGGATGGGATAGGATGGGATAGGATGGGATAGGATGGGATAGGATGGGATAGGATGGGATAGGATGGGATAGGATGGGATAGGATGGGATAGGATGGGATAGGATGGGATAGGATGGGATAGGATGGGATAGGATGGGATAGGATGGGATAGGATGGGATAGGATGGGATAGGATGGGATAGGATGGGATAGGATGGGATAGGATGGGATAGGATGGGATAGGATGGGATAGGATGGGATAGGATGGGATAGGATGGGATAGGATGGGATAGGATGGGATAGGATGGGATAGGATGGGATATGATGGGATAGGATGGGATAGGATGGGATAGGATGGGATAGGATGGGATAGGATGGGATAGGATGGGATAGGATGGGATAGGATGGGATAGGATGGGATAGGATGGGATAGGATGGGATAGGATGGGATAGGATGGGATAGGATGGGATACGATGGGGTACGATGAGATACGATGGGATACGATGGGATAGGATGGGATAGGATGGGATAGGATGGGATAGGATGGGATAGGATGGGATAGGATGGGATAGGATGGGATAGGATGGGATAGGATGGGATAGGATGGGATAGGATGGGATAGGATGGGATAGGATGGGATAGGATGGGATAGGATGGGATAGGATGGGATAGGATGGGATAGGATGGGATAGGATGGGATAGGATGGGATAGGATGGGATAGGATGGGATAGGATGGGATAGGATGGGATAGGATGGGATAGGATGGGATACGATGGGGTACGATGAGATACGATGGGATACGATGGGTCACGCATAGGTACGACCTGTTTCCTTGAAATAATGACTTTCGCCCATGTTTGCTTACGTCCTGGGGCTGCCAGCGCCGGCAAAGGCAGGAACGGGCAGGCTCCGGAGCCCGCCCATACTACTCAGGTCCCAGAGGCGTTTAAACGTAGATTTTTCTCTTGTACGAGCATGCGGGCGGCGTGTATGCCTGGGTCGACGGCGCGTTGTGTTCAACACGCGCCTCAATGTGTCAGCACAATGACGGCCCCCCCCGTAGAAGGCCAAAGCCTGCCGTGGAATTACCTTGACCCCGGAACGTAAAGGCCTATTATAGGATTTTTAGGACACCGTGGACTTTAATCAGTACAAGTCCGACAGTCCTCCTGGATGGGAGGACTCATTGTCCTCAGGGCAGGGTAAGATGATTTACGTACGCATATTTATGTATGCTCCATAATGATGGTTCACAGCTAATGTTGTTAATAAAGAAGCACTAAAAAATACATTGTTGAGTTCCGACATCCACGCGAACGAAGTCGCAGGCACAGCTAGTTTTCAATAAAGTCATCAATATTGCCAGATAGATGAGGCTTACATCTAGGAGATTCCTTTTTTAATGATCGTGAATAACAAAGAGTTGCTCATGTTATATTTTATTTAGTAGGCAGTAGCTAGCTAGAATTAAAATAAACATATTCTTATAAATTTTTCGTTACTGAGACTAATATTTCTAATTCGCACATCTTCACTAACTATCTACACAAAACTCAAAAGCCAAGTCAGTATCATAAACACTCCGAACAACAGCTGAAACCTGAACAAAAATCCAGTCTTCAAATCAAATTCACACAAAGACTAGTACGGTAGGTAGGTATAAGCCGATCATTTTGCACCAGCCAAGAAAAATAGTAGAAAATCCATTTATAACTGTCACAGTTGCCTTGTTAAATGCATACAATACTTGGCGCTTTTTAAAAGGCTCACAATGGGGACTTGGCTAAATTAAAAGTTTTTCGATCCAGCCGCTCGCGACATTGCACGGAACTGGAGTTGGTAATTATTGTACGTTACTGGTACGGTTGGCAGATTAAATTTTGGGTTTGGATTTTGGATTTTTCTTTTGATTTTTGTTTTTCGAGATTGTCTAAGAAGTGGTAAACTAGAGCTTAGTTCTTAGTCATGGTAATATTTTAGTCTTATCTTACACAATAGCGCTCGACCGCGCGGTCGCGCGGAAATGGAGATCAGAGGTATCGGTGATCCACCGCGCGGATTGGCATATGTCTGTGTGAAAGACTTGTATCAACTTGTTCTCATACAACCGAGCTAACAAGATATAGATCCACTTTACCGACAGATAAAAAAAAAACTAAGGTTTTGACAGAACGCCCAAGAATTGGATATAGAATGGCAGCTAGGAAAACGAAACTGTTGATTATGAGGGTGAGTTTCAAGTTGAGTGGTGAATGGTGATAACAAATTATTTAAGTCTAAGTAAAAATCATAATTGTGAAGAAACTGATGAAGCATGCGTGATTGTTGGATAAATAAAAATAATTTCTACTTATAACATTGAACAAAATAACTTCTAAACAGAATAACAATTATACATAGGTAGGTAATTAAAATATAAATAGACATTATAAGAGACGGGCAATTTACTTGTCATCAATATTTATTCACCATGGTCAATTATTAAAAGGTAGATTAATAACAAAGTTCTATGAAGTTACACAAATTGTTGATAAATGACCTCAGATTTCCTATTTACAACTTGAACAAGTTGTACATATTATTATAGACATGTATCTTAAACATAGGTTCAGAGGTTCTAGCACGAGTTTTGTATTTCCCTTTTTTAGTTTTCTTTTGGATACCGTAATCCATAAAAAAGCCAGTTATCATTATCAGTCTGTAACTTACCTAATCAACTAGTTTCAGCTATTTAACGTACTTACTAAAAAATCGAATTTGTATCATACATTTTTTTAAGTTAAAATCATCGTAAAATAACTTTTCCTGCGGACCATACACCCTAGGTTGGTACGTCAACTGACACTGGTTTGTAAAGACACATTAAAGCGGAAAAAAATCAAAATTAATGATATCGGTGGCAGCTACCAGGGCACAGTTGAATACTCTTCCATAGTTCCACCTTAGTTCGTACATTTTGTAAAGTTCCTTGTCCTAACCATCTTTGTTCAGACTACGTTCAGAAACACAGAATAACTACAATGTGTTGAAGAAGTTTTGTTAAACAAAAAGTTGAAGTTAAATGCGGTAATTTTGGAGTTGAATTTAGGTAACTAAAAACTATTCGTTGCTAATTCGACAAAATATTGAATTTTTTTGGATGATAAACATCACATGAGTTTAGGTCGAGTGGAAACGACGATGACATTCTTACTGACTAAAAGTCCGCCCTATTCCTTTGGTTGCCCTTTGCGTTCCAAAGCCACGATATCCTGCTTAAACTGCCCCCAGTTTGCTGACAGCTCCTTGAGGCACGTGTGGAACATGACGCGCCGTCAACTCCGACCTCGGCCTTTGATCGGACATAGGTATACCTTTTATAAAATTTATAACTAGAACTATTTTCAGCATTTAACAGGTTCTAAGTCTTAATAGTGACGAACTTTCCTTCATATCATACGTCGCTATGTATACACTAACCCCCTTATTAATAAACGTGGACTAAAGTTACGCCAAGGTTAATCCTTAAAAAATGTATGGTTAATCCGAAGATGAACCTTGGCGTAACTTTAGTCCACGTTTATTAATAAGGGTTTTTTTTTTGCGTGGTAAAATCATCAAATGAGTCCTCCCAGCCCGGGCAGGGCGGGAGGGACTGTCAGACTTGTACTGACTAAAATCCACGGTGTCCTTCAATAGCCCGTTATGTCCCGGGGTCACGGTAATGAGATAAGTCCCGCGACCAATGGATCACAGTAAATACTTTACGTGTGACAGGCGCCTTAGGTTGTGTACTGGCTCAACCGGACTATAAAAAAAGAACTTTTTTTTGTCTTTTTTTCTGTGTATGGCATCTCGCAGGTCAACCTCTATTAGGTTGTGTACTGCTCAATAACCGTTTATCGATTAACACCAGTCGGTCAAATTTTCCCTATTGAACAGGAACCTTCTGCTTTTGTGATAAAGTTGAAAATCTATTAAAGAAATTTGACAAATTGGGGTTTCTTAATTTACTGGCATCTGACGTACCCACTGCTAGGCTTTCTTTACCTTTTATTTCGAGAAATCCAAAGTATCAACTGAAATATAGCTGCCGAAAAAAATTTGTTCATCAACGAAAACCCGACTAACTACCTACTGAAAAAACACGCTGTAAAGATTACGAAACAAGAAAATATTGTCGACAGATTTTGTTATTAGTAACAATCGTGAGATCTCTCATTTATTTAATTAGAATCAGTAATTCAGAAGTTATGAGGGACCATACATACATATCGGTCAAAATCGAACAGGTAAAAAACTTTTTTTTAAAAAAGTACCTACTTCAAAACAAATACAAAAAAGTTTAAAATAACTTTTCTTTCGGAAGTCGGTGGCAATAGTCAATGACACAACAAAACAAAGCCACCGACTTCCGAAAGAAAAGTTATTTTAAACTTTTTTGTATTTGTTTTGAAGTCGGTACTTTTTTTTAAAAAAAGTTTTTATTTTACCCTTTTTAGTTTATTTATTACATATTCAACCCAAATTCTTGTAAAATACAAAATTTTTTACACATGCACTTATCTTGTAATCCGTCACAACATAAAAAAATCCATATCTCTAAAACTACTGAACCGATTTTGATGAGACTTGCAGTGTACCCTAAGTTGAACAATACCTAGTACAACAAAAAAAGAATTACTTAAATCGAACTTATAGTTCCGGAGATATGCGTGCACAAACATAAAAACATACATACATACATACGCTTATGAAATTTGGCACATTTGTTCAGACGCTGATATAGACTAACATATATGAAAACTGGGCAGTTCTGATAATATTACATACATACGGGTCGAATTGATAACCTCCTTTTTTTTGAAGTCGGTATAAAAAAGGATAGGTAACCTTCACAAACTTTTTTCTACTAATTTATTTATTTTTCCAACCATTCACTTCAATCAACACGCATATACCACGAAACACCGACTATCCCACCACGCGACCTGGATAGCACCTTGATTGACTTATCATTTCAATCTCACTCACTACCACGAAAACACGTAACGATCACACTTAACTACAATACGATACTTACTCTTGATACAACATCCATAGCGGTTTTTATTCACCGCTGAAACTACACCCAAGTTAGTTACCACGCAATGTATTATTTATAATTTTAAATGACGAAGGGTTCGAGGGTTTCTTGGTAGGGTTTTAACGCGGGGGCGCTTGCCTCCTCATCATCAGCTGATAAAATCTCCAGACAGTCGGTGTGACGTCGAGACCTGATCTGCCGTCAATGTTTTGACGTGGGATTCAGTACCTAAGTATAGTATGTAGGTACCTTTAGGTAGGTGTATCAGTGCTCTTTGTGGAAACGGGTATTGAGATGTATTGGTCTTGTTTGCTAATGTGGATTAACAGACTTTTTGGTCGAGTGGTTTGTTTAGGTAAGCTAAATTCAATGTAGGAAGATATGTGCCCTAAGTGACTAGTCTGTTTAGATTTTTAAAATCGGAAAATCATGTAAAATATTTGACCAGCTTATATAACTTCAGTAAGAAGAGGGCGGGCTCTACTAGCAGATAAGGAAGCCAATCAAAAAAGTAAGTGGCACTCGGGGACTGCCGCGGTAAAGCTATTGCATAGCATTTTTTATCAACTTATGCAATTATAATTACTTATTTATTATATTTATTACTGTACTAATTAGGCTATGGTCAGCCACGTCAATCAAGTGAAACGTCAAGAAACGTTCTCCTCCTCCTCCCTCTCCCTCTCCCTCTCTCTGTCCCTTAATAAAATTGCCCCTTGCTCAATAAAAGCATGCTTTCGTGCTAGTAATGAGCACGTCTGTCCGTACCTTTATCAGCACGTCTGTCCGTACCTTTATGATTGCCGAAGTCTTTCGAACTGAAACGATGTAAGACGATGCGTGGTGTCAGGTAATTTCCTTAGGTTTTTTCCTTAGGTTTTTGGGAATTTTTTGATTCGGTCGCCGCGCCGAGCCGCGCTCAGAGGTCGCGAAAGCTATGCAATAGCTTAAAAACCCATGCTCTTAATCAGCATAGCTTCCGCCCGCGACTCCGTCCGCGCGGATGTCGGTCTTCGCGTGGATGGTTTATTTCTCCATTTTGAGTAACTCTGACAATGACATCTTATAAATATCTATTGGACCCAAATACGGCTAAGCCTATAATAATTAAGGAGATCTATTGAGCTACTGCTGTTGAGCTCGCGTTCTGTAGTAAGTATTTTTTTCATAGTAATTCCGACCTTGTATTTACAAATAACTGATCGGAACAGTAATCAAAAAGGTCGCGCTGAAAAGCACGGTTTGAAATTACACGCATACAATATTAATTCCACGGACGACCGCTCGCCACACTGGACACGTCCGCCGCTCGCATCAAAATTCAGAATTTATATGGATCGCGCGGCGCGGAACGCGGCTCCTTATATAGGAGTCGGGGAGGCGTGGCCCGCGTGTGCCGCAAACGGTTCAAGCCAAATCCGACTTTCGGCGCTACAGGTTACGGCGCTGAATCCACTGCGGGTAACGCAACGTGTGTTCGCGGTTCTACAGAACAACGTCTATGAATAAAACTGAAAAATAAGATTTTTAAGGGATGTTAGTCACCACTCACCTGTACTTTACTACTTCACTAAGAAGCGGTCCAATAAAGGCGAGGAATAAATAATATAGCACTATGTATCGGTATAATAGCGTATATTACTATTTTAGAATACAATGGGCTCACAAACAGGCTCACACAAAAAAAATTAAATTCTGACCTCTTATACTTTCACCGGTAACGAAACCATAGCGCGATCTATCTCGACGCCAACGCCATCTATCGAGTGCGGTGACAACTCTTGACCAAAAATGAATATTAGATCACGCTATGATTTCGTTCTAAATCCCAACATCACCGTTGCCGGCACGAAGAGAAGTTCGGTTTCTTGACAAAGATTTATTGTCCCCGACCACCTTTTCCCAGGGAGGACGAAGGCAGGGGTTTTTGGTCCTCTAAACCAAAAATAACAGAATTGAATTACTGCTTAATTTTATGATAAAACTTGGTGGCCGAGTCTTGTGTAGCTATTAGGACGTAGCCCGCAAGTGCACTGCTAGCAGCTAGTTATGTCACACAGAAAAATAATAAGGTCGTGGTAGTCATTAACTCTCGGCGAATCTTAACACCGCGATTCAGAAATGTGCGTCATAGGCACAACGCCATCTAGTGGTGAGTGGTGGAACCTTTTTAGAAATCAATGGAGGCAGGCGTGGCGTAATGTTCTACCTTGATAATAGGTGTCGCCAGTGGTTCCATAATAAGGGTTTGTTACAGATTTTTTTTCTACGTATTTTTCCAGGATAAAAAGTATCCTATTTTATGCCCAGGATAATAAGGTATAATTATACCAAGTTTCATCGAAATCGAACCGTTAGTTTTCACGTGATGCCTGCACATACAGACAGACAGACAGACAGACAGACAGACAGACAGACAGACAGACAAAAATTTTTTTAATCACATATTTGGGTTTGGTATCGATCCAGCAACACCCCCCGCTATTTATTTTTTCAATATTTTCAATGTACAGAATTGACCCCTCTACAGATTTATTATATGTATAGATTTCAAGTTTTGCAAGTAGATAGCTCAAAACAAAACATGAGAATGAAAGAAAGCACAATCCAATTCCATCCCCCGATTCCATCACCAGCCCAAAGAAATTGCATATCGATCTCGAAATTTTAATTACTCTAACAGTGAGGCAATCAGGCAAAACCCTGTGACCCATTTTAAAAGTTTTATACGTACCCAAGCAACGAGGGGAGTGATAAATGAATAACATCAATCAGAAGAATAAGTGTTGCTTTTCGCGTGCCAACTTATCGCAGAGTAAGGTCCGACTTGTTTTAAACGATAAAAGTGATCGAGTGCGTTCTGTTTTGTATTATCTGTGGTTCAAGAAGGCTGCAATTTTGGGATGCAGTGTGTGTATTTATGAAATGAGGTTCTTTTTTATTTTGTGGTGATTCGTGGTGGTGGTCGTTGTTTTAACGGGATTTAATTATGCAATTCAGGTAACTTTTAAGAAAACTGTTCGAGAAAGTACATGAAGGAATAATAAATGTTTGCCCATAAACACTTATTAAAGTTGTAAGTTTTTTAAACATCGAATATGTATACTACTGCCATTGATATATAAAAACCTTTTTGGGTTTTTACATATCAATGACTAGGTACTGCTTAATAATATTAATGTTTATTATTTTTAACTTTAAGCATCTTTGTTGAATAAATCCCGAAGACATTTTTAGTTTGATTAGTCGTTCACTTCAGCTCAGCATAGAAATTACTAACCCCAGCAATGGAAAACTGCATGAAGCCTATTATCCAAGTATTGTATAATTTGCAATCAGTAATCTGTTTTTCTAACATGTATCGGCGAATTAACAAAATAACTCATACAAAATGAAATTGAAAAGTATTGAAAAGTTACGTTCTAGCGAATAAATATCCAATAGTAAGCAGTGGTGGCCCAGTGGTATCGGCCTCGACTTACGAGTAGTAGGTCGTCGGTTCGAACCCCGTCAAGCGCATTACTTTGTGTAATATATTTCAACACCCCTGCTCTCAAAACGGTGAAAGAAAACATCGTGAGGAAACCGGCATGTCCTAGAACCAAAAATTCGAAGACATGTGACATCTACCAACCCGCACTGGGCCCGCGTGGTAGATTACGGCCCACTCCCTCTCACAGAGAGGAGGCCTGTGTCCCAGCAGTGGGAACATTTATAGGCTGATGATGAATAAATATCTCGACGTAGGTATAATATATCAAAGAAATAAAGCAATCAAAACTGATGTAACCTTCCCAGTCTCTCCAACCCTAGTTATGATACTGTGTCTACACTTCAATAGATAGATACATTTCTTGGAAACTTTTAAGTGAAACGTTGATTCCAAAGTGGATCGAAGATCCGAGTTGACGGCAGAGCGATTGTTTTGAAGAGGGGTGCTCAACTAGTTAAGAAGATAAAATTGCATTGATGGGAAATAAAATTAATGGAAGGAATATCGATTCTGTCAGCACACTTCTAGCATTACGATTTTGAATTTACTTACATATTTGACACTCAAATTGAACTTATTAATCATCGCATAACTGTTTTTTTCTATCGCTAAACGTATGGTAAGGTAAGTCTAAGAACGACAATTTACTAAAACACTAAATAACTTGCCTTCATGTTATAAACCAGAAGTCCTTCTGTCATGTCATATTTTTATTAGCAAATGAACTGCTGGACACAATTATCATCAGAACAGCGTGACCCAACTTGTAGGTACTTTGATTGACAAAACCAATTCGCCAATTCATCACTCAAAGGAACTTGTACGCATCATTTTAATGTTTGAGAAACTCGGCAACTTAAGTTTTGAAAAAAAAGAAAATGGTGGTAGTTACTCATAATAAAGGATTGGCTTATCAAAAAATTATGTGCGACCTTACGAAATTTTATTTAAAAAAAAATCCGTTTAAAATAAGAAAAATATCCAAACCCTTTCCTCAACATGTACAGTTAATCAAACTCGTAAGATAAGACGAATTAGGCGTGATACCCATCTCGTGTCCACGAGGGTTACAGAAGATGTCCTCATCAATAATAAGTTATCTGCCACACTGACGACCGGCTACTGTGGACACTGTGGCACTGGACACTTCTGACTATCTATGGACATGTTTGTGTTGTTGCTATGGATTAATAGCTGTTGGGTAAAGGAAAAAAGGGATTTAGATAGTTCAAGCATCGAAGTGGAAGTCAATATTCCGTGGATCCTGAAATGTTCAGGTCAATAGACTTGATCTTCAAAATACCTGCAAATAGCATGGCGTTTCATGAATTAGGCTTGATACCCATGTCTTGTCCTCGAGGGATAAGAAAGGAGTACTAATCAATAAAATGATAGTATTATCTGCTACTCTAACGCACTGGACACTTTTGACTATCTATAGACATGTTTGTTTTGTTTCTATGGATACTATTCTGTGCTATGGATTAATAGCTGTTGGGTGTTACTGGATAGAGGAAAGGAAGGGGTTCAGATAGTTCAAGCGTTGAAGTCGAAGTCAATCCCCCATAGATTTAAAAATATTAACTTGTAAGACCAATATATCTTAAAAACCTTTTCACTATAAGAGATTCTCAGGTATTTGCAAAACGAAGGTGTTAGTGGAAGATTTCTCGATTAAAATAGACATGTTGTGTTTGCGCTAAGGATTGAAAAACTACCTATTGAGTGCTATTGCAATATTATAGCACTCAATAGTTTTTCCTACCATGATGGATGGATACCATGGTATTCATATACCTAGTAGGTAAATAAATTGCAGTGCTGCAATGGATCCAGATCTATAAATAGGTAAGATAAAGATCTTATATCGTTCCCCGTCCTCCAGTACCTATTCATTACAATTATGTATAATATCATGATGTGTAATCAATAGGTAAATTCCACCATTCTTTACAGCCATAGTAATAGTTGGTACTATATTGATTGTTCGTAATATCGCAATCATATAATTGACGACGAATTGAGACGGCACTATATTGATATAGTGTCGTCTCAACAGAAAGGCAATTCTGAAAATAGAGTCTCCAAGCATCACCACAACGACCTGTACTTTGCTCTTCACATCCTGCTGAAGGTCAGAAAATACCAACCTTATCCTTGAATTTAAATGTAAAGGACTCCAAAAGTAAGATATCTCCACACTTCAGATAAGAGTCGGCTTTGAACTTAACCCAGGCTTTATAAATGACATTTTAATACGAAAAAGAATCGAAAAATATGTCACATCCACTCATTACATTTCTCACAGTAGCGGTGACAGTTTTAGGCAACTATTAAAAAATAACCCTGTCAAAGGCTATTAATCAATGTTCGATAAGACTGTTCAAAATGGGCGGTCTATGTTGTAAGGTAATTTATTTCATAAGTCCAAATGCGATTGAAAGACTAACTGAACCATTTTATTAAGACCCCTCCTTTTCCTCTACGATCCCTTTTCACTTCTACGTTTTATATGGATACGGGAAGGAGGGAAGGCTATCGATTTTGGTCGTTTTATATTAGCGATGGGCGATAGTGGCTGTTGTATTGACAACGTTTTACGGACAATGGACAATACTCTTATCAGTACATCACGTGATTTTCTGTGTACGATCGTATAAGTGAATCAGGCACAGTATTAGGAACTACTTAGATTTAAAGATTACTTAGCGAGCTTTAACTGTGTTGGGTCAGTACCGGCGTTAGGGTAAGGCGCGGTTAGGCGACCGCCCAGGGCGCCGAATACGAAGGGGCGCCGCAGGCCCACTTTCTCGTAAATATCCCAATTTCTTTCATCCCATTTTTAGGGGATAAACCCAAAACCCGATTAAAGAAAACACAAAACTTACATATTTCAAGGAACATCATCATCAGCCGGAAAACGTCCACTGCTGAAAATAGGCCTAATTCAAGGAACGTTTGTGCAAAATTACATGCTTTTCGTCACTCATTTGAGTAAAACTCCATCTATTGCAACGCATTGCAAACATGCACAAATGCATAGTTGAACTTTTTCATTCTGTTTGATCGAACGGAAGTAAAGTCTTCAGTTTCCTTTTTTATCGAAATTACGTGATTTATGAGTGTAAATGGATAAATAGGCTATGAAAAGGAAGGATAATTTTTTTTAGTCTTACTTCAGCCAGGATCTGCCGTTAAACGCATTTTAGGAGTCGTTCAATTCATAATAGTTACCTTTATTGCCATATATGTTTTCTTTTTAAGACTAATTATAATTTGTTCCCGTCATGTTGTTGTTATCATTTGTTTACATCAAATGATCAGATGGACGCATCCTTCTTTTTGAAATCATTGAGTTATTCCACTTATTTTAAAACAAAGAGACGCTGTAATCAGACGGTCCATGCTACGTTGCTTGCGATTTAGTTTTATCTGAAAAGTTTATTTAAAGATAGTGTAAAAGTAGATATTTGTTTTTGACGGATTATTTAATTATGTAAGTACCTAACATTTATTTTAACTATGTATACTTATCATAATAAAGAGCTAACACTTCGCACCTTTATTTACAATTACAAATCGTTATTCCTGTGTAAAATTGAGTTGGAGCAAAAAAAAACGAAAAAATGCACGGTTTTAACGTTATAAAATTTAAATACATGAGACTCTGAGCCATTATTTGAGGACATTTGATAAATAAATATTTATCTTCACTATCAGATACAAAGTTTGAGAGAAAGTTATTGAAAGGCGACTGAGAGAGGAGAGCGAAATCTCACAGAACCAATTCGGTTTTATGCCTGGTCGGGGTACGACGGATGCCATCTTCGCTATCCGCCAACTGTGCGAGAAATACAGAGGTGCGCATAAAAACTTGCACATGGTGTTCGTCGACCTGGAAAAGGCATACGACCGGGTGCCCCGTGAGGTACTGTGGTGGGCCCTTAAGGAGAAAAGTGTGCCCGGGAAGTATGTACAGTTGATCCGTGCAATGTATAGTCGATGCAGTACCCAAGTCCGGTCTACAGCGGGCACTACCGGCAGCTTCAATGTCGCGGTTGGCTTGCACCAAGGGTCGGCTCTCAGCCCGTACCTCTTCCTGATGATAATGGATGCTCTGACGTCGGACATCCAGGAAGAGGCCCCCTGGTGCATGCTGTTTGCCGATGACATTGTGCTGATTGCCGAGAGCGGCCTAGAGGTCCAGAACAGATTGGAGGTGTGGTGGCAAAGACTGGAGAACGTTGGCCTGAAATTGAGCAGAACCAAAACAGAGTATTTGTTTTGCGATAATGGCGGTCTCTCCAGTCCTGTACCCATTACTCTTGCAGGAACGCCTATACCAGTCTGTTCCGACTTTCGGTACCTCGGGTCGCTTGTCCAAGGAGACGGCGATGTAGACCGGGACTTAACACACCGGATCAACTCGGGATGGATGAAATGGCGACAGGTCACCGGAACAACTTGCGACCCACGGATGCCCCTCAAGTTAAAGGGGAAAATATACAAATCCGTGATTAGACCTGTCGTATTGTATGAATCAGAATGCTGGGCTGTGAAAAAGATGGATGAGAAACGATTGCATGTAGCGGAGATGAGGATGTTGAGATGGATGTGTGGAGTGACAAGAATGGATAAAGTAAGGAATGAGTTTATAAGGGGAAGTTTGAAAGTGGCGCCTGTTACAGAAAAAATGAAAGGGAATCGTCTATCTTGGTATGGACATGTGATGAGGAGGGATGACACCCACGTGACTAAGAAAGTGATGAGTATGAATGTTGATGGATGGCGAGGAAGAGGAAGGCCAAAGAAAAGATGGATGGATTGTCTAAGGAATGATATGAAAGAAAAAGGAGTAAATGATACTGTGACGTCTGATAGGGGAGAATGGAAGAAGAAAACGTGTTGCGCCGACCCCAAGTAGAATGGGATAAGGGCAGGAAGAAGAAGACTATCAGATACAATTCAGAAAAGCTATTTTGTTAAAAATAGATCTTTATTTATAATATTTTTTAACCTATAATTTCTCCGGAAAAAAAAAATGAGGTTGAATTTTTCAACTGTCTTTTAGACACTGCTATAATTTCATTCCATGAAACATTTGCACAGCTCAACGAGTATTCAGAATATTGGTCTTTTTTGTACAATATGGAAAAGATTCCGGAAAAACCTGACCTTCTAAAACTCTGTGGAGATCTCCAATTAAAATTAACTGTAGACTCTAAATCCGATATAGATGGGTGTATGTTATGTGATGAGCTTATAAGCCTGAAATCTTTTTTGCCAGATCAGAATGTGGCTACCCCTGTTTTTGTTTTAAATTTTATAAAAGATCGCGACGCACAAGAAATTTATCCAAATGTATGGATAGCTCTGAGAATATTATTAACAATACCTGTAACGGTTGCTAGTGGGGAGAGGAGTTTTTCAAAGCTTAAGCTGATAAAAACTTATCTGTGATCGACAATATCGCAATCTAGACTCACAAACTTGGCAACTTTGTCAATCGAAAGTGAAATTGCAGAAAATCTCGATTTCTAGAATTTAATAAAAGAGTTCGCCGATAGAAAGGCCAGAAAGGTACAATTTTATTAGTTTTTATTTTTTTAATAAATGATTATTTCTTTTAATAAATGGTAATTTCATTACTTAAATCCTTTTCCTTTTTAACCGACTTCAAAAAAAAAAGTAGGTTCTCAGTTCGACCTGTATGTATGTATGTTTGTCCGCTATTATCTCGCGTTTGGCTGAACGGATTTTGATGCGGTTTTCAGGAAAGTGTTCATTACATTCTGGAGAAGGTTTTAGTATATAACACTAATAGATATCCCGTGACGTTGCCCGCGTGGATCCGTTTTTGCTTACTTGGGTCGTAGATTTTCAGAGAAGATTGCATGTTTGTCCGCGATTATCTCGCGTTTGGCTGAACGGTTTTTGATGCGGTTTTCAGAAAAGTGTTTGTTACATTCTGGGGAAGGTTTTAGTATATAACAATAATGGATATCTCGTGAAGTTGCTCGCATAGATCCGTTTTTGTTGCTTACTAGGATTGTAGATTTTCAGAGACGCCGATTTTATGATGATTTTTGTTGAATATCTCAACTAAAAAGGGAAAAATAAAAAAGTTTTTGGAAAAAAAAGGGAACCGTCTTCAAAACCAAACACAAAAAAACTGTAAAATAACTTTTCTTTCGGAAGTCGGTGGCCATAATTAAGTCAATGAAATAAAAACAAAGCCACCGACTTCCGAAAGAAAAGTTATTTTACAGTTTTTTTGTGTTTGGTTTAGAAGTTGGTTCCCTTTTTTTTTCAAAAAGTTTTTTCATATGGGTTTGTATTGCAGTTAGGGGGCGCCGTAGAAAATCTCGCCTGGGGCGCTGGTAGTGCTAAAACCGGCCCTGTGTTGGGTTTTCTACCATCGTCTCTTCAAGATCAGAAAAAAAGGAATTCTCTTGTCTCAAGAATAAAAACAGTCAATGATTTCGAAGTAAAGTATAATTTAAACTGACTAAAATCTACGGTGATCCTTCAGTAGCCCTTTAAGTTCTAGGGTCACGGTTACTTATTGAGACAGTCCCACGACCCCGGCATAACAGTAGCTGTAGGTACCAATTTGGTCCTATAGGACGTCGTAGTAACAGTAGAGCGTCGTGTTTATCCTTTAGCAACAAGTTCACTACGTAAGAGATAGATGTCGCTGTTTCTTTTACAGATAATATTATTCGATGCATTTTTTTTATTATTATTCAGGATTATTATTATTTCTGGTCAGATCCATTTATGTGGGTAAGCTACCTAAACTGCTTAGCTATTTATGTAGGTGTAGCTGGCTTAGCCATGTGTGCTAAAAACATTTATTGCATGCGTAATTCAAAATATCACTTGGAATGAGTTTAATGTTCATTTTATTATGGTTTGACCTCGACATATAGGCATAGGCTACATATAGAATTAATTTAGGTAAATAAAATACTTGGTAAGTCGAGATCAAATTCAAATCGATAAATAATTAAATTACGTTACCCAAATACAGAATGGAATAATATGTTATCAACGTCAAAAGGCGAGTCAAAATTCAATTAAAATTTGACCATAATCGATATTCAAAGTCAAGTTGTTTTGCAATTTTAGGTACCTACTTACTTTACATCTCGTCTCCGTAGCAAAAAATTCAATTTCCAACTAACATTAGCACTTTAGAAGCATTTATTTTGTTAGCCCATTCTATACTAAAAATACTGTTCGCATGCATGAATTAAAGAACAGACATTTAAAAATAATACACTTTACATAGCCGGTATTATTCAGCTACGCAACGCCACCTATTGTTAACAAAATAAAATTAAAGTTAACTTGCTGCTACGCCGTAGACATATGCCTACGCGATGATTCTCTGCTACATAGAGGTAGTTACTGCCATCTGCCGTCGAGTAGCATGTATTAGGTAGTCGTATATAATGTATAAAGGTATACATTTCTAGTTTATAAAAAATACTACCTTAAACATGTGTACATGGAGACAAGGTATCCGTACCCTGCTCTTAGGTACCTACAGATTAAACGTAAGAATACCTAATCATGCTACAGTAAGTAGTGCCTATAATCTATAGTAAATACACCAGTTTTAATTGTAGTAGTTTATACCAGTATTTATACACCAGTTTTAATTGTAGTTAAATTAAAACTGTTTGGCACTCAGGATTGGTATAAACCTTTTCCTGATTGCATGTGGTCAACTTCCAGTTAAACCATCAGATGCAATGCAACTGACAGTTATTATACACATAGTTTTTACAGACTGCTTATTTTTTTTTTTAATCTATGTTTTGTTTAGGGGCTTTTATCAAAGATATGTTAGCCCCATCGTACCTTTTTACGTTAATAAATTGACTGACATGAATAAACGTTCATAATATTACATAAAAGCTAATGAATAAGAGTTATTCGTGGAGGACAATAATTAAATGGAACAACTTTTTAATAATATCCGAAGATGGTACAGATAAGATGGATTGGATTATGCCTACATCTAATTAAATTAGAATTTAATTATTCGTGAATGATTTTAAAATAAACAAATTTTGAAATCATTCACGAATAATTCTCGTTCTACTCTGTTCCGAGCACATTCCATCAGCAGATGTTGTACGTCTTCAAATTGATTGCAGATTGTACAATTGACTGCTTATTTGACTTACATGCACAACCCAGGTAAAACAGTACCCATTGAAAATAGTCATTAGGTAGTTATGTTTTACCTATTTATCTTCCAACCTGCACTAGGCTCGGTGGATTACATCCTGTCTAGTTGGGATGCTAAGACAGGAAACCTCCACGTGCGCCCGTGGACTGGAGTTCCCTCTCGGATACGTCTGTGGGGAAGACCAGTTTTTAGGGCCGGTGTACCCTGGGATGCGGGCAAAAACTCTTCCTTAGGCACTGTGTGCCTAAGGGGTCTCTTTGCCCGTATGCGAATAGCCTGTCGTGTGGACGCTCCAACGCGTGTCCCTCTGATTAGCAGAGGGCACAGTGTCGGAGCGGGCTTGCGGACGGTGAGTAATGGGTAGCTCGCCGTCTGACCAAGGACCAAGCCCGAGTCGGTGGCGGTGCCCTTGGGGAGTTGTCAGCAAACTGACGGGGCCCCTTATGGGGCCAAATGCCTGCTGGGGTCGCGGGTTTTTCTTAACACCTGTGTTACCGTGGCCCCGAAACGTAAAAGGGCATCATGATTTTACCAACTAAAAAATAAAAGCCTGTAAGGTAGTTAATAGGTATACCTACTATTTGGAAACATACTCGTATATAAATGATTTACAAATTGTTATGAAATCAAAGAACACTACTAGGTACGACAAAAGTTTTAAGCTCAGTGTAATATAACTTTCATTATACCATAGGTCTATATAAAGCCTATCAACGGCATTCCGTATTATTTTCACTGAATTCTAGAGTATACATACCAACTATTGTGACTATTATAGGTATGGCATTTTTTGTGTTTTTTTTTTTATCAATGTGCCGATGCACAATGTGCAACCCATGCTTGCAAAAAAACACCTACATGATAAATTTTGTCCTCTTGATTCTGAACAAAATAGTGTCAATCCAACGATGCTTGCTAATATTTAGATATTCATTAATGTTATTGTTAATGTGAGTATATTCGGGCATAATAAATATTTTAATTAAGAGGAAAGTATACCGGCTGCCATTTAAAAAAATAGTTATTTAGAAAAACTCGTGCTGTGTAGGTTTGTAGGTTTTGCTTTTTTTTCTAAATCTTCTTTGTTTTTAAAATACAAAGGTTTTACTACAATGAACATTTTGTCATAAAAATAGTAACTCTTAGGCGCCTGTAACTTTCAAACTATTATAAATTTTGAAAAAATGAAAACCTATAAACCTAGTTTTTTACTGTGTCAGAAGCATTCTAAAAAATCATTGAGATAGGATAACATCTAGGGGCAGGAAAACGTTTTCTCTTTTAGTACGGACGAGCGCTCGGTAGACGATTGTCTTAAGTTATAAATTATATAAATATATTGATAAATGATTACTTATTATGTGAAATTTTGTTAATGAGATTTAAGCTAAAATTAATATTTCAACCTTTTAATTTATATCTAGGTAACAAACTTTTGAAAAACTATTCTCTTCTCATTGGTTACTGGATAATAATTTGTTATTTATTTTATAATTATAAGGTTAAAACTTTATTGTTGACACATAGGTATTAATAAGGATTTATTCCAATGAGGAGACTTTATTTCAATCATTCTAGAAATATCTATTAATTTATTTAATTCTGGACTCAAAAGTTGATTGTATCCACAAAAAAATTAACCTTGGACATTATATTTTATTATGTTCAAGGTCCAAATGATTCTAATAAAAAAAATATAAATTAGTTATATTCCTACTTGTTTTGTTAGATTTGGCAGTGCATAGGAAAAATAAATACCTACAGGTAAATAAATCAGACATTATTTTAACTTTATTTATTTGTAAAGTTGGTTCGTTATTGAGTCTCCATGGCAGCCATCGCATCGAAGTCCACTGCTGGACATAGGCATTTTGTGTAAAACTGACATCCTTGGTAACTCTTATCCATCTTACTGCTTAATGGTTGCTGATAAGTCTGAAACATAAATATAATAAATATATGTTATACATATATATATAATAATAATATATGTATAACATAAATACTTTAGTTGGTCTATATAATATGTAGCTCAGTTTCTATCATCATTTATTCAACACCAAAAGTTATAATTCATGGAATTATTAGCTAATCGTATTAACTCTTTTGATAAATGTTTGATTACGTGCAGTGTAATTTTAACATTTCCTTTTATTTCCATCATCTAGTTTTTACTTTTCTCTATACTTGTTGACTATCATCAAATAGCTGCTATATTATGTAAGAAAGGAAGGTACCAAAACAAACAGATGTGATTTAAAAAAAAATCTCTTCCTAATCAGTGAAAATTTCGCTTCTCGGTAAAGTTACTGTTATTCCCAGATCCGCAAATCATTTACACTCGAAAAATCGGAAATCCGAAACGAAATCCCGTACTATCAGCTACAAAACCATTTTTAAGCCAATCCGCAGCAAAACTCCCACTATTTCATA